>OZ020248.1:24913763-25513763 GCA_963971285.1 Astropecten irregularis | reverse complement strand
TTCTTTCCATCCTGCACGAAGGACACCAATGCCTGCATGACCCCCATCAAAGACACCAGCTTGTCCTCATTGCCATATCTAAGAAGAGTACAACATCATTCACATAAGGCTTCACTGTTCATACTGTGCCAAGGCACAATGAAGATCCTGCTAGGATCGAAATGCGTCAGGCCCTCCAAACTCAAGGCACTGTATACTAGCTGTTTTCCAATGTAACAGAATCCGGCTTTTAAGCACTTTTGTATTACCGATTAATCTCAGTTGGCCACCTGATGACCCTTAGACAATGGACCGTTCCGACTTTGCTTTTAAGCCCTGCCTACCTTAGCAACGCCACGTGTTTTTATATACAACATCTGACCGAGTTTGAACGAGGTAATGGGCGACAACGACTCCAATGGGAGACTTTTGAGACGTTGGCGGCAGCGGACTGAAATCTCTTTTTGCTAGCTCTGCGAACGCAATTGTGAGCATGCGCGCATTGTTGTGTGCGTGCTTGCATGTGCGCTATCAACTTGAAGAACCAGCTCCGAAGTCTTCCATTGGACAAAATGCACAATTTGATTGACAGGTCAGAAGGATCCATACTATATACAGTCTACCAACAACAGCAATAGTCAATGCGGCTTCAAGTTCAATACACGTGCCCATGTCTCTCGCAGCTATTTTTTACCTTGAGTAGATGGGCTTGCCAGCCTCACTAAGGATAAACACATGCTTCTTGTGGTCTCTCCACACACTGCTGTGGATGTCTGATAACAAAAATAGAAAGGAAAAACAAAACAAATGAAAGCAAATTATAAACTCCAACAGGTAGTTCTGTTGAATTTTGGCTTGCTTGGTACCAAACAGTAAGGATCTGTTGTTGGGCTTTGTTTGAGTCAGTACCAAAGGTCCAAGAGTACATTGTTTCATTCTGACAGGTTTGGGGAAGTAAATCATGAGACCTGTAGAAAGTAGAAACAAGTGTTGGAGTTTGTGGCAGTGCACTGGCACTTATTTTGTTGGTAAGGTTACCCATGGCCTATAGTACAGTTGCACAGGAAGTTGTGGTGGTGCACTTGTGTTGAAAGGCATTGTGGCATTCTGTGTGGTTTGGGACAGTTGGTCTACAGCCACACACCAAGGCACAGACACATCCATACCAACTCAATCAAACTCAAACAGCCGGAGCCTGTTGAAGTTTGTCAGGTTCAAGAGAAGATTCAGAGACACTGCTGTCTGTCTGAATCTCCAGGAAGCATTATCACAGATACATGTTATGGTGCTACGTACATTTTGGTTATTAACCCTAACCCGCCTCCGTACCACAATATACCACACTTTTTTCCTGTGGTATTAGTGTGGTATTCTGTATCAAGGACTTGCTAGACCATGTGAAGGACATTTTGAGCTTTCTAGTCAATCTAAGTGAACCCGATTCTTCCCAACTCCCCCTCCAGTACCTTCCTCTGTGATTTCTCGTTGGATCGATTCTCTCGTCTGCATGGCGTCTTCGTCAGCATCCCCCTGGGCCTCCCCCTCCCTGTTTGTATCAGCGTCTGTCCTGTGTTGTGTCAAGTCGTCATCTTCGATGCGTAGATTCCCCGTATCCCCTTCTAGACTTCTTCTGTCAACGCTGCCCTGCGGTTTATCAAAGCACAGGATTAAGGATTCAAATCCAGGATTGGCAGCACCAAGGACCAAGAGACCAAGGGCACCAGAGCAATAAACAGAGGCACAAAGGATTGGAGCAGGGACACCAAGGCAATGATCAGGGGCACCAGGGCAATGACCAGGGACACCAAGGCAATGACCAGGGGCACCAAGACAATGACCAGGTGCACTGAGGCAATGACCAGGGGCACCAAGCCAATGACCAGGGGCACCAAGGCAATGACCAGGGGCACCAAGGCAGTGACCAGAGCATCAAGGCAATGGTTAGGGGCACCAAGGCAATGACCTCTAAAGGCCTCTGTAAGGATAAATACTGGGCATGGTTTACCTCTCCTTCCGTTGCCTCTGTTGCAACCTCTTCAACTGACGCTGGGCTGGTGTGCTCCTCTACGATACTAGCGATGGTACCGCTGGCCAGACGTTCACGTTGAGCTGTGATTGGTGCTTCTACACTCAGGTCATAATCTAGTTCCTCGTAAGAATCTTCCGTTGCCAACATTGGATGAACGCTGAATGGACCAAGAAGAAAATAACACGTAAAGCCTAGTGTGAAATGTGATACCCAAAGGAAATATTTGTGTCTTTGTGATCATCAATTCAATACACCCTGGTTTTCCCCTTCCCCCCTTGTGATGCAAGAAAATCACTAGGCTCACGGAGTAAGCCTTCTAAATCTAAGAGTAGGCGCCGTGGTAAAAAAAAAAAAATCCCAAGTTAAATCATTATGGTGGGAGTGAGACTAACTAGGCCTAACTGCGTATAGATCAGCGCGGACATCCGGGTACTTTCAATCTCATAACTTGACAACCGATGAAAACTAACGTGTAACGTTAGATGGCGCAAGCTATGGACAAATCACGCACAAACTGTCAGTCATCGAGAATTGTTTCCCCAATATTTTTGTCAAGAAGCAGAAATCATGTTCTGTACGACTTTCATTGTCTAGTCCTAGTTTTTCCTCAGACAATATTTCTTCTTTGATGTACCGTATACTAAGATTAAACAATTCTGGCAGCTTTTTGTCTTAAAACCCATACAACTTAATGCATTGTTTTCATCGGCTCCATCCATATCCAAGTTCGGCGAGTTGGAATGACGTCACTCCGCGCTGATCTATCCTCCAGTTACCGGTTTCCGAGGGTATAAGGCTTCTTCCTTGATTTAGAAAAAAATGCCAAATGCAAGATGTCATCTTATGTCCTAATTACCTTCCATAGGTACCAGGAAGTATGCCAACAACATTAAATTCTTCCCGATGTTAACTACTTTTGTGCAACGGTGTGATTTCTGATGTCAACTCACAACGCGTCTACGCGGAAGACTGTGTCCTGTTTCCGAGGATTGCGTTGGTAGTACGGTGCTCCCGTAAAGCCATGTGTGAAAAATAAATATTTGCTGTCACTTCGTGTGTCTTTAGTAACTTCACCTTATCCTGAATGTAAAATTTGGTCATATCAAATTATCAGTTCTTTTAAAGTTACAAATTATCATTGTTTTCAAATTAAAAAAAAATTAAAATAAAAACACACTCGTGGTCGTTTCAATGTTTTAAACACTCATTTTATTCATTTCACATTCATTCAGGTTTTTTATATTCTGACCTCTCTTTTTTATTATTCATTATTTCTGTGATAAATTGTTGGATGCTTTATATTAAAAGAATTCTTTTGTAATTTTTGCATCGGCATAAATTATTAAAAAAAACTAAAACTATGAAACTTAGTATTTGTTTGACTGTTTCTAGAAGTTGTGTTGAGATGCAGCATAGGACAGGTTAATTGGACCAGGCCTAGATTGAGACTGGGATGTTGAGGGAGACTTTTTGGGTTTTGCTTCGGGTGTTTTCTCTTTTTATGTAAAGGTTTTCTTGCCATTCTCATATTGTGGGATTTGTTCTGGGTGACCTCTATCTTCTGCGATTGCCTTTCTCAACATTACAAACTTCTGTTGCCTGAGGGGAGTCACTCTCTGTGTACCTCCTGCCTGTTAGTGGAAACGCACCTGTTAATTGACTAATTACATGTGTGTCTCATAAAAAAAATTCACAAAACTAGACCCAAAACCTCTTCTAACAATTTGTAAGTATCATTAGAAAAATTCTGCATGCAAATTTTATTATTTAAAAGTAAGAAACTAAACCCTTACAATATTTTTTCATAACCCTCAATATTAGAGGAAATAAAGATTTTTTAAGTAGTGGGAAAAATTATATAAGGAATGTGTCCTTTACAGACTTCCGTAGTAGTTTACTCAGCATGCACGGTTGCTAATAAAGTCACGTGACATCAATATATGAACGAATGGCAATTTGAAACATTGTAACCCAAAACTTAGCCCCACACATAGGGCTGCGATGGCTCTTTTTTAAAATCTGTCTCTCAGCCTGGTCGCCATTCACAGCCCTATGTGTGGGGCTACCCAAAACTATGAATGAAAGTACATTGTTTATTTTTGACTCTCGCAAGTATAGACACTTTTGTATCTAGTTAAATAAGGTCTCAAATACCTCAAAATTTGATATTTACGAATAAAACTTACTAGTAAAGCCTTAACTTTCCATATTTTGGGGTCAGCATAGAGAGGAGACATCTATCATCACTCACAAACTTTTTTGACGTCATCCGAAGTTGTTTACATCGCGCCGCGTAACGCAAAAGGTAAGCCCGCGGAAACTTGGCACATTGATAACGGGACCCCCCCACGATATAGGCCTAGCCCAAGGCCTAATTTATAATCCTTCATTTCACTTTTCAGCCTTGGCTTCACCATCATCCAAAAAGAAAACATGTGCATTCGTGCAATAGTCACTCCCTAATTTGACTGTTATTTTCATTAACTGATTACTCTACCTCGCTCCTGGTTCTTCCCCAATCAAGACGTCGTGATCTTCATCACCTGCTCCGTCAGCTTGTGCTGGGCTATCCGCCATCGTCCGCAGTGTGCCAGTCCGTGCCTTCGACTTCGAGATTCCTTTCGAGGAGTAACGTTAGAAGTTATGCTAAATTGTGTTTCCCCTTAATTCTAAAGTCTTCTGAAAAGTGTAAAGCCTGTATCATTATACAAGGTGGTCAAAACTAATCCTTATTCCTCCATGGTGCAAATATGCAGATATTTGTTAACCTAAAGTCCGGACTAACTTGTCATCGATCATCATCCAGGCTCCATATTTGGCTGTGGCTTAACGTGGACGTGAATACGACTACGAGCAAGGCTAGGGATGCAGCCACTTCCCATAGGTTCGCGTGATCTCTAGCCATACATTTTGTAGCACTTTTTAAGGCTTGGCTTGTAAAGCGCCCTCAATAGTTCATTTTTATTTTAATGAACTATTGAGGGCGCTCTATAAGCGAAGCATTAAAATAATTGAAATAAATTTTTTTTTTTTATTATTATTATTTATGGAGGACAATTATAGATATATATATAACACACTCAATAGCTCCAAGAACAATGTGCCGAGCTGATTGTCATAATAAGTATACCCTGAAATGTTTTTTGAATATGCATTTTTGGGGGCCATTATGTAATTATGAGGACAGGTTACCTGGGGGTTTAGTTCTTCAATTACTTTGTTCCACCAACTCCGCCTAACTGCCCCCTATCATTAGATGAAGCAAGTTATGGCACAAATCCATCAAACAATAATGTTAGCCACACAACAAACGACAACATTTGAATTCTGTTCGAAAATCTTGTTTTGTGCAGTTTATTATATAACATTATCCTGCCCATCAGGACACTCTACAAAAGTGAAAAAAAATGATGAAAAAGAAATTAAAAATTAAAACTTTTAGTAAAATCAAAAGGGTGATATGCTTTTGCATGCAAAACATTTGTTTAAAGGTAATATCATACTTTTTTTTTTTTTTTTTAAATTCAGATTCATGGGCAAATACATTAACAGTCATCTGTGCCATACCGTGCCCACTATTTGAAGAAAACGGTGAAAACGCCGACAATATTTAAAAACTATTTTCACCGTTAGTTTTGATCTTTAAAGGTAGTACCATACTTTGGTTTTTGTCAACGAAGTACAGATTCATGGGTAAAAATATCAAGGAAGATACAATAACAGACATCTGTGAAAATTTCAGTCCCATACGGTACGGTGCCAACTTTTTGAGAAAATCGTGAAAAACGCCCCAGTATTTCGTTAGTCTTCTTTTATTTTTGATCTTTTAAAAGATCTAAAAGATTTTCGGTCGTTGTTTTACTAATTTCTGGATAAATTCACCATTTCAGGCGAAATTTTGACGGTAGGTTTCTACCAGCACCATCTTCATACCCTGAAAGTTATACGTAAATCTGTGAAAATTTATGTTTTGGTTTCTTACAAAAGTATGAAACTACCTTTAAAAGATCAAAAAATGTTTTTGGCCAATTGGTTTATGAAAATGTTGTCAGTGTACACAGAGCAAAGCGAGTTGGGTAACATGTCGCAGCAACATCTCGGTAACATGTTGGCCAAATGTTGCTAGTGTACACAGGGCCCAGGGTCATGTTGCCAACATGTTACCGTTACCGAATATGTTGACAGTGTACACTCTGCTTTATGCATGATAAGTTATTGAGAATTTCGGCTCACGGATTGTAGTTCCTGATAGTTGTTGAGAGTTTTTGTATTGGAAAATGATTTCCTAATATCAAATATAAGTGCTAGTCTTCATGAATGAAGATTCCAATGAAATCTCAGAAATGGAAAATTTAATTTGCGATTTCGTGGCGGTGAAGAAGTTTGTGTCAGTCTAATATAGTTGTGACGAATGGTCACACTACGATAAATTCATACATTTTACTTAATTTTATCTTAAGATATCTTTATATATTAATGAAAATAATTATGTCAAATGTAAACATTAAGTGCAGAAATGTCATTCACATGTATAACACAAGAACAATAAAGCCAATTAAATTACAGTTACACTTAATTAAAATATTGTTTTGAACTAGAAAGTCGCCTTTTCGTTCAACTTATTTCATTTCAGGTTGATTAATTCCCACACTGTCTAACAAATTTGTGCAAACATATTCACCAATTTGCCGACTCCTATTGTCAAATTGTGTTAAGATTCCTGCTTAAAACCATCCAAGTTGTTAGATTTCCACTTGTCCTTTTCTATACTAGCATAATGAGCTCTACATGCAGTGAATTATACCATCTAGCGTGCAACAAAACAATAAAAATTTGTCCATAAAATATTTTTTGCCAAGCTCATACACGACATATTTTTGCATTGGTAAAAAGCATCGACAGCATTCAGCGACATAGTTTTTTTTTACTGGTATAACGGGATTAAAACTTGCTTTGTTTTACTCCATATATTGAACATTGAAGTAATAATGTATGTTTCAATTAAAACGATAAACTTGAACAGCTAAGGTCAAATTTCTTACAGATATAGGCCTACTAAATGTGCGCAAAATATTTATTAACAATTAAACATATTAAAACACAGCAGAGAACTAATCACAAGCAGTTACATTCCATTAAAATAAACTTTTTTTTTTGCTCCGTAAATAATGGCTAACAGCTTCTAGGGATTGAAATTAGATTTTAAATTCCAAATTTTTTATTGAGTCCGTGTTTTTGAGAGATATATCAATTCAGTTTACTGGTGAGCGAAATGATTCGTCAGTTTAATACTAGTTGCAGTTTCATTGTAAACAAATTTTTTGATGGTTTTGAATGTCAGATATAATTTTGAACATTTGAGGAGTGTTATTTGATCAAAAGTATTGGCCTAAAATGCGTCCGACGTGTGACAAATCCAGTTGATGCTGAATAATTTGAACATATCTCTCTGTGTGTGTCCACTCTGCCTCTATGTTGTTGTGATGCTTTCCGACGTATAGGACATGGCAATCAGAACCTGATCCATGTGTACCTCCATCCGGTCCTATAATGAAAGAAAAAAAATAAACAAGGTTACAGTCAAACAAACAAACAAACACCCCAACAAACAAACAAACACCCCAACGAAGTAACAAACAAGCCGGAAAGTAAATTAGACGCAATCTATTACCCAAATGAGAACAATGTGGAATTGTCAATACTAGAAGTCGTTGAATGGTATAATACATGATAGGTAAAGGTGACAGAACATCAGTCATACTTTGTCTGATCCAATAATGTGCATGAAATAATAAACCTATGAAAATATGAGCTCAATCGGCCATCTGAGTCACGAGAAAATAGCGAAAACCTGTTTTATAAAATATAAAGAATGGTTTTGGTAATACCACGAGATCAAAACTTTTTTCGGTCTTTGTTTTACTAATTTCTGGATAATTTACAGCATTTCAGGTGGAAATAATTATTTTTAACGGTAGAAAACAATGCAGCTGCACCATCTTCATACCCTGAAAGTTAATAGGTAAATCTGTGAACATCTCTGTTTGGGTAATGGTGTATTTATCCAGAAATTAGTAAAACAAATACCGAAAACAGTTTTAAGAAACAGGGGTAAGATCAAACCCATTTTGCATGTTCTATAAAAAAAATTGAGAAAAAAATTCGCTATTTTCTCGTGACTTGGATGTCCGATTGAGCCCAATGTTCACAGGTTTTTATGCATGTACATGGTTGACCAGACAAAGTGTGAGTGCTGTTCTATGATCTTTACCAATCATGTATACCTTTTATTTCGAATTATGTTGAGGAAAGTCTGGTTTAGGCATGTGCAACTAATCATAATGGGTATGAGTTTATAACATGCCTAGGGGCTGTGGTTACTCACTTCTCGCCAAGTGTGATCCAGTTTGCAGTGTCAGCGTTGTAGCATGACATAACATGTGCACCAAATTGCGCCGTGGTAACGATGAAGCTGATTGATAGTCTGACATCAACTTTGGCTGCACTACCGCATGCATCAGCGGCGACACCCCAGTCGTCGGTATTCATTGAGCACTGAGCTGCCTCTACCAACACGCCTGGTGTACACACAAAAATATACATTGGATTGGAATACATTGCGATATTAAATTTAGTATCATACTTTGGTTTTTATCAAAGAAATACAGATTCATGGGCAAAAAATATCAAGGAAAATACAGTAACAGTCATCTGGGAAAATTTCAGTCCCATACGTTGCCCACTTTTTGAGAAAACAGTGAAAAACGACCACAGTATTTCTTAAGTCTTTTCTCTTTTAATTTTGATCCTTTAAGAGATCAAAAAGATTTTCGGTCGTTGTTTTAATAATTTCTGGAAAAATACACCACTTCAGGCGGAAAAACGGTATGTTTCTACCAGCACCATCTTCATACCCTGTAAGTTATACGTAAATCTGTGAACATTTCTGTTTTGGTCTCTTACCAAAGTATGATACTACCTTTAAACCCACACCATTCGTTGAGCCAGCATGATATTTCGTACTGTGATGTAAAAGGCCTATATATACCTATCGAGGCTTACTATGGCCTTTTTCGAAACAGATGCTAAGGCTCTGGCTTGAGGCTGAGCCTCTGGTTTCATTTTGTAAATCCATTCTAAACTAACAGATATATTATCAAATTAGAGGCTTATGGCTGCGAAAATGGTTTGAAAAGGAAAACAGAGCTTCAGCTCTTTATACCCTGAAAGTTATGCAGTAAATCTGTGACGATTTATGTTTCGGTATGCTACCAACGTATGATATTATACTAAAGTATAATACCAAAGTATCATATACTAATTTTGAGTACACTACCAAAACTACCATAAGTATACTACCAAGGTATGATATTTTTCATGTAAAGAGCTGGTACCTGAATATTGCAATGTTCATATGCGGAAGAGATTTTGGGGCGTAAAGACCATAAAGATCACATGGGTGGAGGGATTCCATTAAATATCGGCATGATTCCATCACCCTTTTTTAGAAGAATATTTCTCGGGTACAGGTTGGATTGTGTAATAGACCTCATACCTTCATTTTCCCATGACCAGCTTCTTTTAAGTGGCGTCTTACATACGGCCACAACATCATTGAAGAAGTTCGGGTTGGGTATACTGATTGAGCTACACTGGCCTTCAATGAGTATCCACTTTTCACCAGGGTACAGGACGTCCCCGCTTAGGCCGAATCCCGTTACGTATGTTTCTGCAGACACAAGGTCCCTCTTGGTCTTGACGATTTGATGCCGTTCGCAGTTGGTCGGAGTAGTTATTCCGGTCAACCTAAAAACGATACATAGGAATTGTGGCCACTCGCCGCATTAAAAAAACCAATTCAATTCAATATTTCGAAGTTAATCATTACGTTAAAGGTATAATACATGATTGGTAAAGGTCACAGAACAGCACTCACACTTTGTATGGTTAAACATGTAAATACAAATGAATACCTGGGTATGTGAAATAAAGAGCTCAATCGGACATCTGAGTCACGAGAAAATAGCGAAAACAAAAGTCAAATTTTCTTATAGAACACAAAGAATGGTTTTGGTCTTACCCCGAGATCAAAACTGTTTTCTGTCTTAGTTTTTACTAATTTCTGCATAAATACAGCATTTCAGGCAGAAATATTTTAACGATACGTTTCTACCAGCACTATCTTCATGCCCTGAACGATATAGGTAAATCTGTAAACATTTCTGTTGGGGTATATTTAATGTCAACCTGTACTGCACCTTTACAATCATGTACTGTATGCCTATGTAAAAGCATGTCGTATTTGGAAACGTGAAACGGTCCTAGTTGATGAGTGGGGAAATCGCATTGGTATATGGACAATGTAGATATTGTTAGGAATCAGTGAACCGATAGAAATTATGCTTCTTAATAATGTTACTGAAAAGGCAGTGTTCATCTTAGGTCAAATAGCGGGAAAATATCAGATTCTCCACCCCGGGAATCTTGATATTTCCTGCTGCATCAACATACACATTTGGCGTAGTTGATTTCTAACACGTTGCAATAATGAAAACTTCTCATATTGGATTCGGTCTTAGAAAGTCTCTTTTCAGTCTTCAATACCCTGCTCTGTTGCAAAGATGGAAAATACATTGCTGTTTCGGCTTTTGTTATTTAACATGATTTGAAATATGAACGATTTTTTCCTTTAGTATCAATTATTATTTTGCATTGTTGTTACTGTGAAACATATTACACGCACTCACCTCATCCATCCACCACCGGAGTCCTGATCGCAATCTGAGCAGAATAAACAGAAAATAAACGTAATTACAATTAGTAAGCACAATTTAAGTCAGCTGAAATTCATATTCTGCCTTGCCGCGCCTCGCCTCGCCCCGCCCCGCCCCGCCCCGCCCCGCCCCGCCCACCTCGCCTCGCCCCACCATATCTCTATCTTATTCGATCAATCCCCCATTAATGTAAGGTGACCAGACGTCCCCGATTTCCGGGGACATTCCCCGATTTGACAGTGCCGTCTCCGATGAAAAATTTTCCCCGAAAATGTCCCCGTTTCGACGAAATGCCCCCGAAAATTCTAATTTTCCTTAAAAAAAAAAAAAAAAATGCTGTGCTGTAGAAGATCCATTCTTCAGAGAAGTATGCCAAGACGACCGCCTAAGACATGTAAGTATGTAACCCACTCATGTCAACTGGACAAGATGCCCATAGACCACCATTTTGCATGTAGGCACCATCTGGATAAATTTTTTTCTTCAAAATTATACCCCTCCCCCAGGACACGGATCACTGTCCCCGGATCATCTCAACAAAATATGGTCACCGTACATAAACGGTACATTGTCAATGATAAGGGGTTGTACGTACCGACTTGGATTGGAACAGTCGAGATATCAGGCACCGGGTTGACATAATACACCCCAGTCCCTAAGGAATTCCCAGCATTGTAGAGCCCAAGGCATGTTTCTGCGTATAAATAAGAACGATTACGAAACAAATCATGGTCATATTTATGGGAAAAGTAAAATTGATAAACTTAAAGGGGGAAATTAATGGGAAATGAAATTTATTTGTATGCTTATTAAACCAATGACACACTAAACGTCATTCAACTGTCCGCTTATTAGATGCCTGCATTATTCTAAAATTGTGGAACATAAATCAGTTACAAGGAGTATCATCAGCCACAGGAGTAGACATGATTAAGAAGCATGAAAACCACGTTCACAAGGGAGTCCTTAGGATTTAAGTGTAATTTGTTCTAGCCATACAGAGGATTCAACATGTGGCATATTTAATTTCTTGAATCACAGCTCAGTTGCATCTTGAAGATGATCGCTGCTTTATTGTCGAAACGTCGAGTCATCGCCGGTATTTTCAAAAATCTTAGTGCTTTATATTCATAGCTCAGTGCGAGTTTAGGTGTGAGATTTTTAGTCCACTGCGACAAAGCGTCTTGCCCAAGGACGCAAGTACCACTAGTCCATGGCGGGATTCGAACCTACAATCTTAAGATTGGCCACAATACCTTGAGTATGACACACCAGACCACCAGGCCACAATAACACAGCAGTATCGGTTAGATGGCCGCTGCATAAATGTCGAAACGTAGAGTCATCGCCAATATTTACAAAACATCACTGCTATAATTATTCAGACCCACTGAACTCAATGCGAGCTGTATATGCCAATGTTTAGTCCATGAACACGTATCTCCTCCATGACATTTTGAGAAATCCACTTTTTGCAAATAAAACAAATGAATCGTAACAGGAACTTCAAGATCAAACGAACATTGATTATTACCGTAATATTCACAGTAGTAGGATGAAGGTTCCATAGTGCTGAGATGGCACGTGGCTCCACGTAGACAAGGGTTCGGGTCGCATGGATCTGTCGTTAACAAATTGTACAAAAAGGATTTTAAAAACTGGTTGAGATAAATTAGTTTTACCTGATGCCATGTTCAAATTTCAAGTCACTGGTTGGCACATTATAGTTCAATCCGACGGCACGACTAACCGTCCGCCATTACTGCGGTGTTCCCTGTCCGACTTTTGTGCCTACTGAGTGGCAACAAATGAATTTCCGCTCCGCCGCACTCTATACTGCAGGGTGTATGTCCCCTGATACACAGCAGGGCCAATTACATGAATCGCAAGTCGGATTCGTGTATTAATTACACACAAAAGGTGGGCGGGGACACCGCAGTAATGGCGGGTAGTATGTCACGCCGTCGGATCGGTGTATACTGAACAAAAATGGGATTTATCTTTGCATGTTGAAAATTCAAGGGCCTGTTTTATAAACGCAAAGGATCACTGATTCTACTGATCCGGATCCCATTTTAGCGTACCCTGCACAGGACGTGGATCCCCAAATCTGGGATACTTTGCGTTAAACAAACAGGCCCCAAGTTATTTTTTAGGCACATGGTCACACTATATAGCATTTGTAGCATTCAAAGCCATTGTTACGATCTTCCATCGTTGGTAAGGTTAATTATCCAAGATTATCGTAATACTCGATATCCGTATAAAGAAACCTTGATCTTGTTTACAGAAAAGTGGGCAAATGACTTTGGTTACCGGTATATTCACAGGTGTATGATTCTTGAGCTCCGTCAAGGGTAGGCCGGCAGGTTTGTCCAAGTGAACATGGCCTGGACAGACAGGGACCCGTCGTACTTATTTGGACCCAGACCTCCCTTTTCCATTCAATCCTGCAGTGACAGAGAAAGAGAAAGACCTATTCACTGAAAATAGAACAATTTGAAATAAAAATTGACTAAGAACTTACTTTGTATTTATTTGGGAAAGTTCAACATGTTTGTGTGATACACGATTTATATACAAAATATACAAATGGCCAACAAACATTTACAAAATCTGTATAAACATATTTTGGGGAAAATTGGGGTACAATTGGCTACAGAGATCAGATTAGGCAAAATTGGCTTAAAGGTAATATCATACTTTGGTGGTTATCAAAGAAATACAGATTCATGGGCAAAATATCAAAAAAGATACAGCAACAGTCATCTGTGAAAATTTCAGTCCCATACGGTGTCCACTTTTTAAGAAAACAGTGAAAAACGCCCACAGTATTTTTTAATTCTTTTCACCGGTATTTTTGGTAGTTGGTTTACTCTTTTCTGGATAAATACAGCATTTCAGGCAGAATTGTTTTAACGGTATGTTTCTATACCATCACCATTTTTATACCCTTGAAGTTATAGGTAAATTTGTGTAGATGGCTGTTTCGGTATGCTACCAAAGTATGGTAGTAACTTGCTGCAAATATATTAACGATTTCGAATGCACTGAATGCAATGATCCCCTCTGTGGCTGGCGAAAGCATATGGAGCATTAAACTATTTAGCGAATGGGAGATTCTAATGGTCAAATTCTTTCACTCACCAATCATAAAGCCGGATCCACGCTCCACTGACATCATTGCGGCAATACAGGAAAAATGTGCCGTAGATGTATTCACCACCGTACACAACTGATATCTTCATATCGACATTGGCTGACGCCCCACATGCAGTAGTTGAAATATCATTTCCCCAACTGACACCGGTTGAGCATACGCCCTCTATCAACACCGCTAAAAATATATGTAACAGCAATGGGAACATTTTGGTTACAAACAAGTATTTCGGTGACAATATGACGTTGATCTGGAAGCTAGCACTTTACGTGCCTTCAAGGTATTATCCTTCTTTGGGTTTTGTCACAGAAATGCAGATTCATAAGCACAAATTTCAATATCGGTGTGTGTGTTGTTTCATGGCTTCTGACTGCCAAACGAGAAAAGATAATTGACTATTAGGGACACCACCAACGTAGGGATGGATGGCTCATTTGGAAGGCGCAGTTCTAGAGTAAACATTTTTGGGGGCTAGAAGAGCCATTTTTTTTTGGGGGGGGGGGGCTAGAAGACCCAATACTTTGGGTTCTTCTAACACTCGCTTCTGCTATGTCTCATTAGGGGTCGAAAAACATGCACATTATAGACCACACAACGCGTTTTTTATGTAATTGGCGCTTAATAACTGAACAAATCCAGTATTTTCAAGATTTTTTTTTTTCACTTGCATTTTTTTTTTTTGGGGGGGGGCTTGACAAAATTTTTGGGGGCTACAGCCCCCCCCCCCCTAGTCCCCCCGTAGAACCGCGCCTGTCATTTGGTAGAGCGCCTGTACGGTATTCAGGAGGTATCCGGTTCGAACCCCGCTCCAGTCAATTTTTCTTTGTTCATTTTTAATGACTTCAAATTCAGTCAGTTTCCTTTGTCGTCATTTTGATGATTACAAAAATATCAAGAAAGATACAACAACAGTCATCTGTGAAATTCCCAGTCCCACAAGGTGCCAAATTTGTGAGAAAACAGTGAAAAAAGGCCACGATTTTTAAAACAAAATACACCGTTATGTTCACCGTTATTTTTGATCTTTTTAAGGATCAAAATAATTTTGAGTTATTGGTTTTACTCTTGTCTTGGTAAATACAGCATTTCAGGCAAAAACGCCTGAACGATATGTTCCTATCATCACATATTCCTTTACACTCTGTAAGTTACAGGGAAATCATTGAATATTTCTGTTTCGGTACGTTACCAAAGTATGATAGTACCTTTAATTGGTTTACAAATCAATCAATTTCATACAAAACCTCCTCGATAAGATCAAATGTCCGATGACGATATCATTATCAGCGTCATCACAGAAATTTCCTCTTATATAAAATACAATTCAAATCATTACCTTCCAGACCCCATGTCCACCTGGGCAACCCTGGCCTCTGGCAGTTGGCAAGGTCGATGAGTAGGTCTAGATTGGTAGTCAGTGAGCTGCACACTCCGTTATCCAGAACCCACGGGTGGTAATACAGTGCTTCTATTTCATCATCGATCAATGAAATACCGACGAAATCCTTGTCCTGGCACACTATCTTCTGCCTGTTCCAGGCGGATTCGGCAGCCGTCCCCATTTTGCAGGTTCCGCTGGTTGTGCTGACCAACCTTTTAAATTGGTACGAAAAAAGCAAGTTATTCTTTATTATTCTCTAATTTGGTATGTATTTAGTGTTTTTGCTTAATGCAAAATGTTCAAATGCAAAACTTCGGTGAAGTCAGTTTAATTGAAAGACCATTTCAAAAGGGTGCGGCTTTTTAATCATAATGAGCATGATAATTAAATAACCACAAAGGAAACTGATTGGATGAATCTCAAGTCATCGTAGCGTGAACTAAGGAATATTTACAGGAGCGGGATTCGAATCTGCGACCTCCTGAACACAGGTACCGCATCCTCTTTGAGGGACTCATGTACCGTGGTGGCAGCAATGATCCTTGATAATCTGTTTCCCATGTGGTTATTTGAGGATCATTTTGGGGGATACTAAAAGTCTTAGGCCTTTGTGAAATCGAGCAGCCAAGCAGGCAAACGGGCTGGGAAGCAGGCTGAAAAGCCGGATAGACATGCATGCAGGCAAATGCTCCCACCCTCCGTGCTAAATTTGTCAGCGAGGCAAAATGTTCCCTTTTCAATCGCATTATAAGGACAAGATTTTCCCGTGACGAGAGCCAAGTCTTTATTTCTTAATTTTACAAATGTGCCAAAAGGAGTGTGATTCACTATAGTGCGCCACCATGAGTCTGCAACGCGTTGGCCAATCAAAATTCACGAAATAAATGTTGTTGACAAACTGCGCATCTTTCCACATGCGCAGTTTGTGGACAAAATCAGTTCCGCGCATTGTAATTGGCCAACGCTTTGCAAACTCATGGTGGCGCACTATTGTGAATCGCACGAATTCTTAGCATGCCAATGAGTTTTCTAGTCATGAAACATGAAATTATTATAATCACCTAATCCAACCATCACCATCATTGTCCCGGCGACAATCTGAATAGATAAAAACAACAAGGTCAGATTAACATGGAAAGCTGGTATTAAAACTCTCTATAAAATGCAAAAGAGTGAAAAGCCACTCTTTGAAGAGTCATAATGAGGGACGACTCTTTATCGAGGTGTCTTCAACTCTTTTAGAGTGTAGTTTGCATTGTTACGAGTGATTTTTTAATCTGGTTTGGAGTGAACACCACTTCAGAAGAGTGGAATATCCACCACTCCTTTTTAAAAGAGTCATATAAAGACAAATCGATTCTAAAATGAGTGGTATTTTGCAGACTTTTGTATTTAGAGAGAATCTTTCACAACACTATGACAGAATCGGTTGTATAGCACGATGTAGCTTCTGGGAAAATCAAGGGCGACCCAACTCCTGTAACCCAACCAAATCCAACCCCACCCAACCCCACCCAACCCAACCCAACCCAACCCAACCCTTCCGCTTTAATCAGTGTGAGTGCAAGAGCGATCAATTAAACCACTGTAATAAAGTCAGGTATGCATCTAAATAGTATACTCCAAAACGCAACTAGATTTTGTCTCTGTTCTAGAACTAGTTGTTCGATATACCCATCTCTTATAATTTTAGAGGTCATCATCTCACTTCACTTAAAATGTCAACTAATCCTCATCAGAGAAAACAAAAAAGGGTTTTACGTACGAACTAGGATAGGATCGGTAGTGGGATCACACGCTGGTTTGATGTTGTAATATTGCTCTACAGTGAAAACCCCAGCATCGATGATACCTTGGCATGTCCCTGTTAGAGAGAAAATAATGGTATTTACCATGCAACCAAACTCATCGTAACTTATTATTAATCGTAGGACTTACGACACATTGCTGCCCTGCGTAGGATACGATGGGTATCCTTCGTAACTCCAGATAAGATCGATCGTAGGGGGTTCGTGAAATTGACAACATTGGCCGATTTCACTAACGATTTGCGATCATTGCTAAAGCCCGAATCCATTGCTAAACGATCGATATAATACGTTGCGTAGCAATTTTCCGTGTAGCGATGGATCTGGGCTTTAGCGGAAGTGTAATCGGCCTCTGATGTGTTACATACAGTGTTTCAGTGGACATGAATTAAAACTCTTCCACTGAAGCCAAATATGCTAATTTAATTTCATCAAATCATTTTAAGGACGGTTAATTCGCTGTCTAAATGCCAATGAAACATTTTAGAAGAGCAATGAAGTCCCTCACTCGGGAAATCAGTTGATCCTCAGATGATTTTTTTCTTTGGCCTTTATTGAAGTCATTACTTAGGCCTACAACATGAGAGTAAAGAACAGCAAGCAGAAAAGAGTTTCCAGACGCCAGGGACCAATTTCGTAGAGCTGCAATAAGCCCCACAATCTGCGTAAGCACGTCAAACCTTGGTATTAAAATAAAATCTGTATGCCAGCCGAAACTTCTTGTGAATGTTATATGCTCAGCAAACGATGGTTAAATTTAATTCAAAAGCAGTAAACATCGCATGAAATTTGGTTGATAATCCTTTCTGATCAAGGAAGACTTTTCATGCTTATAAGCAAATTCTTGTGCTTCAGCAGCTCTATGAAATTGGCCCCAGGTTAAAGGTTGATATGAAACCAGACAGCACTAAAGTAGACGCTCCGTGAATATAATTGAAATCAATTCAATTCAAATCCTGATTCAGGTTGATGATAGTGGTGTAGCTCCAGGGTAGATTCCGCCGAGTTGAACTTTTAAAAGTGGTCATTGAAATGTCCTCAGGCTCCGTTTGTTTGTTTGTTGGGGCATTTGTTTGTTTGTTTGTTGGGGTGTTGGGGTGTTTGTTTGTTTGTTTGTTGTTTGACGTGAATATAATAAATTCAAATAATGAATGTTCATTACCATAATATTTGCATTCATACGTCCCAGGTCCACTGGGGTGACATGTAGCTCCGAGGTTGCAAGGGTTGGGGTTACATGGATCTGTGGAATATAAAAATGATTTTAGATAATTTTGTCTTGACTGCAAAATATTCTGCAAAATACTCCTTGTCTCCACACCGCAAAGATTCAGTGTTTTATGACTCCAGGCCGGCCTCGTCCTCGAGGAAATTGCTGCCTCTGCCTCCCCTTCGAATGTTGGTGAGTTAGAGGGTCCCGATGACGCGTTTCGATCCAAGCTGGATCTTTATCGAAGGCTTTATCTTTAGCCTCTTCCCGATTCAGAGCTACGCTTTTAATAAAGCCATCGATAAAGATCCTGCTAAGGATTGCAACGCTTCAGGCCCTCTTCATAACACCAAGCATTTTTATAAAATTTCAGGTCATTAATTTGGTTGATGAGCAGTTCGGAACAATTTGTTATTTGTATTAATATGTAAGATTAAAAAACATCAACAAAATATCTGTTCAAAGTTTCTAGGACTCAATTCCACTTTGCCTCGTCCTGATTTAGAGCTAGGCGATCCAGCCATCAAGATGTTCCACTGTAATGAACGAGTGGACCAGAGTGTTCACCAAATGTGTTGCTGGATTATGGGACAAAGAACAATGTACACCCAGCGAGCCATCATCTATAGTGATTAGAATATTGAATGACTCTACTAATTCATTAACACCAGTGGGAATTTAATCAAGCTAAGGGCCTTTTTTTGCATTATCAAATTTTAATTAATTCCTACAGATGCAGCGCGTGTTTCTTTCCAAAACTAAGTGCAAAGTTTTTGTTTTAAAATAATGGGCGATTCACAATAGTTCGCCACCATGAGTTTGCAACACGTTGTCCAATTACAATGCGCGGAATTAATTTTGTCGACAAACTACGCATGTGGAAAGATGCGCAGCCTGGCCACAAATATTTGCCAACGCCTTGCAAAATGTTAAATTTCTTCATGCTTTGTGCATGCACCACCTGTATATAAATCATTGGAACGAAACTGGTTGAGTATAATTGATATACGTTACCGTAGATTTCACAGTGTTGTCCAGAGAAATCTGTCACACAGTTGCAGGAGTAAACCGTGAAGGATGTATCCGAGAGTTGGCAGTTACCTCCGTTCTGACACGGATTTGAACTGCACGCGCCTACTGTAGTGAAGGGATAAAATGATATCGTGTTAGTGGAGTTATTGGTGTTGTGTGAGGCTCCAGATTGTTGATGGGTTCTGTAGCAGCTAATGAGACTCAGGACAAAATTCAGCTGGCTATGAGGGAGTGCATTACCTAGGGACCCAGAAATGAGGGCAGCCGGTTCAGAGGCTGGTACAGGCTTAGTCTAACGAACGGGCGCAGATGGTTCAGGGGCTGCTAGAAAGCTCAGGCTCAGGAACGGGTACACCTAGTTCAGGGACTGTTAAAGGCTCAGGCTCAGGACAGGACTGGGCGTAGCTGGGTCAAGGATTGCTACAGACTCAGACTCGGGAATTGGCCTAGCTGGTTAAGGGACTGCTAGAAGCTCAGTCTAAGGACGGAGTGCAACTGGTTCAGGGATAGCAACTTGCTACATAATCAGGCTCAGGAACGGACGCAGTTGATTCCGGGACTGCTACAGGTTTAGACTCGGAAACAGGTGGAGATTGTTCATGATGCAATTACTATGAGTTCAGGCTCAGCATCTGGTATACCTAGTTCAGGGACTGCTTAAGGCTCAGGCTCGGGATCGGGTGGGGCTGGTTTAGGAACTCCACTGGGTTGAGGGTCAGGACTGGGTGCAGATGGTTCGGGGTCTGGTACAGGCTCAGGCTCGGAAACGGACGCAGAGCGAGTGAAGCTGGTTCATGGATGACAACTTCCTACACACTCAGGCTCAGGAAGGGGTGCAGCTGGTTCATGGAAACAACAAATTAACTAAATTCATTACCGAAAACGTCACAATGTTTTCCAGAGTAACCAGCCGCACATTCACAGGAGTAATTGGTGTTGGCACCAATCACAGGTTGGCAGATGCCTCCGTTCTGACATGGATTGGGAATACACGGGTCATCTGCAGTGAAGATAAAGAAGAAAAGACAACGTTGTTGTGACTAGATTGGCGAGGTTTAAGAACGTCAAATTCAAAAAAGAGCTTGGACACTACTTAAGACAGAAGTAGATGATCAGGAACTCCTAAGAAGCTCAGGGAAGGGAGTGCAGTTGAATCAGGAATTACAACTTGCTACAGACCGCGGCCCAAGGATGGGCGCAGCTGCATATTCAAGGACTTCTACCGGCAGGCTTGGGAACGGACGCAGCAGATTCAAGAACTGCTATAGAGGTTCAGGCTAAGGAGCGAGTGGAGCTGGCTCAGGAATTACAACTTGCTGCAGACCCAAGCTCAGGAACAGGAGAAGCTGGTTCAAGGACTACTGCAAGCTCAGGCTTAGGAATGTGCGCAGCTTGTTTATGGAAACGAAACAAATTGAGAACATTTTCTACATTACCGTATACGTCACAATGTTTTCCAGAGTAAGCAGCCGTACATTGACAGGTGTAGTTGGTGTTGGATCCATTCACGGCTTGGCAGATGCCTCCGTTCTGACAAGGATTGGGAATACACGGGTCCTCTGTAATGAAGATGACGAAGAAAGGATAGTCTTGTGACTAGCTTGACGAGGCTTAAAAAGTCACATTTTACAAAGAGCTGGGTCACTACTTAAAATGGAAGCAGCTGGTTCAGGGATTGCTAGAGACTGAGCTTCAGGAACGGGTTCACCCGGATCAGGGACAGCAACGGGATGACCAGGAATGGTTGCATCGGGTTGAAGGGCATGCTACACGCTCAGGTTTAGGCTCAGGATCCGGAGCATATGGCATAGGGACTGCTAAAAGGTTCAGGATCAAGAATGGGTGCAGCTTGATCTGGGACGCCACTGGGTTGAGGTTGAGGATTGGGTGCAGATGGTTCAGGGTCTGTACACGCTCAGGCTCGGGAACGGGCGCAGTAAAGTAAAGTAAACTTGAGACGCTATATATACCGTAAACGTCACAATGTTTTCCAGAGTAACCTGCCATACATTGACAGGTGTAGTTCGTGTTGGATCCACCCACGGATTGGCAGGTGCCTCCGTTCTGACACGGATTGGGAATACACGGGTCTTCTGCAGTGAACATAAAGAAGAAAGGACTGTTTTCGTCACTAGCTTGAAGAGGCTGTAGAACGTCAAATTCTACAAAGAGCTGGGTCACTACTTAAAATGGAAGCAGCTGGCTCAGGGACTGCTAGAGGCTCAGGCTAAGGAGGGAGTCAAGCTTGTAATCGGGAACTCGATCAGGCCCATGAATGGGCGCAGTTATTTCAGAGATTGATACAGCCTCAGACTCATGAACGGATGTAGCTGGTTCTGGGACTGCTATATGTTCAGTCTAAAGAACGAGTGCAGCTGGTTCAAGAATTCCAACTTCCTACACACTCAGGCTCAGGAAGGGGTGCAGCTGGTTAATGGAAACAAAAAATTAAGTAAATTCTAGACTGTTTACCGTATACGTCACAATGTTTTCCAGAGTAACCCGCCATACATTGACAGGTGTAGTTCGTGTTGGACCCACCCACGGGTTGGCAGATGCCTCCGTTCTGACATGGATTGGGAATACAAGGGTCATCTGCAGTGAAGATAAAGAAGAAAAGACAACGTTGTTGTGACTACCTTGACGAGGTTTAAGAACGTCAAATTCCAGAAAGAGCTTGGACACTACTTAAGACAGAAGTAGATGATCAGGAACTCCTAAGAAGCTCAGGGAAGGGAGTGCAGCTGAATCAGGAATTACAACTTGCTCCAGACCGCGGCCCAAGGATGGGCTTAGCTGCATATTCAAGGACTTCTACCGGCAGGCTTGGGAACGGACGCAGCAGATTCAAAAACTGCTTTAGAGGTTCAGGCTAAGGAGCGAGTGGAGCTGGCTCAAGAATTACAACTTGCTGCAGACCCAAGCTCAGGAACTGGAGAAGCTGGTTCAGGGACTGCTGCAAGCTCAGGCTTAGGAATGTGCGCAGCTTGTTTATGGAAACGAAACAAATTGAGACAATTTTATACATTACCGTATACGTCACAATGTTTTCCAGAGTAAGCAGCCGTACATTGACAGGTGTAGTTGGTGTTGGATCCACTCACGGCTTGGCAGATGCCTCCGTTCTGACAAGGATTGGGAATACACGGGTCCTCTGTAATGAAGATGACGAAGAAAGGATAGTCTTGTGACTAGCTTGACGAGGCTGGAAAAGTCACATTCTACAAAGAGCTGGGTCACTACTTAAAATGGAAGCAGCTGGTTCAGGGATTGCTAGAGACTGAGCTTCAGGAACGGGTTCCCCCGGATCAGGGACAGCAACGGGATGACCAGGAATGGTTGCATCTGGTTGAAGGTCATGCTACATGATCAGGTTTAGGCTCAGGATCGGGGCATATGGCATAGGCATGCTGCAAAAAGGTTCAGGATCAGGAACGGGTTCAGCTTGATCTGGGACGCGACTGGGTTGAGGCTGAGGATTGGGTGCAGATGGTTCAGGGTCTGTACACGCTCAGGCTCGGGAACGGGCGCAGCTGGTTCATGGAAACGAAACAAATTGAGTAAATTTGAGACGTTATATATACCGTAAACGTCACAATTTTTCCCAGAGTAACCTGCCATACATTGACAGGTGTAGTTCGTATTGGATCCACCCACGGCTTGGCAGATGCCTCCGTTCTGACATGGATTGGGAATACACGGGTCTTCTGCAGTGAACATAAAGAAGAAAGGACAGTGTTTTCGTCACTAGCTTGAAGAGGCTGTGTAGAACGTCAAATTCTACAAAGAGCTGGGTCACTACTTAAAATGGAAGCAGCTGGCTCAGGGACTGCTAGAGGCTCAGGCTAAGGAGGGTGTCCAGCTTGTTATCGGGAACTCGATCAGGCCCATGATCAGGGATCAGGGATTGATACAGCCTCAGACTCATGAACGGATATAGCTGGTTCTGGGACTGCTATAGGTTCAGTCTAAAGAACGAGTGCAGCTGGTTCGGGAATTCCAACTTCCTACACACTCAGGCTCAGGAAGGGGTGCAGCTGGTTCATGGAAACAAAAAATTGAGTAAATTCTAGACCGTTTACCGTATACGTCACAATGTTTTCCAGAGTAATCTGCCATACATTGACAGGTGTAGTTGGTGTTGGATCCACCCACGGGTTGGCAGATGCCTTCGTTCTGACACGGATTGGGAATACACGGGTCCTCTGTAATGAATATAAAGAAGACAGGATATTGTTGTAATGACTAGCAAATTCCACAAAGAGCTTGGTCACTACTTTTAACGGAAGCAGATGCATGGTTTTGCTAGAGGCTCAGGCAAACTGAAGGAGCGAGTGCAGCTTGCAACTTGCTACAGACTGAGGCATGGGAACGGGCGCAGCTGGTCCAGGGACTGCTACAGGATGAACCTCAGGAACAGGTTAACTTGGATTAGATACAGCAACGGGATGACACTCAGGACTGGGTGCATCTGGTTGAAGGACTGCTACAGGATCATGATTAGACTCAGGATCGGGGCATCTGGCATGCGGACTGCTAAGGGCTCAGGATCAGAAACGGGTGCAGCTGGTTCAGGAGTTCCACTGGGTTGAGGCTCAGGACTGGGTGCAACTGGTTCAGGGACAGCTCATGAATGTGTGCAGACGATTAAGGGACTGCTACTGGATCAGACCCTGGAACGGGTGCTACTGGATCAAGAACTGCAATGGGTTGAGTCACTGGGCTCAGTTGGTTCAGGGACTGATTCAGGTCCAGGCTTTGGAGCTAGCGCAATTGTTTCAGGGACTGATACAGCCTAAAGTTTTATGAAGGTATTTATCGTCTTCGTGAACTGCTACAGGTTCAGGCCCATGAACGTGTGCGGATGGTTGTGGTTCTTCTATGGGAAGGCTCAGGAAGGAGTGGAGCAGGTTCAGGGACTGCTACAGTCTGAGGCTCATGGACTCATGGCTGATTCAATAACTGTTCAGGGTTCAGGCTCAAGAGCGGACGCGGCTGATCCAGAAACTTCCACTAGTTGTGGCGGAGGACAAGGTGCAGCAGGTTCAGGAATTGCTATACAGGCTTAGGTTCCGGACTGGCAGCAGGGAGCGCTACAGGCTGCTTCAGGGAGCGCTACGGGCTCAGGCTCGGAAACTGGTGCTGCAGCTTGTCGTTGGACGATCAACGCGTTGAGCATTAAAACTTTGCGATGTTGATTCAGAATCGGGAGTCATGCACTTCCTCAGCTGCAGGCTCAGGAGCTGGGGATTCTAATACAGTACATAGTGCTGGTCCTCTCCATCGTCGCCTATAAAGAACTCTTTGGCTGCATAGTTTAACGGTGATACTGGCGTCTTGAGGCAATGAAGTTCCATAAATCTTCTCGTCAAAGCTCTTATAGTAAGGGGTCAATGATGCACTCCCGGGTCTCTTGTTGTTGGGTGGCTGGTTCCACGTGTGTGATGAGTTTGAGATCAGGGGCTGACATCACTGGCATAGGTCATTCCATGGTAGCAAGAGATTCCTGTTTAGGGTTAGGGTTAGGGTTCTTCACCTCACATTCTCTGGGTAAATAAGACTTAAAGACATGCATAGTGGAAGTACTAAAATAAGGTAGGTTTGTATAGTGACGCCATTCTTATCTCTTCTGTGAGCGTGTGTGGTTCTGAAAAGAACCGATGGTTTATCTCTCGACGTTCCGAACAGTGTGCTCTGTTTGTCTTCAGGAGGATTTCTCTGGGTGCTACAGAATCATCAGTCATCCACCTGATCACAATGTGCATTACTCTCTCAGTATGCTCGCGGGTTATATCAGGTTTTATTGAGATGTCTTATACAAAGTATTCACCATGACGCCTGGCTGCATGTATGTAGATGATATTGTGTCGTTCTGTCGTACTGGATCTTTCCATGGCAGATGACTTCCATAATTTCTGTCTCGCCACTTGGTAGGCGTCTGCAAAATGCATTTTCCATCTTTCTGTGTATGGGACAGTACGTTGGGTCAGCTTGACTCTTCTGACATCGTGTATAAGAATCATCATAATATCATGATATCATCATCATGTACCGCGAGATGCACATCAAAATGATGCGGTGTAAAAGTCAATGCTCATGTACAGAAACAGTATCGATGAGATCTTAAAAGTTTGAGAAGCTTTTCCTAAGGATGTCTGTCTCTACAATGTCAAACGTCGACAAATAGTCATTACATAAAGTTCTCAGAAACTTTAAAAGGTTATTTTCAGTTCTTTAAGGAGGTGGTGGGTTGTGTGGAGGGGTAGGAGCGGTTTAGGTAATGGAAGTAGAAAGGTGATAGGGGAAGGGAAAAAAGCCGGAAATTGAGGGACATAAAAAAGGAGAAAGAAATGAACACGAGAAAGAGATGCAAAGAAAAGAAATTAAAGAGCAATACAAAGTGGGCAGGGGCCGACGAGGGCTACGATTAAGGAGGAGAGGTACTGTTAAGTCAGCACTGGTCGTAGACAACGCATTATCTACAATGCCAACCCACTGAATTTATTCGCGCCAAAAGTCCCCAACAAAATCACTATAATTACACGTCGCAAAAATGTTCACGAGTAGTCGCAACTAATAATTATCGTGAGAATTATGTCCCTTCAGGATCACCATACAATCGTGAGCCTTCGAATTTCAGTTATATTCAGTCTTCTTATTAAACTGTAACATGCCCAGCGTATTTCGGATTCAACCATTTTGCCCTTTGTTATGGTCAGTAACTATCGGCATCAACATCGATCAGACCACATGATTTCAATTTCACATAGATATTAAATTCTCAATATGTGATCTTCCTAAGGGGACAGGTTTCAACTTGCTACTCATTTTTTAAATATCTTTTGATGTACTATACACGTACACAGTTACTGTTTTTCAGGGGTCATCTACAGTTGAATTCAGTTCTCTTTCCCGCTCTCAACCAGAACAAAATGCCACGACCTCGCTGCCACGATGGAGCAACGTCGAGCGAGATCAATAAACATCACAGCTACAGTAGTTGCGACCAACTCGACAGAGAACCTTTTTGGGTTTGTAATTTACATGTATTGGCTAATAAGGCTTTTCCCAGCGTGAGTTCAAGATTCTTTGCGTTATTCCGACTTTCGTGTTTTCCTCCTCTTCTTCTTCTCAAGTCTAAAAGATTTCGTACACACACTTTTGTCACCTTAGAGGTATAATACATGGCTGGTAAAGGTCACAGAACAGCAACCACACATTGTCTAATCATAAAAATACACGGAATAATAAACCTGTGAAAATTTGAGCTCAATCGGACGTCTGAGTCACGAGAAAATAGCGAAAAATTTACTAAATATTTCTCATAAGAATATATTTTATAACATAAAGGAATAGTTTTGATCTTATCCCCAGATCAGAACTTGTTTGGGTCTTTACGGTTTTTATATACTTATTTCTGGACAATTACATCATTTCAGAGGGAAATATTTTAATGGTACGTTTCTACCAGCACCATCTTCATATCCTGAAAGTTATACGTACAATTTGTGAACATATGTTTGGTTATGTTATCAATCCTGGACTAAACCTTTAAATCCAACTTGGTATACAGGTCCATATAGTGTAGATGTGCCGCGAACATTCATGCCATCATGACGTCATCAGCAGTGTCAAAATACAAGCGATTTGAATTAAAGAATCTAAATCTTGAAAAAAAATAAACACAAATTCAACCTTTTGACGAATTTAAACGTAACCATCGTCCCTTTTACATGTAACGTTATGCGTGTGCTAATTTAATGGCACGCGATGATGCATGTACAATTGGGACCTTTAAAACGTTCTGTTGTTCTTAGAATTTCATCGACGTTAAAAAGCATTGATTTAAATTTTTGCTTGGTTTTCAACTGTTGCATATGTGGGCGTCGGTTTACGGTCAAGTGACTTCTGGCTCGTCGAGATTGTTACGGTCAATCGTTTCGTGACCGGGCTTTTTTGTGTTGTATTGCCACGGGCGTAGATCCCGGGGGGCTAGGGGGGTTGCAACCCCCCCCCCCAGGTTTTCACTTTTTATATATATAAAAAATGATTTTGTGCACAAACGTATATGAAAGTACGACCCAGTTACACGATCAACCCCCCCCCCCAGGTCTGAGGACGTGTCTACACTACTGTGTATTGCCAACAACCTTTGCATGCAAAAAATCCAAACTGCGTGGAAACGTTTGCAATATTGGAAGTCTATTTATTTTGTTTATTTTTCATTGATTTATTACAATGACGGTGAAGCAAGCTAGATCTTGGCGCGATACAGAGAAGGCTATAGTTTTGGAATCAGTACAGAGGTTAAGTTTCCTTTAAAAATTCTACAGATTATTATCTTGACTGTAACAAAAAAAAGAAATTATCACCAAATAACCACAAGGGAAACTGAAAAAGTGAACAAAGAAATAATGACGAGCGGGATTCGAACCGGGGACCTCCTGAATACCGTACAGGGGCTCTACCAACTGAGCCATCCAGCCCTACGTTGGTGGTGACCGCAGTAGTCAATCATCTTTGTTCGTTTGGCAGTCAGAAGCCATGAAACCATGCACACACCGCCATAACCCAAATATCATTTCACCGATACGTGCAGCAATGCTGCAACGTGGGAAGAGTATATGGGGGATCACTTAAAGAGGATACGGCTTTTTAATTAATATAAGAGAAGAAGAAATAAGAAAAATAAGCAATAAGAGAAACCAGAACGAAACAACAGACGAATCGCTTCTTTTCTAGTTTCCGCCAGTGAAAGTGTTTGATTGGTTCTGATGGCTAATATCATACTTTGGTTTTTGTCGCACAAATACAGATTAAAGATCAACATTTTTTTCGGTCGTTGCTTTTACTAATTTCCTGATAAATACAGCATTTAAGGCAGCACCATCTTTATACCGTGTAAGTTGTAGGTAAATCTGTGAACATTTCTGTTTTGGTTTCCTACGAAAGTATGATAATACCTTTATGAAATCTTCAGATCTTTTTAAAGTTGATGTTAATTTTGGATTTTTTTTTTTGCGAATCCAAACGGAGCTATCGCGAGTTTATCCAAAAACAGACTACGTGTGCTTCACGATGAGCAATTTTGACCTTTTATTTCCTAAATGATATTCTTTGTTTGTCATCGACGTTCAACCCCATCGATTTTATTTTTGTTTGTTTGTTTGTTTGTTTTTATTTTTCAACTGCACGATGCGTTGGTTTACGGTCAAGGGATTTCCATCGTTGACATGTTCCAGATATTTACGGTCAATCGTTACGTGGTAATTAGGCTTGTCATCAACTATCTATTTTTCGTAGATGATTTTAAACCGTATAGTGGATGTCGTTTGCGGGGGTGTTTGATTGCAATGGCGTAAGTCCCCCCCTCCCCCAAAAAAACCAAAAAACAAAACTAGAGGTTTGTCTGTCAACTGACAAAGCAAATTACTTTTTCGCCAATGACTTAATTGACCGGAAGTAGAGGTCGCAGAGGTCAAGCAATGTGTCACATATGAAAGACCTTGCCTAACATTGACTTTTGGTGAAAGAATCATAATCCTAGCTGTTATTACTTTTAAATGAGGAGCCACTTCCTGTTTGACCGGAAGTAGAGGTCACAGAGGTCAAGTAACATGTCAAAAAGAAAGACCTTGTCTAACATTGACCTTTGGTGAAAGAATCAAGTTCATATCTCAAACCGTTGATTTGTTGTTGATTTTTAAAGATTATGATTATTAAATTTAAATTGCTTGTAATTTGACACCTGATGACGTCATCATGACGTCATTGTTCTAGGATCATCCCTGCATAAGGGTCCTTCATTGGTATAAGTTTGATGATGATCCGAACTTGCAAAAGCACTAAAGTCGCGCTAAGAATAAAACGTGAACAAATTGAATGGGCCATCTTTTTCGCACTCGAAAGTGCGAAAAAGAAATATCGCCACCCCCTTGAAACTTCTGGCTAGAGCCGCAACTGCATTTCACAAACACTATGGGAAAAATGTTTTTTTGGGGTTTCCTCTCTATTTCGTGCTTCCTATTTGCCAGCATTACATTCAGATCAAAATTGATTTTTTTTGGTCATTGGTTTGACTCTTTTTTCTTGATATAAATAGTTCTCCAGGCAGAAAAACCTAAACGATATGTTTCTACCATCACCATTCTTTATACCCTGTACGTTAAATTAAAATATGTGGAGATTTCTGTTTCGGTATGCTACCAAAGTATAATTACCTCTTACTATTAATTGTATCATGTCACGGTGCCTAAAATAACACATAATTAACCGTCAGGCACAATTATTTCATTAATAGGTTTCCCTGCAAATCTTGTGTAAGATGGGGGGGGGGGGGTTGATCAACATAAATGCGTAAATTCTCCATGGTGAAATAGATATACACAAAACTCGTCAAAGGTAATGATTGAATTCGCATGCAAACAAAGTGAATTGATGTTTATCAATGAATAAATTTCTTACATTTTGGTTCTTGAGATAATTTACAAGGAGTTTCCAAAACAAGCGCAAATTTTGACAAAATAATTATGTGATCATCATCTGCCTTTTTATAGGGATGGTTCATTGGTAATTTGGACCATTCAAAATGTATGTTGGATTGAAGATGGCCTCGGGTTCGACACAGAGATCACATAAAGGTATAATCATGATAATAATAAGTTACATTAAAGGTATAGTAAAGGATTGGTAACATCATACCCATATAGTATTCACAGAAATACGTATAACTTTTGATATATGAAGATGGTGGTGGTAGAAACATAATGTTAAAATAATTATAATCCAACTGCAATGCTGTTTTTATCCAGATATTAGTAAAAAAAAAACCCATTAAAAACAGTTTGGATCTCAGGGTAAGATCCAAACCATTCTTTATGTTGTATAAGAAACGTGAGTTTCGCTATTTTTTCTTGACGCAAATGTCCAATTGAGCTCAATTTTTCACAGGCTTATTATTTCATGATATTGGACAAGGTGTGAGTGCTGTTCTGTGACTTTTACCAATCATGTATTTTACCTTTAACGGTAGTATGATACTTTGGGTTTTGTCAAAGAAGTACAAATTTATGGTAAAAAATATCAAGGAAGATACAGTCACAGTCATCTGTGAAAATTTCAGTTCCATACGGTGCCTACTTTTTGAGAAAACAGTGAAAACTGCCACAGTATTTCTTATGTCTTTTCTCTTTTATTTTTGATCTTTTAAAAGATCAAACAGATTTTCGGTCGTTGTTTTACTAATTTCTGGATAAATACACCATTTCAGACGGAAATATTTTAAAGGTATGTTTCTACCAGCATCATCTTCATACCCTAAAAGTTATACGTAAATCTGTGAAAATTTCTGTTTTGGTCTCTTACCAAAGTATGATGCTACCTTTAAAGCAGGGACTTACCAGTCTGAGCTTGAGGTGCTGGTGGTGGTGTCTGGCTCTTTCTTGGAGAATTCTTTCGTATTTGGTCCGCAGCTTGTTTCATCCAGTGATAGGGGTCAGTGTTACCAGGATCAGGCGGAGGTGGTGGACCGAAGTATAATGACCTCATCGCGCCCTCCACGTGGTCAGTAGTCATTAGTACTATTGGAAGAAAAGAAATGGATATTTTTAACATTATCAAAAGTAGCTGAGAAACAAACAGGAAAGCAGACCAATATAGGTAGGCCCCACCTTGTAGAAATGACTTCAAGGTAATATCATACTTTGGTTTTTGTCAAACTGCAGATTCATAGGCAAAAATATCAAGACAGATACAGTAACAGTCATCTGTAAAAATTCAGTCCCATACGGTGCCCACTTTTTGAGGAAACAGTGAAAAACGGCCACAGCATTTCAGAAGTCTTTTATTTTTTATTTTTGATCTTTAAAAGACCAAAAATAATTTTGGTCAATGGTTTTACTCTTTTCTGGATAAATACAGCCTTTCAGGCAGACAAATGTTAACGGTATGTTTCTACCATCACCATCTTTATACCCTGTAAGTGTAAGTTACAGGTAAATGCTACCAATGTATGATACTAGAGCTACCGTTAAAGGCATTGCATACGTTTGGTAATGACTCTGACAATTTATGTCAATAAAAACTTACTTGGTGAGAAGTACAGCTGCTTTGGATAGTATAATGCATATTGAGAAACGTTCAATTCGAAGTACCGCGGTTATGGAAAAATATGTCACTTTTTATCTCCAAAAATTATGAATCTGAGAAGCGTTATGGCCGTAACGCTTCTCAGCTATTGACTAACTGTTATCTGGCGTGAAATAACCGCTCTAGTTTGTCGCCAAAATCTCACAAACGCTACCACCTTTTGAATTGAAGCTTTCACAGGTTAGTTTTATGGTATATATATACAATTATATTGGTTTGAAACAAACAATAGGCTCAAATTACCAAACGTATGCAATCCCTTTAATTACTAACTCACTCACCAATGATTGTTATCACCATTATCGACACAGCTAAATGCTGCGACATCATGGCAATCTTGTACAGCCAACGCAGCCTAGCTGGTCCCTTTCCTTTCCTTGACTGTCCAAACCGTTTCACACAATTTTACCAAAGGAATATCAAACAATGACTCCAGTAATTAATAAATTTAGTGGAATTAGTGCTTCGAGTTTGTTATAAATGGAAATTCGTCCAGAGAAACCGGTGTTTTTCACTCCTACATACGCGCGTCAGCCCCGTCTGACGTAGATAGCCATGCTGCATTACAATACAGCGTTTTTATACTACCGCCGTCTCAGTCAGAAATGCATAGTGTCAATGCATTCGAATTCTCTGGCTGCGACTGCAAATTACGCATGTACCTATGGCAGCCACTAGCCAGTGACTGCAGTCATTTCCATAGATAGACTTGTGTGTTATTTGCGGTCGGAGCCAGAGAATTGTGACACGGCGTAATAAAACCAAGTCACTCCGAAATTGAGATTGTTATCATAAATTGTTTACACATTTAGCAATATTAATGTCTTGAAATGCTTTTTTTTGGGGGGGGGGGGGGGAGGGGCACGACCGGATGTTTGACATGCAATATCTTTAGTGACAAGTCATCACAAAATTGGGATATACAATATACCCCTTCTGTTTTGAAATTCAAGGAGAAAATGTTAACAAAAAAAAAACACCCAAAAACAATAGCCTTGGCAACGGAGAAAATAACTTCAAATTTCAAGAAACAATGTTTCTTTGTTTTCTCTTAATACTTCAGTAGGCCTATACCGCAAAGTTGTATACTTGTGAAAAGGTATTTACTTGCCAAAAAATCGCCGCTCCTAAGTCGCACCGGTACTATCAAATTGCGCATGCGCGATTCTCCAAGTTTGACCTGAAGATGACCTACATCCGGTGCTGCGCGCGCGACGAACTGAATTTACATGAAAGTTATCATTGATCGCCATTATAATTGAAAAATTTTAAAATAGTTACACAGAACATACTGTGACTGGGACTTCATAAAGCGCTCGCCTTTAACGTTATCATCTGTATTTGATATATTTGAATGGTGTTTTAGTTGATTTTGCGGCTCTTAAATATGAAATAGCCTCCATCCAAGCCATAGGTCAATAGCAATATTGTAATAGCAATATTGTAATGAGCTTACTACCTTAGTTTTCTCCAAAACTAATTATGCTACACATGTAATTAACATTTTTCCATACTTATTACCACATTGCCTCAGAGAGTAATGGGATTTGTATATCTATTCATTTATTACAATTTCTTAAATTGGATATGTTGCATGGAGTCTAAAGCCCTTTTCACACGACGCCCAAAAACCTCTCAACCATTGAGACATTTCCTCAAGGTTGCGAAATCTTACATAAACGGTTTTACGCTGGCTGCTTTTGCGTCCTTTCACACGGCACAGTGTAACATTTCGCAAGCCTCCCTTGAGACAGAACACGGGTAATCGATAGACTATGCATTTTATGAATGTAAACACTGCTAGTACCAACGTGACGATGAGGGTGAGGGTAAAGCACGTGGTATGCAAAGGCCATGAAACCGGTGTACCATGCATGCGCATTGGAAAGCACTTCGCAAGGGACGTCGTACAAAAGGGGCTGTTCTCTATTCACACGACAGATCTCAAGGGTCCCTTGAGAAATCTTCCGCTAGCGGAAGATTTTGTCGTAGGTCTGGACCTCGGTCAAAATCTCTCAAGGATTCACCAGGGACGTCGGTCACTCTCAAGCATTGGTGTCCTTTCACACGATGACACTTTTGTAAGATTTCGCAACCATGAGAGAATTTCTCAATGGTTGAGAGTTTTTCTGGCGTCGTGTGAAAAGGCCTTAAGAACAATATTATTTACTGGGCTGCATGCATGGATGAGATTGTACGAACTTACCCGAATTACAGTTCTTATTTGCATAATAATAGTCTATGACCCTGTACACAGCATGGCAGCGGGTTCTGGATGTTTTGTTGTGAAGAAAGAAACCCACATAATTAAATATATATGTAAATATATTGAAGCTACGTGATGCACAATGGAATTAAATTCGGCTGTCAGTAGATCAGACGTTTGATGCCAGCCACCGTAAATATAATTGGATCGAGGATTATGTTTAATTGTCCTTTCATCAAGTGGTTTGACGAATACATTTGGATTTTTTGTCCTGTGTAGATACGACAGTAAATAATAATCGCGATTTAGTGTTTGTTTCTTATAGTGTGTGTGAACGTGCCTATTATCTATATGGATCTTTAAAAAGGGAACAAATGAAAAATATCATTCGAATCGGCGAACCCCGGCAAACCGTATACTGATCATGTTGGTATGGTTACAGGGTGATTGATAATGTCATGTGACGTCATGATTCTATTTATTGCACTAGGGAGTGGAATGATACCTGTATTATTCTGATTGGTTGGTGCCTACGTGTGCCGCGAAACAGGTAGGGCGCGGTTGGGATTATAACCACACGTAAGGTGAATGCTGTTTCCAGTGGTTTGTGTGAGTCGAAATAAACGGTTGTTGAAAGACTCAGCTGCGTACGGAAGTTCGAAGTTTCATTTTTGTTTATCTATACCGCCTTTACTTTCCTTGGTAGAAAACTCCAAGAAAATTCAAACTTTCCTGAAAATGGAATACATCCATTTTCTCGTTGCTCTTTTTAAAATTATCACCTCTATTGCTGCCGCCGACTTAGACATCCCGTCTTGTCAACCTGTGGCAAGACAGCAGCAAATGCGACGGGGTTTCACCCACAAATTTTACCGCGGCCCAAAGTCAGATCATATCTATCGTGGAAATGGAAGTGCCTATCGCAATGGCACCGCCGGCTCCTATCTGACGTGTGCCGGGATGTGTCTGCAGGAAGATGCCTGCAAATCATTCAACTTCTGTAAAGATGAAAACAGCTGTGAGCTGAACGCAGCGGTCTTCTCCAGCATGACTGACCTACTACTCAAAATTGGCTGCCAGTACTTCGATGAGAAGTACCACGAGCCCGTGGCTGAAGGTAAGCATTTTCCTCTCACTATAAAACGAATCTGTGATCATTCCATTCGCATACTCGTTACTGGGATGGATTTTAAATTATCGTGAATTGTTTTCCCTTTATATTCCATTTCACAATTCCTCTGAAAACTCATAAAGAGATTAAACAGTGATTACAATTGCAGAATAAATCGACGTAAATAAATGACAGATATTCCTATAGAGATATCAAATTGATTTGAATACAATAATACTTATCATTGATCTGATAATTAAAGCAGTTCAATATCAATTCAATATCTGTGTTTTGTTTTGATTACCATTTCATTCTTATAACAGCCAAATATTACGGTTCATTTTGATATCGCTACTGAGGAGTTTTCAGAACGAATTTGCTGTTGATGTACATGTAATAGCCACGCAATACTACGTATAACCGTCGTGTTAAATGCATGTAAACAAACAATATTCAGTATGCATTTGAGAGAGATAGGCAAATTGACATCTTCCTTACCAATATTTGAATGTATCCATTGTAAAAATCATGAATCAATTGACATTCATTCCTGCTTGGATATTCTCTCAGTATCTACCACCGGATTAATTAGATTAAACAAAAACTGTGTATAATATATCCCTCTCCCGTTCCTCTACAACTGCCCCTCCCCCAGCCCCAATCAACAACCCCCTTTTTCTCATGTTCCCCCTTTTCCCCTTTGCTTTAACCTCCCTTGGACCCCCTTTTTCTCATGTTTCCCCTTTTCCCCTTTGCTTTAACCTCCCTTGGACCCCCTTTTTCTCATGTTCCCCCTTTTCCCCTTTGCTTTAACCTCCCTTGGACCCCCTTTTTTCTCATGTTCCCCCATTTCCCTTTGCTTTAACCTCCCTTGGACCCCCTTTTTTCTCATGTTCCCCCATTTCCCTTTGCTTTAACCTCCCTTGGACCCCCCTTTTTCTCATGTTCCCCCTTTTCCCCTTTGCTTTAACCTCCCTTGGACCACCTTTTTCTCATGTTCCCCCTTTTCCCCTTTGCTTTAACCTACCTTGGACCCCCTTTTTTCTCATGTTCCCCCTTTTCCCCTTTGCTTTAACCTCTCTTGGACCCCCTTTTTTCTCATGTTCCCCTTTTTCCCCTTTGCTTTAACCTCCCTTGGACCCCCTTTTTTCTCATGTTCCCCCTCCCCCCCCCTTTGCTTTAACCTCCCTTGGACCCCCTTTTTTCTCATGTTCCCCCTTTTCCCCTTTGCTTTAACCTCCCTTGGACCCCTTTTTCCTCATGTTCCGCCTTTTCCCCTTTGCTTTAACCTCTCTTGGACCCCCTTTTTCCTCATGTTCCCCCTTTTCCCCTTTGCTTTAACCTCCCTTGGACCCCTTTTTTCTCATGTTCCCCCTTTTCCCCTTTGCTTTAACCTCTCTTGGACCCCCTTTTTTCTCATGTTCCCCCTTTTCCCCTTTGCTTTAACCTCCCTCGGACCCCTTTTTCCTCATGTTCCCCTTTTTTCCCTTTGCTGTCACCTCCCTTGGACCCCCTTTTTCTCATGTTCCCCTTTTCCCCTTTGCTTTAACCTCCCTTGGACCCCCTTTTTTCTCATGTTCCCCCTTTTCCCCTTCGCTTTAACCTCCCTTGGACCCCCTTTTTTCTCATGTTCCCCCTTTTCCCCTTTGCTTTAACCTCCCTTGGACCCCCTTTTTTCTATGTGTTTTCCCGGTCATTTTCGGCAAAATAATGAGCGGGCAATTTCATGTTCTCGCATTCGTATTGACGTGATTTTGCCTCCTCGGTTGAAACCGTCACTCGATTTTACTTTGATGCATCCGTATTTAAATAGAGCATTACATTCAATTAAATTCAACAGTCGTTCGGTTTAGCCATGCAAAATCTGCATTCAATTTAGCACGCTGCCAAAAGCCGTTGCGAATTTGAATGCTTTTCGAGTGGAATTTTAAATTGAAAGTCCATTATTTTTATTCTCATGAAGCTTGTTTACATTATTTTGCTTGCACATTAAGTGAAATTGAATGCCTTTCAGTTTCACGCGAAATGGAATGACGCAGCGTTTAAATTGTCCTCTCTTTTTTTTGCCGAAAATGACCGGGAAGAAGTGTATAATGTCTCGCTATTTTTGTTGAAGCTTTAAGCTGAGTGTATACTGTCAACATTTTCGGTAACATTTTCGGTAACATGTTGCCCAGTTAGAGCAACACACCTGGGCAACACGACTGTGGGCCCTGTGTACACAAGCAACATTTGGCCAACATGTTACCGAGATGTTGCTGCGACATGTTACCCAACTCGTTTTGCTCTGTGTACACTGACAACATTTTCAGTAACAAGGTACCTGGACATCATGTTACCGAGATTGTTACTGAAAATGTTGATAATGTACACTCTGCTTTACGCAAAGTACTATACACGTCTTTCATTCGTTATGTGGAGAAATACATAAAATAATTATAACAAAATCTTTTTCAATTTTTAAGAGCACATTCCGTTTTTTTTTTTTTTTTCCGCACTGAAAGAATGGTACATTATACAATGTAAGCATAAAACTAAGATAACTTTGCATATTTACATGTCCCTCAAACTGTTTTCTTTGTGGTCATATAACATAAACTGGTCCTGTCTCGTGATTTGTTTCCTATGGCAACTTATATGATTCCCCTTACACACACACACACACACTGATTAGCCTGCTGAGGGTGGGTCCAAATTTCTGGAAACAATGTGTCTCAAATTATTGCGCTGCGATGACATTATATGGTTCTCGTGGACGCTGTGTTCCGTAATCCACGCAAGACCAAAATACCACGTAACCACTTCCCCATTACAAACTGCTGCACAAAGTTTCACTTGAAGCAGCTCTTTGAAACAAAATACACCTTGTTAATGTATCGCACGAGATAAAACCAGAATCCACTTTCATAAAGCTGGTTAAAGGTTTACAGAAATTCTTACAGCATGCCTGCGGTGATGTTAGAATGTTGCTGAAAACCAAACATTCATTTAACTCTTTTGGTAAGAAAAGGACACCACAATGAAATGAAATTTAAAATCCCCGTTTTAAACTGTGACGTCATCTAGTGAAATAAACTGACACGCTTGCTATCAACCGTTCCGCGGCTTAGGTAAAAAGTTTGTGTGTTTTTTCTCTGATGTTTGTTACATCTGAGAAAAAGAAATTGCCTTTCGATTTTGATCTCGCAATATAAATAATTTATGAATGATCAAATTTACGCGCAGAAATACCGGTGCTTTGATTTGTTGTTTAGTGGTCTGTTCTCTTCGGTTTGTTTCTGATCATTTTTGGTTCTGTTCGGTTCGGTACGGTGTTGTTCGGTTCGGCTCGGTTCTGTTCGGTTTGTTTCTAATAATGTTTGGTTCTGTTCGGTTTGTTTCTGATCATTTTTGGTTCTGTTCGGTTGTTTCTGTCCATTTTTGGTTCTGTTCGGTTCGGTACGGTGTTGTTCGGTTCGGCTCGGTTCTGTTCGGTTTGTTTCTAATAATTTTTGGTTCTGTTCGGTTTGTTTCTGATCATTTTTGGTTCTGTTCGGTTCGGTACGGTGTTGTTCGGTTCGGCTCGGTTCTGTTCGGTTTGGTTAAACACCAGCAAGCGATTTTAATGAAATGTTCACGAGTATAAAATTTGATATACCTTGTATTTTCGGCAAAATTATGAGCGGCCAATTTCATTTTCAAGCATTCGTGTTGACGTGATTTTGCCTCCTCGGTTGAAACCGTCACTCGATTTCACTTTGATGCATCCGTATTTGTATATAGCATTGCATTCAATTAAATTCAACAGTCGTTCAGTTTAGCCATGCAAAATCGGCATTCAATTTAGCACGCTGCCAAATGCCGTTTCGAATTTGAAAGCTGTTCAAATGGAATTTTAAATTGAAAGGCGATTCTTCTTATTCGCCTGACGCTTTTTGACATTTTGCTTGCACATGAAGTGAAATCGAATGACTATTTTGAGGTGCCTTGCAGTTTCACACGAAAAATGAGCGGACAATTTTAAACGCTGCGTCGTTCCATTTCGCGTGAAACATGCAAGGCACCTCAAAATTATTCATTCGATTTCACTTTATGCGCAATCAAAATGTTCCCAAGTGTAAGGCGTTTAAAAAGAATCGCCTTTCAGTCAAAAATTGTAATCAAACAGCATTGAAATTCGCAAGGGCTTTTTGTTTTTGCAGCGTGCGCATAGTCATTCGAATTCGTTTTGGGGCCCATGCATTTCTGCGAATTGTTCAGCAAATTTGGCGATTTTTAAATCTGTAATGATGACTGTACCGCAGGATTAAAAAGAGTAGATGAATTGTTCACTTCTTGTATGGAAATCACTTTTGTATGTCCTCTGACGACTGTTTGTAATTGAAAAATCCTGGAAAAAGAATGGCAGCTTACAGTCGCTATAGGAGATAATGTCTAACGTTGACGGCTGATTGATGCATTTGAATGATTTACATTACATTGAGATTGCAGTCAATTTGAACATCAACAGGTCCACAGCAAAATCGATTGTCGCAACTTATTTGAGATCCGGACGAAGAGAGAGGTTGGTGCAGAGAAAGTGCAAGTGATTTCAAAATGGATGATGAGATGCAAGACATCCATGACACCAATACCCTCTCAAATCAAATCCTCAACATATCAAGGAAATATAAAAAACATAATTAAAGGGGAAATAAGGAAAAATTACAAAAGACACAAAGAAATACACAAGTATAAGTGTAAAGAGGTTTTGCATTTGTTTGCTCATTTTGCGAAATTGGTTGTCTCAAAACGAAAACGTAAGTAACGATCTAGTATAAATCGTTGTTTACGGTTACTCTGCTAAATTGAATGCCGATTTTACTTGGCTAAATTGAACGACTGTTGAATTCATTTGAATGCAATGCTATATAAATACGGATGCATCCAACAAGCGATATCCAGTGATGGTTTCAACCGAGGAGTTTACTAGGGAGTCTTGTTGGTCGTCCCAAACTTGTTTTTCCCAAGTTGAATGAGGTTGCTTTATTTCAAATACATTTTCGAAGATTTCTCGTACATCCACGAAAAAAAAAGATGTATGTTTTGGAAATTTGAGATACATAATTATGCTTAAAAAAAAGTCGAGTTTGCGATTGCAACTGCATGCTGACACTTGCTACAACGCGATTTACCTTACCGCGATGTGTCGTGTGACGGCCGTGGGGCTGATGCTTCGTGCAGCCGGTCAACATTCCGTGTAGGCACGCTACTTACGTTATGTGCAGCGAAATAAGAAGAGAGAGCTGGATCTAAAATGTGGAAACAGGATGATAATTAACTGCCCTCTTTTTGCAATAATTCGAATTTATTTGACTCCTCTATTAAATAAATGTCTGATTCGCAATTGAATGAATAGATATAAATAAATGAATTAGGAAATATAAAGAGAAAGATATTTGCCAGGGATTCTAAGATTCAGAAATGGAAAATGCTGAAATGTGCGCGCGCTTGGGGTCCGGGAACACTTTCAACATAAGAAGCTACGTGGCGCGATAAAAAACCCCTCTATAGATACATTTAACAATAGAAATAATTATAAAGATCTACCATGAAAAGCTAGTATTAATTGTGCACTTGATGTGTTATAAAGGCCAATCGAAATCAAGTTATTGTGTATCAGTTGTGGTTTGTCGTGTGCTTCAAAATACATGTTGACTATGTATATAGAACGCACTGTTTATCATTCTCAGACTTTATTATTCATTTGTATTATTTGCTTGGTCTGTTTTTCATTCTCGTTTGTTTTCCCCCTTTTTGTTGGGGGGGGGGGGGCGGGAATATGTTTGTGTTTTATTTCTGGAAGCGAGTCTGTTTCTACCCGACTACCGTGGTCATATTATCTGCCGAGGAGATGGCCATGCATGCGAGAACAAAATTGGAATATTCTAGCTCTAGCTAGCTGGATACGCGACAGACCATGACTAAACAGTCTGATTAATTGTTGCCTTGACAACGGGAAAACAGGAAGACTTGTTGATTTGAGAAAAAACAAACCCAAAATCATTATTTTTCTACCCGATTACACCACATTGTTACAATCTGCCGAGGAGATGGCAATGTATGCGAGGACAAAATTGGAATATTCTTTCTTTAGCTAGCTGGCCATATACGCCGCTGGATATGAGTATTGTTGCCTTGACGACGGGAAAACAGGAACACTTGTTGATTTGAGAAAAAAAGACCATATAAAGTCTATAACGCCCACCACACAGCATTTATTCACAATCATGGCGCTTGCGACACGTCATCAAAAAGGCACTAAATAAATCCAGATTTCCTATGGGCGGTGAGATTTATTCTATTTATATAGTCTGTGCTACATCAAAATGGGGAGAATATTGAAACAAATATTTGCTGGTCCAACCTGCAGCTATTATATAGTTGCTTCTTTCTGGTTTAGCTTGGACGTCTGAGTCCCGTCGCATCCGAGTCCCGTCGCATCCGAGTCCCGAGATGCGACACTATAATTTGCAATACATAACACCAATCCTCTCTTGAGACTTAATCAGATGCAAGCCAGTAAATAAAGAAAAAACAAAGTAAATAAAGGAGGAAAATGACAAACAATACAAAGAAATAAATCAGTATACATGTAAAGAGTTTCGCATTATGTTTGCTCATTTTGCGAAATTGGTTGTCTCAAAACGAAAACGTAAATTAACGATCTAGTATAAATCGTTGTTTACTGTTACCCTGCTAAACTGAATGCCGATTTTGCATGGCTAAATTGAACGACTGTTGAATTAATTTGAATGCAATGCTATATACGGATGCATCCACCAAGCGAAATAGAGTGACGATTTTGACCGAGGATTTTAATCTCGATTTTACGCTCATGACTAGGGAGTCTTGTTGGTCGTCCCATTGTTTTTCCCAAGTTGAATGAGGTTGCTTTATTTCAAATACATTTTCGAAGATTTCTCGTACATCCACGAAAAAAAAAGATGTATGTTTTGGAAATTTGAAATACATATGCTTAAATAAAGTTGAATTTGCGATTGCAAACGCATGCTGACACTTCCTACATAACGATTTACCTTACCGCGAAGTGTCGTGTGACGGCCGTGGGGCTGATGCTTCGTGCATTCGGTCAACATTCCGTGTAGGCACGCTACTTACGTTGTGTGCAGCGAAATTAGAAGAGAGAGCTGGATCTAAAATGTGGAAACAGGGTGATAATAAACTGCCCTCTTTTTGCAATAATTCGAATTTATTTGATTCCTCTATTCAATAAATGTCTGATTCGCAATTGAATGAATAGATATAAATAAATGAATTAGGAAATATAAAGAGAAAGATATTTGCCAGGGATTCTAAGATTCAGAAAATGGAAATTGCTGAAATGTGCGCGCGCTTGGGGTCCGGGAACACTTTCGACATAAGCTACGTGGCGCGATAAAAACCCCTCTATAGATACATTTAACAATAGCAATAATTATAAAGATCTACCATGAAAAGCTAGTATTAATTAGTATTAATTGTGCACTTGATGTGTTATAAAGGCCAATCCAAATCAAGTAATTGTGTATCAGTTGTGCTTTGTCATATGCTTCAAAATACATGTTGACTGTGTATATAGAACGCACTGTTTATCATTGTCAGATCACTCTATTATTCATTTGTATTATTTGCTTGGTTTATTATTTTTTTTCGTCTGTCTGTTTTTCATTCTCTTTTGTTTTCCCTCTTTTTGTTGGGGGGGGGGGGCGGGGCGGGAATATGTTTGTGTTTTATTTCTGGAAGGGAGTCTGTTTCTACCCTATTACATCACATTATCCGAATATGCCGAGGAGATGACCATGCATGCGAAAAAAAAATTGGATTATTCTAGCTCTAGCTAGCTGGATACGAGGCAGACCGCGGCTAAACATTTTAAGTATTGTTGCCTTGACGGCAAAACAGCAACGCTTGTTGCTTTGAGAAAAAAACGAACCCAAAATCATATACATGTTTCTACCCGATTTCATCACATTGTCACCATCTGCCGATGAGATGACCATGCAAGCGAGAACAAAATTAGATTATTTTTTCTCATAGCTAGGTGGATACGCCGCGGCTGAACAGTATAAGTATTGTTGCCTTGACGACGGGAAAACACTAACACTTGTTGATTTGAGAAAAAAAGACCATATAACGCCCACCACACAGCATTTATTCACAATCATGGCGCATGCGACACGTCATCAAAAAGGCACTAAATAAATTTCCTATGGGCGGCGAGATTTATTCTATTTATATAGTCTGTGCTACATCAAAATGGGGAGAATATTGAAACAAATATTTGCTGGTCCAACCTGCAGCTATAGTTGCTTCTTTCTGGTTTACCTCGGACGTCTGAGTCCCGTCGCATCCGAGTCCCGAGATGCGACACTATAATTTACAATACATGACACCAATCCTCTCTTGAGACTTAATCAGATGAAAGCCAGTAAATGAAGAAATAACAAATAAAAAAAGTTATATAGAAAAAAAGGAGGAAAATGACAACAGATACAAAGAAATAAATCAGTATAGGCCTACATGTAAAGAGTTTCGCATTATGTTTGCTCATTTTGCGAAATTGGTTGTCTCAAAACGAAAACGTAAGTAACGATCTAGTATAAATCGTTGTTTACGGTTACCCTGCTAAATTGAATGCCGATTTTGCATGGCTAAATTGAACGACTGTTGAATTCACTTGAATGCAATGCTATATAAATACGGATGCATCCAACAAGCGAAATCGAGTGACAGTTTCAACCGAGGAGTTTAATCTCGATTTTACGCTCATTACTAGGGAGTCTTGTTGGTCGTCCAAACTTCTTCACTTGTTTTTCCCAAGATACGGAGTGTTGAATGAGGTTGCTTTATTTCAAATACATTTTCGAAGATTTCTCGTACATCCACGAAAAAAATAAGATGTATGTTTTGGAAATTTGAGATACATATGCTTAAATAAAGTTGAATTTGCGATTGCAAACGCATGCTGACACTTCCTACATAAACGATTTACCTTACCGCGAAGTGTCGTGTGACGGCCGTGGGGCTGATGCTTCGTGCAGCCGGTCAACATTCCGTGTAGGCACGCTACTTACGTTGTGTGCAGCGAAATTAGAAGAGAGAGCTGGATCTAAAATGTGGAAACAGGGTGATAATAAACTGCCCTCTTTTTGCAATAATTCGAATTTATTTGATTCCTCTATTCAATAAATGTCTGATTCGCAATTGAATGAATAGATATAAATAAATGAATTAGGAAATATAAAGAGAAAGATATTTGCCAGGGATTCTAAGATTCAGAAAATGGAAATTGCTGAAATGTGCGCGCGCTTGGGGTCCGGGAACACTTTCGACATAAGCTACGTGGCGCGATAAAAACCCCTCTATAGATACATTTAACAATAGCAATAATTATAAAGATCTACCATGAAAAGCTAGTATTAATTAGTATTAATTGTGCACTTGATGTGTTATAAAGGCCAATCCAAATCAAGTAATTGTGTATCAGTTGTGCTTTGTCATATGCTTCAAAATACATGTTGACTGTGTATATAGAACGCACTGTTTATCATTGTCAGATCACTCTATTATTCATTTGTATTATTTGCTTGGTTTATTTTTTTTTTTCGTCTGTCTGTTTTTCATTCTCTTTTGTTTTCCCCCTTTTTGTTGGGGGGGGGGGCGGGGCGGGAATATGTTTGTGTTTTATTTCTGGAAGGGAGTCTGTTTCTACCCTATTACATCACATTATCCGAATATGCCGAGGAGATGACCATGCATGCGAAAAAAAAATTGGATTATTCTAGCTCTAGCTAGCTGGATACGAGGCAGACCGCGGCTAAACATTTTAAGTATTGTTGCCTTGACATCAAAACAGCAACGCTTGTTGCTTTGAGAAAAAAACGAACCCAAAATCATATACATGTTTCTACCCGATTTCATCACATTGTCACCATCTGCCGATGAGATGACCATGCAAGCGAGAACAAAATTAGATTATTTTTTCTCATAGCTAGGTGGATACGCCGCGGCTGAACAGTATAAGTATTGTTGCCTTGACGACGGGAAAACACTAACACTTGTTGATTTGAGAAAAAAAGACCATATAACGCCCACCACACAGCATTTATTCACAATCATGGCGCATGCGACACGTCATCAAAAAGGCACTAAATAAATTTCCTATGGGCGGCGAGATTTATTCTATTTATATAGTCTGTGCTACATCAAAATGGGGAGAATATTGAAACAAATATTTGCTGGTCCAACCTGCAGCTATAGTTGCTTCTTTCTGGTTTACCTCGGACGTCTGAGTCCCGTCGCATCCGAGTCCCGAGATGCGACACTATAATTTACAATACGAAATTCTGTCACAATGCATGTTTTGACAGAATTCTTTATACTTGGCAAAGCACATATCTGTACTTCATGAATATTAATGAGTTTTATTTGCATATCACATATCTGTAGCACCCCATGGTTTAAACCAGTATATCTAACAAGTTACACTGTCCTGTGCTACAATCTTGCTGTATTTGGTAGCTCTCAGTATGGTTGACAATTGCTTTCCTTTTTTGATCAATTTCTCTCTTTTCTGCTTCAACAAAACTCATTGAAAATTTGGGGTTTTGCAGAAGTTGGGATTCTGAGAGGGATTCTGAGAAGGATTCTGGCACTAATTTATTCATAGATTGGACCAATCATAGATAAGGAGTTTTAGCCAATCACAGCCAAGCACCCCAAACTTTTAACCAATCAGGTGATATGCAACACTGAAGCATGGGAAGTTTTGGAGGGAAGATGTGTATGTGTGTCATTCTGTCACAGCACTTTGAGCAAGCTGGGTATTTTTTGCCCACCACCACCCCTTCGCCTGCCTTAATGCAGGTTTCAGTTAAGATGGCGCTTTTCACAGGATGCAAAGACAGCCATCTCCTAATGCATGCAGGAATTGATATGTAACATTTTCTTAGTGTTAGGTTTTTGTTACTTGTAAGTTCACATTGTTACTGTTATTGATGTGTGTACTTACAATACACTCAGATTTGAAATTTGTAAGGGGTCAGCCACCCCCCTTTTATGTACCAAAAAAGGGGTGTTTGTGCTGTATGTTCCATAGCACAACCTTGGCTGTCACCCACAAAAAATTGGATGACCAGATAATCTGGTATTGGCATGATTACTGCTGGCCTGGGAGCCAAATGATAATTGATGTAGGCCTACATGTACATGGGACCTGGGTGTCCATTGAATGTGTGGTTGATATGTTTGGGGCCTGTTAGCCCCCATGCAACTGATATGCCAGCTTGCCCAAACAATTCGGTATCTGGCAAATAACTTGAAATAAATGATTTTAAGCTGTGGCAAGAAACACAAATATTATGTCTTCAGTTTCATTCATTACTGAGTCCGAGTATAAGAAATTCTGTCACAATGCATGTTTTGACAGAATTCTTTATACTTGGCAAAGCACATATCTGTACTTCATGAATATTAATGAGTTTTATTTGCATATCACATATCTGTAGCACCCCATGGTTTAAACCAGTATATCTAACAAGTTACACTGTCCTGTGCTACAATCTTGCTGTATTTGGTAGCTCTCAGTATGGTTGACAATTGCTTTCCTTTTTTGATCAATTTCTCTCTTTTCTGCTTCAACAAAACTCATTGAAAATTTGGGGTTTTGCAGAAGTTGGGATTCTGAGAGGGATTCTGAGAAGGATTCTGGCACTAATTTATTCATAGATTGGACCAATCATAGATAAGGAGTTTTAGCCAATCACAGCCAAGCACCCCAAACTTTTAACCAATCAGGTGATATGCAACACTGAAGCATGGGAAGTTTTGGAGGGAAGATGTGTATGTGTGTCATTCTGTCACAGCACTTTGAGCAAGCTGGGTATTTTTTGCCCACCACCACCCCTTCGCCTGCCTTAATGCAGGTTTCAGTTAAGATGGCGCTTTTCACAGGATGCAAAGACAGCCATCTCCTAATGCATGCAGGAATTGATATGTAACATTTTCTTAGTGTTAGGTTTTTGTTACTTGTAAGTTCACATTGTTACTGTTATTGATGTGTGTACTTACAATACACTCAGATTTGAAATTTGTAAGGGGTCAGCCACCCCCCTTTTATGTACCAAAAAAGGGGTGTTTGTGCTGTATGTTCCATAGCACAACCTTGGCTGTCACCCACAAAAAATTGGATGACCAGATAATCTGGTATTGGCATGATTACTGCTGGCCTGGGAGCCAAATGATAATTGATGTAGGCCTACATGTACATGGGACCTGGGTGTCCATTGAATGTGTGGTTGATATGTTTGGGGCCTGTTAGCCCCCATGCAACTGATATGCCAGCTTGCCCAAACAATTCGGTATCTGGCAAATAACTTGAAATAAATGATTTTAAGCTGTGGCAAGAAACACAAATATTATGTCTTCAGTTTCATTCATTACTGAGTCCGAGTATAAATGACACCAATCCTCTCTTGAGACTTAATCAGATGAAAGCCAGTAAATGAAGAAATAACAAATAAAAATAGTTATATAGAAAAAAAGGAGGAAAATGACAACAGATACAAAGAAATAAATCAGTATAGGCCTACATGTAAAGAGTTTCGCATTATGTTTGCTCATTTTGCGAAATTGGTTGTCTCAAAACGAAAACGTAAGTAACGATCTAGTATAAATCGTTGTTTACGGTTACCCTGCTAAATTGAATGCCGATTTTGCATGGCTAAATTGAACGACTGTTGAATTAATTTGAATGCAATGCTATATAAATACGGATGCATCCAACAAGCGAAATCGAGTGACAGTTTCAACCGAGGAGTTTAATCTCGATTTTACGCTCATGACTAGGGAGTCTTGTTGGTCGTCCAAACTTCTTCACTTGTTTTTCCCAAGATACGGAGTATTGAATGAGGTTGCCTTATTTCAAATACATTTTCGAAGATTTCTCGTACATCCACGAAAAAAATAAGATGTATGTTTTGGAAATTTGAGATACATATGCTTAAATAAAGTTGAGTTTGCGATTGCAAACGCATGCTGACACTTGCTACATAACGATTTACCTTACCGCGATGTGTCGTGTGACGGCCGTGGGGCTGATGCTTCGTGCAGCCGGTCAACATTCCGTGCCGGCACGCTACTTACGTTGTGTGTCGCGTTTACACGCACACTTTGTCCATGCAATGACGTTTCATGTATGATGTAATTTCATCTGTTATGGATTGGTTTTCGTTCTTAAGCTAAGATTTACTTCTAAACTCATCTGTCATTACTTTTATTAATGCACGTAAATTAATTCTTTTGGTTTTTCTTTAGAAATTTAATAGATGTTTGTCTACCTAGGCCTACAAAACTAGTGTCAAACATTAACCAACTGGTCTGCCCAAGTAAATTGTTTTAGCTGAAGCCAAAATTTGCACTTACTTTTATTCAAACCATGTTTCTCATATTGCAACTGAATGGATGGTGAAAATAATAACTGTGTTTTTCTATTGTAAATTAAATTGCTGACGGATAGATGTTTTAAAGGATTCATTTTACATTGTTAATTATATACATTATGTTGTTGATAATTCGGGATGGAAAGGCCTAAATGAAAACTAAGGGGTCGACTTTTCGGTCCAAAAATGGAATCGTCACACCGTCATGTTGCAATCTTGGAAAAGAACATTCGTTATAATCGTCTATAGATTCTAAATTGAATTTGAAACACTCATAAGTAAAACAATAGTGCAGTGCTGTGAGATTCATATCCGGTCTCCAGACATGTTTTTGGCTGGACTTGGATTCTGACTTTTTAAACTCACCGAACTGACCGTCTCTTTCACTATTTGCTTATTTTCCATTTGTTGTTGGCCTTATATCTCCTTATCTGTGCTGTATGTCACTATCATTTTCCCATTCAGACTTGTTTCCTCAATTGCTTCTTTTCCCCAGAAATGTTCGTGCATCATGGCCCTGCTTTTGTGTAGCTGCCAATCTTTAATCAACAAATTCTGGACATTTATTGTCCCTATGGGTAGCATGATAATTTAGAATATACTACCACAGTACTGAGTCCGAGTCATTTCAGTCTTAGTCCGAGTCCGAGTCCGTCCGAGTCAAAGTCCGAGTACATCCGAGTCCGAGTCCCGCACATGTACAAAAGCATTACATAATCAATCAAAATCACACAGGAATCTTAAATTTGTTGTCACTTTATAGTAAATAACAAAGATACCAAGTTGGAATATCACAATAGATAAATATAAATCAAAAAGATAATTGCAAAGTGAACAACGAAAAATTTACTGGAGCGGGATTCGAACAGGCGACATCCTTGACAACGTACATGTGCTCTACCAACTGAGCCATCCAGCTCGACGTTGGTGGTGACCCCCAATAGTCAATTATCTTGGTTCGTTTGGCAGTCAGAAGCCATGAAACTATGCACATACCCCAAGGATCATTTCACCGATTCGCCCAGCAAAGCTGCAACCTGGGAACGGTACATGGGGGATCAATAACCAGCAGCATTGCTGCGTGTATTGGTGAAATGATCCTTGGGGTATGGCAGTATGTACATGGCTTTCGACTGCCAAACGAACAAAGATAATTGACAATTGGGGTCACTACCAACGTAGGGCTGGATGAATCAGTTGGGAGAGCGCATGTACGCTATTCAGGGGGTCGCCGGTTCGAATCCCCCTCCAGTGAATGTTTCTTTGTTCACTTTGCAATCCCTTTAACATTCAGTCAATTTCCCTTGTGGATATTTGATGATTATATTCAAATAGAAATTAGAAGAGAGAGCTGGATCTAAAATGTGGAAACAGGGTGATAATTAACTGCCCTCTTTTGCAATAATTCGAATTTATTTGACTCCTATATTAAATAAATGTCTGATTCGCAATTGAATGAATAGATATAAATAAATGAATTCGGAATTTGATATTTGCCAGGGATTCTAAGATTCAGAAAATGGAAAATGCTGAAATTTGCGCGCTTGGGGTTCGGGAATACTTTCAACATAAGAAGCTACGTGGCGCGATAAAAACCCCTCTATAGATACATTTAACAATATAAATAATTATAAAGATCTACCATGAAAAGCTAGTATTAATTGTGCACTTGATGTGTTATAAAGGCCAATCCAAATCAAGCAATTGTGTATCAATTGTGCTTTGTCGTGTGCTTCAAAATACATGCTGACTATGTATATAGTTTACAATGTTTATCATTGTCAGACTTTATTATTTATTTGTATTATTTGCTTGGTTTATTTTTCATTCTCTTTTGTTTTCCCCTTTTTGTTGGGGGGGGGGGGGGGCGGGAATATGTTTGTGTTTTATTTCTGGAAGGGAGTCTGTTTCTACCCTATTACATCACATTATCAGAATCTGCCGAGGAGATGGCCGTGCATGCGAAAACAAAATTGGATTATTCTAGCTCTAGCTAGCTTGATACGCCACAAACCGCGGCAGAACAGTTTGAGTATTGTTGCCTTGACGGCGGGAAAACAGCAACGCTTGTTGTTTTGAGAAAAAAACGAACAAAAAAACATATACATGTTTCTACCCGATTTCATCACATTGTCACCATCTGCCGATGAGATGACCATGCAAGCGAGAACAAAATTAGATTATTTTTTCTCATAGCTAGGTGGATACGCCGCGGCTGAACAGTATAAGTATTGTTGCCTTGACGACGGGAAAACAGGAACACTTGTTGATTTGAGAAAAAAAGACCATATAACGCCCACCACACAGCATTTTTGCACAATTATGGCGCATGCGACACGTCATCAAAAAGGCACTAAATAAATCCAGATTTCCTATGGGCGGTGAGATTTATTCTATTTATATAGTCTGTGCTACATCAAAATGGGGAGAATATTGAAACAAATATTTGCTGGTCCAACCTGCAGCTATAGTTGCTTCTTTCTGGTTTAGCTCGGATGTCTGAGTCCCGTCACATCCGAGTCCCGAGATGCGACGCTATAATTTGCAAAACATGACACCAATCCTCTCTTGAGACTTAATCAGATGCAAGCCAGTAAATAAAGAAAAAACAAAGTAAATAAAGGAGGAAAATGACAAACAATACAAAGAAATAAATCAGTATACATGTAAAGAGGTTTGCATTATGTTTGCTCATTTTGCGAAATTGGTTGTCTCAAAACGAAAACGTATCTTAACGATCTAGTATAAATCGTTGTTTACTGTAACCCTGCAGCTAAATTGAATGCCGATTTTGCATGGCTAAATTGAACGACTGTTGAATTCATTTGAATGCAATGCTATATAAATACAGATGCATCCAACAAGCGAAATCGAGTGACAGTTTCAACCGAGGAGTTTAATCTCGATTTTACGCTCATTACTAGGGAGTTTTGTTGGTCGTCCAAACTTCTTCACTTGTTTTCCCCAAGATACGGAGTGTTGAATGAGGTTGCTTTATTTCAAATACATTTTCGAAGATTTCTCGTACATCCACGAAAAAAATAAGATGTATCTTTTGGAAATTTGAGATACATATGCTTAAATAAAGTTGAGCTTGCGATTGCAACTGCATGCTGACACTTGCTACAACGCGGTTTACCTTACCGCGATGTGTCGTGTGGCGGCCGTGGGGCTGATGCTTCGTGCAGCCGGTCAACATTCCGTGCAGGCACCCTACTTACGTTATGTGTCGCGTTACACGGAAACTTTGTCCATGCTTGACAAGGACGTTTCATGTATGATGTAATTTCATCTGTTATGGATTGGTTTTCGCTCTCAAGCTAAGATTTACTTCTATTAATTGCCATCTGTCATTACTTTGGTTAATCAACGTAAATTAATGAGGGTCCCACTCAAGGGGCGTAGTAGATTGGACAAACATTTTCAACACTTTTATCTCATATTTAATCCAGGAAATAATTAGCTCGAGACACAAAATATCATTGTCGATATAGTACTTTATTGTTTTAAGCAGGAATAATGCAATTTAAATCCTATATCGTGGTCCCTTTAACACACTGGTCTTCCCAAGTAAATGGTTTTAGCTGAAGCCAAAATATGCACTTACTTTTGTTCAAACCCTGTTTCTCATTTTGAGGTGTACTTTTTAGCTTTACCATACATAAAAATGTTCAAATTCAAATGTTTGACCACAAAGGTCTCTTGTCGTCATCAATAACTTGAATGCAATTGAGGAACAATTTTAATACCTTTAAAACCCGATTTTTGAACATGTTTCTGCATTTCTTTGACAAAAACCAAAGTACCTTTAACTTTGTTTCTTGTTTGGTCTTATTTCTGCATTCGGTTTTGAGGTTCCGTTATGCCATTATGTCATTTTGGTATTTCATTTTGTGTTTTGTCTCACCATTATGCAAATTCTGCGTTCAGTTTTGTAATTTTGACGTGCCATTTTGTTTCTGCGGCATTCAATTTTGTCATTTGGTCCAACCATTATCTATATTCATAATTCCGTCTGTTGTTTGCCTTCAGTTCTATAAAAAGCATTATTCTGTCCAGCAAGTTCGTAGCGCGATTCTGCCTGTTTGTGTGTCGATTCCACGATTCTTTACCATTTTTCGAATAATCGTTCGGAACCGTGTTTTTGCTGTGCCGTTTGTGCCATATGTGAAATCGTCATGCGGTTTTCTGGAACGTCCTTAATTCCCTGTTAAACACCTGAGATTTCTAAAATAAATTAACCGGTCAAAAGGTAAAATATCTCGAGAAATATGTTAGCCAAATTGTTGAAGCTTCGAAAGGCTATGTTTTATTTCAGACGAACTGGTTTATTAAGTTATATAAGCGCCAATTACATAAAAAACGCGTTGTGTAGGCAATAGGCCTATGTGCATGTTTTTCTACCCCTAATAAGACATAGGCCTAGCAGAAGCGAGTGTTAAAAGAACACAAAAAATTGGATCTTGTAACCCCCCACCAAAAAAAAAAATAAATAATAATAATAATAATAATAATAATAATGGCTCTTCTAGCCCCAACAATTTTGGCTCTAGACCCGCGCCTGGTACCATTAACAAAAAATCCCACAATTTCCAACGTTTCAAGCTTGGTATGTATTCGTTTCTTCTTCTTTTTTGAAATTCTTCCTTTATATTTTTCTTTCTATCCTAGTCATTTATGTTGGTACTATATTTCTTTTCCATCCACATTTATACCGAGCAAAGGGAATGTTAGGCGAGATGTGACTGTCGCCATGACACATGACACTTGGGACACACATTACATTATCCACAGCGTGAAAATAACTATGTATATCATGCGCAAGACGGCAAATAATGGTGGCACAGGAGGGACATCGCACATCACAAATATCTGCGCGCATAATTATTTGTGATGTTCGATACATCGGACATCGCAAATTCGCAAATATCTGTGCAAATGTTGTGATCATTTTGCCATCATGTTTGCACATCAATATTCTGTAATAATCACGTGCGATATATCGCACATCACAAATCAGCGCACATTTTCTTTGTGTTCGTGTGTTTTGTTATTATAAAATGAGGCATGATTTTTCTCAATAGTCTTTGTTTGCTTAGTTATACGGTACGAAGAACTAAAGTGAAATGTAACCCCATGTTATTAAAACAGTGGTCAACTGCCACAACATGCGCAATAACTGAATGCAGTTAGTGGTTGTGATTCGCCCATAATGTCATTTTGCTATGGCGTTCTTATAATGCGTGATGACACTATATAGACGTGAATTTGTAATGATCTCTGAATATAAAACGAAGCACACATGAATGAATGATTATCCATTATATTCATTGATGGTAGATAAACGAGGTACCAATATTATTTTGAGTGCTGGAGCATTATTATGGGGATCCCCTATTTACAGAAATGGTTCTGTCTGCCGAGTACCCCCTGTTGTGGGTAGCCAGGTTGACCCCACAAGGGGCCTAAAATGGGCTTAAAATAGATGGTAATTTTACTCTTCGTTTTGCCACTACGATATATTTTAAACCCCGAAAACCAACGAGATATTTCCACCATTGTTATACTCCGTAAGACCCCCACAGGGGCCTAACAATTAAGTTGGCCTATGGGAAGATGAGACAGGTACCATGAAAAACCTATGCTAACTGATCAGGCTCAGTCCATGGTACATGCAAACAAAAACCACCTCAGACATTTTGTCCGTTGTTTAAGGGGTGCCAGATACCCCCCAAATGTGTACCCTACCCCACATGACATATGCTATGTGTAAAGAACATTCAAGGATTCCCCGGTAACCAAACAATACTTATTATTAACAGAATTAGGCTATCGCTCGCAACTGATTACGTCATATCCTCGCTGTCCACTGCAGATCCGTGTACCCCCAATCCATGCAGCAATGGAGGAACCTGCAGTACTGAGGATGGAAGTACCTTCGTATGTCAGTGTCCATCGGGTTACAGTGGAGAAAGCTGCCAAAATTCAGGTGAACGTAAATTAGCCATCGTCTGATTTTAGTCTGCCTTTGGAATCTAAATTTTATGCAAACTATACTCATCCAGCCGCACAAGTTGCCCCACAGAAAGTCAGAAACTGTTCACATAAACCCCACACTACACAATGTTAACAGCACTGAAAACACTAGAATATTCATGACTAACGATACACATGTTTTAGTCCCTCACAGCAAGGCAAGAAAGCGATGTTCGGGCTCCATTGACTTTAGAAAGGCTTACAAAATGAGAGTCTAAATTACAGGGAGATATTTGTTACCAAGTTTAGCAAGACTATACAAAAGAAATTAATGCTTGTACAAATTAATGAGCGTTTATACGAACATTATGACCTTTCCATATGTCCTGAAGTGGACTGTTTAAGGCTACGACTGTCGTTGATCTCCATTATACGTGTATAATGGAGACGAATGGCTCGATTCTACTAATTATAATGAGCTGTGAAATGGGAACGCAATGAGCCACAGCCATAGTCATTCAAATCTTGCCTCTCTTTCATTAATTTTCTTCGCGTCAGATCCATGTGTCCCCAACTCGTGTCAGAATGATGGCACTTGCCAAAAAAGGGGCTTCTCCTACGGCTGTTCCAGTATGTAACATTTCACCGGACACAACTGTAAAACTCACGCTGAATCAATGAAACAATTTATTCAGATTACACACAGATTTTTTTATATTTCTGGCAGGAAGCGCAAACATAATCGTTCTCGATGTATTTGAAGATTCCTCGGCTGATTGTACATTACGGGGATATAAGGCTAGATGCTCGGGGAAATAAAACTGATCAAAAGCGTTTGATATATTTGTTTTTAATGCGCCTTTGAAATTAAACAACAACAACAACAACAACTTGCCCCAATTTTAAAATTCACTTTATTTTCACTGGTTTAGCAATTAAAAATCAATGGATGAATTACTATTTATTCGACTGACAATGATGATAACAATTTCCCTGGGATTTTTTTCGCACTATGGGCATTATCATCTGGTGTCTATAGTCTGGTTCACACACCTTGTGCTTGATCAGAATAATAACTTTTCGATATTTTATTAAAAACATATTTCGATGTTCCAATTCCCAGACTTGGTGGAGGTGTCTGTGGAGGCAATGTTAAGAAACAAACAAACAAGCATGGTATTTGTATCGTGGCGTTGGGTGTAACAGTCAACATGTTATAGTTTGCTTTTGATTTCCCCATGATAGTGTTATGTGACCTCAACCCTTGTAAACGCGGAGGCACGTGTCATCCCAATGCAACTGTAGCAGCGGGATACTACTGTGAATATTATGGTAATGAGCAGCCCAAGTTCCTTTCTGTTCATTTGTATTCAATTCCAATGTTTTATTTTTTATGAAAGTTGGGGAGGGGGGCTGAGAAAATGGACACGTTCGGGTATTACACCGTCCAGTCCGGTCCATTCGTATGAGAAATATGTTTGAGAATAATTTATTGTTTGGGAAAAATTAGCTACACACGTAAAACAAGTAATCCTGTATTATGAGCATTGATGTACGTGTATTGCATGCAGTGGCGTCGCCAAGGGGGGGGGGGGGGGGGGGGGGGGGGGGGGGGGGGCACGTGCCCCCCCTGGAAAACCTCGTGCCCCCCCATTTGAGATTTGGATTGGTGAAAACAAATTAAATAATATATATTATTGTAGTGCCCCCCCCCCCAACAATTGCTAGTGCCCCCCTTGTGCCCCCCCCCCCCCAGACTCAAAAGGCTGGTGACGCCACTGATTGCATGGGCAAAGTAAAGCTAACAAAAAAATTATTCTAAATCATTGAAAACTAAACAAAGAAATGTTGACTTGAACGGGATTCGAACCTGCGAGCCCTGGAATACCATAATTATACCGGCAGTCTATCGCCCTATGTTGGCGGTGTCCAGCCTGGATAGCTCCCTGCTGGAAGAGTAAAGGTGCGGTATACCTGGGGTCGCAGGTCCGAATCCGGCTCCAGTCAATTTCTCTTTGTTCATCGATTTAAAATTAATCCAGTCAATTTGCTTTGTGGTTTTGATGATTATAATGTATTCTACTTTGCCAAGTTTTATGTGTAGATTCTTCCCCTTTTACTCCTTCGTGCAGGATCATGCCAAGCAATCATCGATGCTGGCACCTCTTCTATTTCCGGGTATTACTACATCAAACCAGAGTGTGATGATCCCACTACCGATCCAATCAAAGTCCGTACGTACAACCTTTATGTCAACGGTGATTAGGATTCGAATTGACAAAAACAATCAAATACGATACAGCCTGTAAACAATTACTAAAGATTATATGAACTAGCAAAAATACAAGCTGACAGACTAAGTTGGTCTATATTGACGAAATAAAATTGATATAATTTCATATTCTGAGTAATGAATATGCTTTATGGCATGTAATGTCGACATACATACAATTACATACACATGTATGGTATGACAACAAGAACGGAACGTCATGAAAAATGATGAGAAATTCTCGTTGCAATACACATGTGTGCATTGAATGGCATTTAGATCACACTGAAACCATTAATAAGTTACATTTTCTGATTGGTACATGCAGAAACATATTAATCAAACGAAAGGCAAACGGACTAAATAATTCAATCTCCTCTCCTACAGCAGGGATGAGGTGTATCTGACTGTCATGTCGTCGTTGTCTCCTTCTGTCTCGAAAGACAATGGACTGCGCCGGAATGGTCAGTTTGTTGTTGGACAACGTCGGCTGTGGCTGAACAGCCCGATTCTTGAGTGGCAGTCTTTGTCACAGTGCCTGCACAGGAAGGCACTCTGTAGTGTTGGGGCGGAAGCTGCTCTTGATCGTTTGAGTTCCCTTCTGTCTTTCCACTGTTGTTCTCTTTTCTCCTCCGCTCTCTGGATGCCTGTCCTGACGGTGCACCGCCAGTTGCTTCTGTTGTCTGCAGCAGCTTCCCATGATTCAGGCGGGATCTCGGCAGCTTTCATGTCCCTCTTGCAGACGTCTTTGAAGCGTAGCATCGGGCGGCCAGTTGGTCTGGAGCCTGTGGAGAGCTCACCGTAGAGGACGTCTTTTGGTAGCCGTCCATCCTCCATACGGCAAACGTGGCCCAACCATCGTAGACGTCGCTGGGACAGGAGTGCAAACATGCTGAGGGTGTTTGCCTGACGGAGAACCTCTGTGTTCGGTACTCGGTCCTGCCATGAGATGCCCAGAATGCGTCGTAAGCAGCGTAGGTGGAAGCTGTTGAGGCGACGTTCCTGTCTTGCGTAGGCTGTCCAGGATTCACTTCCGTAGAGTAGAGTGCTCAGCACACAGGCGTTGTACACGGACATCTTGGTGTTTGTGGTGAGCTTGGTGTTCTCCCATACCCTCTTGGACAGTCTCGCCATGGTGGACGCCGCTTTGCCGATACGCTTGCTGATCTCTGTTTCGAGTGACAGACTGCTGGAGATCGTTGAGCCAAGGTACGTGAAGTCTTCGACAACTTCAAGGGTGTGGTCGCCTATGGAGATGCATGGTGCCTCGCTGACATCCTGTCCCATCACGTTTGTTTTCTTCAGGCTGATGGTTAGGCCGAACTCTCTGCCGGCGTGTGCCAGGCAGTTGATCAGCCTCTGGAGGCCTTCCTGTGAGTGAGAGGCCAGGGCGGCATCGTCGGCAAACAGCATCTCTCGAAGTGTCAGCTTGCGGACCATGGTTTTTGCTCGCAGTCGTGAGAGGTTGAACAGCTTGCCGTCAGATCGGGTATGGAGGAACACTCCATCTTCTGAAGCGCTGAAGGCGTATGACAGCAGGAGGGAGAAGAAGATGCCAAAGAGTCTCGGCGCGAGGACGCAGCCCTGTTTCACTCCGCTTGTGATGGAGAAGGGGGCGGAGGATGAGCCGTCGAACTGTACGGTGCCCTTCGTGTCCTCGTGAAAGGAGACGATCACGCTCAGCAACTTCGGTGGGCATCCTATCTTCTCGAGGAGCTTGAATAGGCCCTTTCTGCTGACGAGATCAAAGGCTTTCGTCAAGTCCACGAAGGCAAGATCAGGGGCCGCTGCTGCTCTCGGCACTTTTCTTGTAGCTGTCTCACTGTAAAGATCATGTCGATCGTAGACCTCTCCACTCTGAAGCCGCATTGGGACTCTGGATACACTCGCTCTGCGAGCTGCTGTAGTCTCTTCAGGGTGACCCGGGCGAATGCTTTCCCCACGATGCTAAGCAGCGATATGCCCCGATAATTGTTGCAGTCGCTGCGGTCTCCCTTGTTCTTGTAAAGGGTGACGATGTTGGCGTCGCGCATGTCGTGGGGAACAGATCCTTCTTCCCAGCACTGGAGGAGTAGCTGGTGGAGGTGAGGGAGGAGGGTAGGCTTGGCACACTGGAGAACCTCTGCTGGGATGCCGTCGTTACCTGGGGCCTTGCCGTGTGCGAGGGAGTCAGTGGCTTTGCTGAGCTCTTCCTCTGTGGGTGGTTCATCAAGCTCTTCCATGACCGGCAGGCTGAGAATGCTGTTGATGGCTGTCTCAGTGACTTCATTTTCTCTCAGGTAAAGGTCCTGGTAGTGCTCGGCCCATCGCTCCATCTGTTCGCTGCGGTTTGTGATGATCTCCCAGATTGATGACTTGAGAGGGGCAGTTTTTCGTGCACTGGGTCCGAAGGCTTTCTTCATCCCTTCGTGTACGCCTCGCATGTTGCCAGTGTCAGTGGCGAGTTGGATGTCCTGACACAGACTCAGCCAGTACTGGTTGGCGCAGTGGCGTGCGGTCCTCTGAGCGTTGCTCCTTGCGGCTCTCAGGGCGGCGAGGTTCTTGGCTGAGGGATCCCTCTTGTAGTTGACCAGAGCTTCGCGTTTTGCGTTGATGACTGGTTCCATCACTGGGAGACTTTCTTCAAACCAATCTGGGTTCTTTCGCTCCTTCTTGCCAAACGTAGACAGGGCTGCGCTGTGGATTTTGTCCCGTAGGAAATTCCACTTCTCTTCAGCTGTGCCGGCTTCAGGTTGCTGCTCTAGGGCTGTTTCAATGGAGCCAGCTGTGCGCTGAGACCAGGATCAGATGTCTTGGCAGTGATAATGCGTGGGGGTCTTCTCGGCTTGCTTTGGTGGTGGAACCTCCGCGGCAGGAGGCGTACTTTGCTGCAGACCAGAGAGTGATCCGTGTCGCAGTCAGCGCTGTGGAAGCTGCGTGTGGTGAGTACGCCTGACAGCTGGGCTCTTCTGGTAATGACCAGGTCCAGCTGGTGCCAGTGGCGTGACCTTGGGTGCCTCCAGGACACTCGGTGATGTGGCTTTGTGTTGAGGAACGTGTTGGTGATGCACAGCTTGCGATACGAACAGAGTTCGAGCAGTCTCTGGCCATTCTCGTTCATCTTGCCAATCCCAAAGTGTCCAAGGCAGTCCGGCCAGGAGTCGTGGTCTCCACCAACTCTCGCGTTGAAGTCCCAAAGCAAGAACAAGTGCTCCTTCTCTGGTACTTTGCCGATTGCAGCATCGAGCTCATCGTAGAACTGGTCCTTTACTTCTGAAGCGGAGCATAGGGTCGGAGCGTAGGCGCTAAGTATGGTGACGTAGCCTGCGGAAGTGGAGAGTCGCAGGGCAAGGATGCGCTCTGTGCCGTCTGTTGGGGGTTCGATGGCAGACAGCAAGGTGTTCTTGACAGCGAATCCAACACCATGTAATCTTGCTTCCTCTTCAGCTCTACCCCGCCAGAAGAAGGTGTAGTCTCGCTCACGTAACAAGCCGCTGTCGGCAAGTCTGGTCTCTTGCAGGGCAGCAATGTCCACGTTTAGCCTGGAGAGTTCGGCGTCAATAATGGCCGTCTTTCTGGAGTCGTCGATCTGACGCAAGTCGTCAGAAAGTCCTGGACGCATGGTCCTGACGTTCCAGCTCGCGAGTCGCAGGGCTGGTAGTTTCTTCTTTTTCTTTGTTGTTTTGCCTGGTGCGCTGTTTACAGTCCGCTTTTCGGATTTTGTCCTGAGCCCCAAGCACCCATTGAAGCAGACGGACCGTGGCGGGTCGGCACGTAATTGGCCGGGGGCTGCCCGGCTTGAGGCGGGCGGTAGCTGACCAGTGGAACTCGATGATTCCTCCCACCGTCAGAGGCAACCTGTAGCGTCCGAGCATACGCCAATTCACTGTGGCCTTATCGCTCATAACTGCTGCCTCTCGTGTTGTTTTTGCTGCTTTGCAGCAGCACCGAAGTGACCTCTCCTGGCACAGACTGGGCACGATGTATGGAGGTTCTGGGCTGCCCAGATACCAAAACCCCCCTCTCTTCCTCGCTGGTGTGGTCCAAAGGAATGCAGTGCAGTACATTTGGCACCAACTTGGCCGCAGGAGTTGCCAGAAGGGCGACTAGTAGCCGGTCCATCTGCCTTAGGGGCTCCACTCCGGATTTCTGTCAGGTTTACTCCTTAGCCTTTCCTCCTCCCGAAGGTATCCGCAAGGCAGCGGAGCCATAATCCAATGGCCGGAAGATAAAATAGAAGATAAAATTAGGAATAGTCAAAACACCAAGTCAGTTCCCAAACCTCAGTATGGGGGTACGCCTTTCCCGCCAATAGGAGATCTGTGTGTATGTACCCCTACTGGCATCGGTGATGTCTTGACCTTTCCAGGGGTCAGGCGCCTCTAACCCTACCTAATGTAGGATAGAAACTAGACTTAACTGACAAGGCATTTCTAGAAAAGGAATAGGAGAAGATAGGGCTGGGGATGAGAACTGTCATGTATAGGCATGATATGAGGTGTCATGATAGGAAACATTGCTGTCCCTTTAAATAGCAGAGGATTGAGAAAAATAAACCTATGATTCTATTTCATGCTGATATTAAAGGTAGAACCTTCCATTCACTTCACATGTTCAATTGACATCAATTAATGTTTGTTCCCTGTATAGATTGCTGGAGCGAATACGGAGCTGCATGGATAAGGTGAACATAATTTTGTTTATAATATTGGATGGGTGTGTTGTTTGGATGGGTAGATCGGTGGGAGGGTGAATGGATTGGCATGATGGGTGGTTGGGTCGGTCGCTGATTCGGCTGGTTGATATGTCTGCTGGTTGGTTGGTTGGGCAGTTGGTTGGTTAGTTGGTTGATTGACTAATGGTTGGGGTTGATTGGTTGGTCAGTTGGCTGGTCAGTTGGTTGGTTAGTTGGTTGGTTGGTTGGTCAGTTGGTCGGTCAGTTGGTTGGTCAGTTGGCTGGTTAGTTGGCTGGTCAGTTGGCTGGTCAGTTGGCTGGTCAGTTGGTTGGTCAGTTGGTTGGTCAGTTGGCTGGTTGGTCGGTTGGTTGGTCAGTTGGTTGGTCAGTTGGTTGGTTAGTTAGTTGGTTAGTTGGTTGGTCAGTTGGTTGGTCAGTGGGTTGGTCAGTGGGTTGGTCAGTTGGCTGGTTAGTTGGTTGGTCAGTGGGTTGGTCAGTGGGTTGGTTAGTTGGCTGGTCAGTTGGTTGGTCAGTTGGTTGGTTAGTAGGTTGGTTGGTCAGTTGGTTGGTCAGCTGGTTGGTTAGTTGGCTGGTCAGTCGTGTGGATGGTTGGTGGGTCAGTCGGGTTGTACTTGGTTGGTGTGTTCATAAAGTGAAATGTCAGCTTTTTTGTGTGGAAGGATATAAAAGCTGTTGATTGTGGATTGACATTGGTCTACGAGCACTGTCTGATAAATCAACGTTCGCGCCTGTGCATGAAGAAACACCAAGGCCCACTAATAATGGCATTACGCATGGATAAGCACATTCATTATATTGAATTTCTCTATTCAGCCTGGGCTGGAATAGCGATAAGCGGCGCTCAAATAACACCATGATTTAATTAGCATTTTTTTTGGTCGGTTTCCCGAGACTGGATGATCTCCATGGCAATATGGTCGCAACAAAGGGTCACGCTACCGACAAACAGCAAGCATAATTATGCCGCCGTTCACTTTTATTTGCATGAAATATCTTTGCAATATTGAAGGGGTTCAAAATGGAGGAAAGCCATTTCAAACATGTCTAGGCTACACTTAATACTTTATAGGTCATTCTTTTAGATCAGCCGGCACACATTTATAAAATTGATCTTTTATGTTTCCGGTCGTTCTTTCTTTCTTTCTTTATTTAGCCAGAAACTGAATAGGGATAAGCAGTGTCGGTCTGTCTGTAAGTCTGTTTGTCCGTCTATGTGTCTTGCATTATCGTCGCATTTAGTGAGGAGGCAACAAAAGTCTTCCTAATAATTCCTGGCAAATATTGTTTTGAATATAGTTCATCTTTATGTCATTGTCCTTTTACCTCATAATTTCACTGTTTCCAAAAATGCACTCTGCTTTAAACAGGGATGCGTTTCGTTGTTCAATTTATAATTGAAGTGAAGTTTGGCAATATCGCTCCGCACTTGCGCTAAAAATAGCACACTGGATCGCAGACAAACATTGCAAACGTGTTTAGGTGTGCGTTTGTGCATTGCATGTGCATGCATGAAATTTGTCTGACATCCGGCAGATTTGCTGGCCAAATCACTTGTGTGACATCAATAGTGCGGAGCGCTATTGGACTCATTCGATGTATAATAAAGATGTCTTATTAAAGAAACATTTGTTTGTATTACTTTAGGCTTTTCTATTCAAATCGGAAATGGTCTACACCATGCCGTACCCAGTTCTCCATTGAATGGACAAGAGACAGGATTGCATATCAAGGAACAGGAGTGAATGGTGTGAAGCTGGCAAATCCATGGGTCAAGTGGATTCTGCGCGATGATTTTTGTTCATCTCTGACTATTTCTGATCTCGACTTCTTCGTTGCCGTTGCCAACTGCCTGAAGCCATCTAATTTTCTTAATGAAGGTATATGAATCACATCATTTTTGATGTAAAGAAATGATTGCATTTCTGATGATGGACACGGTGAATAAATGCATGATAAAGATATACCCCAGGAGCGGCAATTCTCAAAATAGGCCTATCAATGCATCCGGCCCCGTAAACGGGTATGATAATATGACCTATTCCACAATGCCGCCCTCCTACATGCAGTCTATGAGTCAATAATTATACATGTACATCTAGTAGTATACTTCTATCCCTATAGTCTAAAATAGTACCAGGGATGTGAGTGCCCACACACACAAACTATAATCATAAATAAAAAAACTTAAATTTAAAAATTCCTATACATTTGTACAGAGCAGGTGTACAAAAAAGGTGAAATTCCGAGTCAAAATCTTAAACCCACAAATCGGAATTCGGATTTAAATATGAAGTTTCACACATCCCTGTTAAACATTGCACTACATACATGCAGTGTATTACTCATGATACTCGTCTGATGCCCACATATCATATTCCCAGATCTTAATGTTTCAGAAAAACAAGTATAGCTCTTGTATGGAGTGGCATACGCAATATAAATTAATTATGCAACACAAACGATCTCATTCGTGTTTTTTGTACCATTCTTAAGGAGTGTTGATAGAGGGGGTTTGCTCAACTGGTGTCAGCTTGGGAGATTACATCTCAACTACTGCATGTGGGAGTACACCGAATGTCGATGTCCGCGTCAACATATCGGTCATCTTCGATCCATCTATTGACAACTACGGCAAATATTTTATGTCCTGCCTCAATGCTGACACTGACGAATGGATCGTCCATGAATGGTAATTTTTTTTTACTATTCCATACATAATATCTACCATGATAACTCCTCGAGTGCTCAATAACCCAGAATGGAAAAGAATGTCAAGCACCTTATCTTCGAACAGCAATATTCTTGGATTTCTGTCAAGCAACTGGAAAAGTTTGCAAGAACAAACGAATTGATGAACTCATTACGCGGTCCACCAGGGCTTTGGTGGATTTTACTATATCTCATAAATATTTATGACCTAGAGCCGAATTTCAATTGGTCAATTCACCATCACGTGTCAGTGGATATATTTGCTCGACGAAATTGTGGACAATAAAGAATATTTATGAGGTATAGCAAAACAAATATGACATGGTTTATTTCGGATGGACAGTCGATTCTAGCTTCCCTTGGTAATAGGAAGTTTGCCTCGGGTACTATGGAAACTTCCAACACCTCGGGAGCTAGAATCGACTGTCCACTTTCAAATCATGTGATATTTGTATACGAACTTTTATTGTGTTTTCGGGGAATGAAATAATCGTTTCAATCTCTCTTCCTTCTGTCTCATGTACAGGTCAAATGATTACATGCAACTATGGATCAATAACTAAATCACACACCTTGCAACACTCACGTAAGACAAGAAAGAAGACAACACACTTAGCTAAAAAAATGGATGAAAACCTGTCAACGCCTTGACCGTACTACATTCAACGAAAAGTTAAAGAGGATGTTCAACACTCAACAAACCTCGCTTTATTTGTCAAAACTATAATCCTTAAAAGACTATATTTCTATATTCAGGTTGAGACAAATATACGTTTTTCGCATTTCAAGTAATTTAAGGATAATAGTTCAAACAAAATAAAGCAAGGTTTGTTGAGTGTTGAACAACATCTTTAAACGAATTCGGCAATAATGCATAGGATAGAATTCCTGTCAATTTGACACAGCTAATTGTCACCCCCAATTTGTGAAAGTTACAGAACAATTTGTGAAAGTTGCAGAATAAAGCTCATCCTTGACAAACGTTTGGATATATTTTGAACTACACGTTCATTTTGGATGTATTTAAAAATACAAGATATTTTTTGATGTATCTTAAACTTAAAGAAAATTTTTGATGTATTTTCAAGCACTTCAAAGTATATTTTGATGTATTGGGGCACCAAAGGTGTAAATATAGAGTGTCAATTTTAGTACAATGAGTTATTCCTTACACTGTGAATTGAAAAAGTCAGTCAAGCCAGTACAACACGAATCTTAATATCAAAGGAATGCACAATTGTGCATGCGCATATTATTAAAGATGCATTGCAAATCTGCATGGAACAAAACAAAATTAAGCCTATTCTTTAACAAACAAATAAATTAACAAACAAACAAATCGATTATATTTAGGAATTTCCCTTCAATATTCTAAGCTTTCAAAGATTATTTTTTTCATTTCAATTCTTTCAACCAATCTTTCCAATAAAGCAGATTCAAAATTTTGTAAATTCCAAGGATGGATTTTAAACCAAAAAGTTTAATAAAGTGATTACATCTTTCCCCTAAGTGCAGGATTATACAGAAAATTATAAACTGCAAGACGTATGCATATGAACAGTCATGTTTATTATCCTCTATATGAATGATGTATGCATAAACATTACACTGACTTTCATTTTACTAATAGCGCCACCATCGGCTCGTGGCAATAAGGATTCATCAGTCTACAAGGAATACTTCTGTGAAGTGTTACCCTGTTAATTCCGGTTATATTTGAAAAAGTGCCTTTAAAATCCTAACAGAAAATCGCAACAGCTGTGAAGTTCAAGTCTCAGCGATGGAAATTCTACACATGCAATTGCATGAGTACAGTCGCGTATGGGCCTATTTGGATGCATTTTTGGTCAGTTCTTTATGATGTCAAAACAATATTCTTTTTTTTTGAGAAAAAAAAAATCTAAAAAAAATTCTAATTAATAGGTATTAATTATCAAGGATGACAACCATGACAATCGATGTATTTTAATCATTAACGTTCATTTTCGATGTATTTTATTCATTCAAGGTCATTTTCAAAGTATTTTTAATCATTCAAGTTTATTTTAGATGTATTTTAAAGGTAATATCATACTTTGGTTTTTGTCAAGGAAATGCACAAATGTCATGGGCAACAATATCAAGGAAGACACAGTAACATCTGTAATATTTTCAGTCCCATACGGTGCCCAATTTTTGAGGAAACAGTCTGTGAAAAACGCTTACAGTATTTTTAAATCTTTTTACCGTTATTTTTTTTTATCTTCAAAAGATCACAAATTTTTATGGTCATTGGTTTTACTCTTTTCTGGATAAATACAGCAATGCTGCTACCAAAATTTGATAATACCTTTAAACATTCAAGTTCATTTTCGATGTATTTTTAATCATTCAAGTTCATTTTCGACGTATATTAATCTTTCAAGTTTATTTTAGATGTATTTTAAAGGTAATATCATACTTTGGTTTTCGTCAAGGTAATGCACAAATGTCATGGGCAACAATATCAAGGAAGACACAGTAACATCTGTAATATTTTAAGTCCAATACGGAGCCCAATTTTTGAGGAAACAGTCTGTGGAAAACGCTTACAGTATTTTAAAATGATTTTACCGTTATTTTTTGTTATCTTCAAAATATCAAAATTGTTCATGGTCATTGGTTTTACTCTTTTCTGGATAAATACAGCAATGATGCTACCAAAATTTGATAATACCTTTCAACATTAAAGTTCATTTTCGATGTATTTTAATCATTCAAATTTTTTTTAGATGTATTTTAAAGGTAATATCAAACTTTGGTTTTTGTCAAGGAAATGCACAAATGTCATGGGCAACAATATCAAGGAAGACACAGTAACATCTGTAATATTTTCAGTCCCATACGGAGCCCAATTTTTGAGGAAACAGTCTGTGAAAAACGCTTACAGTATTTTTTAAATCTTTTTACCGTAATTTTTTTTATCTTCAAAAGACCAAAATTGTTAATGGTTGTTGGTTTAACACTTTTCTGGATAAATACAGCAATGATCCTACCAAATACGATAGTACCTTTAAATATTCAAGTTCATTTTCGATGTATTTTAATCATTCAAGTTCATTTTCGATGTATTTTAATCATTCAAGTTCATTTTATTGATGTATTTTAAAGGTAATATCATACTTTGGTTTTTGTCAAAGAAATGCAGATTAATGGACAACAATATCAAGGAAGACACAGTAACATTAATCTGTGAATTTGTTAGTCCCATACGGTGCCCACTTTTTGAGTAAACTGTGAAAAACGCCCACAGTATTTTAAAAATCTTTTTACCGTTAAAAGATCAAACATTTTTATGGTCACTGGCTTTACACTTTTTCTGGATAAATACAAACAAATAATTTGTTATCTTCAAAAGATCAAAATTGTTTATGGTCATTGGTTTTACTCTTTTCTGGATAAATACAGCAATACTGCTACCAAATACGATAGTACCTTTAAATATTCAAATTATTTTTCGAAGTATTTTAAACTTCAAGTTCATTTTCGAAGTATTTTAAACTTCAAGTTCATTTTCGAAGTATTTTAAACTTCAAGTTCATTTTCGAAGTATTTTAAACTTCAAGTTCATTTTCGAAGTATTTTAAACTTCAAGTTCATTTTTTTCAGATTTTCTTGCACCTGCATCAATTAATGTTGCGTGGCCGCTCGTATGAGACATTCCTAACATTGTATTTGGAGACACATTTTGAGTAAGCCTCATAACTAATGTTTACATTAACATAATTATACTTCAATACAACATGCAAGTTGATGGTTCTATTATAATACATGGGGATGAAAATGGAACAATCAATTTCTTTGTTAGGAATGTCTCATATGATTATTCCATATTTATATAAATAATAATAAGCATAATTGCTCTGTTCAGAATTGGTATCATGATGATTGGCAGATATCATTAGGAACTAACTTAATTTCAAAGACTACGATTTACTGTCTTACCTTGCTTTAATAATGACCTATGAGCCCATTATTGCAAGCCGTTATGCGTGGGGTTATACAGTAATGTTACAACTTACAACTACAGTACAGCTGCTTACAGGAGCCCTCTAAATTGTGTAAGCACAGGTATAAGCCTACTTTCAGGCAGCAAGACTTTTCAGATCTCAGAGCTGCCGTGTTGGTGACAGTAAATCAAAGTCTCGGTGTAATTTACAGCTACGATCCTGGGCTAAACAGAGTTCCCATACTCATTGGGTCAATGTTTTGGAAAGAACCCGATTATTAATTTGAACTGCATTAATACCGTTGTTATTGTTGTGAACTAAAAGCCTGGCAAATTGCCACAAAGTAATTCACGCTGGCTGAATGGACGAAACGTCCAATAAAATGAGCATTGAACCAAAATAGGTGAAGACTCAACTGTAACAAGAACTGAGCAGTTTTCGACATGGTAAACGGCAATTATGAAAAACTGAGTGACTAGCCTTTGAGAAAGATCCTGCTAGGACCGAAACGCGTCAGGCCCTCCTAACTCTAAGCATTTGACTGAGACAGTTCGTGGAACTGTGCTGGAGTTCACTCCCCCTAGCACTGAGATTAACCTTAAGATGAGTAACCATATCACCATAGTGATTTGCATTGTGGCATCACACTTTGCTTAGCAATTAAAATTGATTCACTTTAAAATTAATCTTTGTGTTTCGTGAAATCAGCAGTAGGCCTATGGCTTGCTATTCCACACACAAGCAAAACACAGATACGACTAGAACAATAAACAGGTCTAGAGTCGACTTCACGACAGACTTCTCTTAAAATATGAATCAAACTTAATTGCTATGCAAAGTGTGATGTCATAATTTGCAACTCGTCTTGAGATTAATCTTAGTGTTTGGTGAAATACAGGGCTTGATTACAGCTTTAATGAAGTGCTGTTTTTGAAAACACCATTAAAATCACCTGACCCATATTATGTAAATTCTAAAAATACTAAATCAATCAATGACCTTGTTAAATCATTTGTTCACAACCGCGCAACTTTAATCGAGTAATAAAATGCACAAAAATTAATTGGTAATCAAAACGGGTGATTATTTTGTTCGTCATAGGCCTCAAGTGTTAATTTCCATCATGAGATATAAAAGTAGGCTGAAAGCATCTTGGCAAAACTGAACAAGATTGTCCTATTAGTACGTACAAATCATGCATTTGGAAACTATAAAATTGTCCTAATGTCCTCCTCTGTTAACTCCCTGAAAATGAAGAAGTCGAGTTAGTGATATAATTATGATTATTTCAAGCGCAGCCAGTCCACACTTAAGGCCGCCGCACACGAGAGCCGAGCATACAATCTCTTTGACTACTTAGTACATGTATGATGTACTGTACTGTAGTGAGTACAGGTACATGTTCGACTCGGTGAACATTGTTTTATTTTGCAACGATCATAAATACCTTCATTTAAGTTGTCCTCTCTTTTCCTCGAAGGCCTGCTGAAGTTTATTCCTTTTCTTGAAAACGGGAGAAATCACATCATAAAGACAGGTAACATAGTCTGGCCACAAAACGACTAACTTTTCCGAAACTTTAGTCAGCCTAACAGCGTTGCTAACGTTTTCCATGGGCGCTGCCATCTTGGAAATCACGTGAACACAGAGCGTGCGCTCTTATTGGCCAATTGCCTTTCTTAGCTCATCGCGTAGCTCATGTCTACGGAAGCGTATTACAGCCTCATTAAGATAAAAATATCGTGTATTAAACGATGACCTTTTTTTACGCCAGGCTAAAGAAAAAAATCAGAGGACTAGAGGCAGAAATCTCGCCAAAAAATTGATCGAACAAAGTGAGCTATACGTGCTGAGCAAACGGCCTCGAGAGATCGGTTGCTCAGTAGCTTTTGCTCTTGTGGATGCGACAGCCTTTACCGCGCACGCGCGCAAAAGGTTTACATTAGTCCACTAGTCGTCTCAGGCCCATTGCTCAAGCACGGTGGACAGGGAACAAACGATTCAACTACCTGGGCACAACCTGAACATTTTTATCAATCAGTTCATTGTTTGCCATCCAAGACAGCAAAGGTTGTTGCAGATTATATTTCGTCACAAACTAATTTGCACAGTACGGTACTTTGCTGATCAGAGCAATGAATCACACACCCAATTAAGGTCTCGAACATCTTAAGCTGACACCTATTTTGGGGCAGTCACACACAAATCCACCGAAAAAGCCTAAAACATGAGTAACAACGACAGAATCAGTCTCCGATTCACCATTGCACCTGTATACTAGGAGTAGGCCTATAACGTTCAAATTTGTACAGTACGCTCCTTTTGTTTTAGAATTCAAGAAAAAAAAAATCAAAACATAACCTTGGCAACGGAGATAATAACTAAACATTTCAAGAAACAAAGTCTTGTTTTGTTTCCTTTTTATTCATAGGTACCACAAAGATGTGTACTTGTAAAAAGATATTTACTTGCCAAAAACTCAAACTCAAACCACTCGATAAAAGGCCGGACATTTAAAACATTATTCTCGATCCAAGGCTGGCATCAAACGTCTGATCTACAGACAGCTGAATTTAATTCCATTGTGCATCACGTAGCTTCAATATAATTAGATATGTATCTAATTATGTGTTTTTTTTTCTTCACAACAAAACGTCCATATCCCGCTGCTGCTATATATTGTATATGCTCATTGACTAATATTATGCAAATAAGAACTGAAATTCACGTCTATAATTTCAGCAGAGGGCGGCCTTGAATGAGCAATACAAACATGACATTCCTACTCTCCCCGCGATACATGCAGCCAAGTAATTTTTTCTTAGACTCCATTCAACATATCCAATTTTATAGTTTAATTAAGTTTTAAGTATAATTATTACTAAGCTCATTACAATATTGCTATTAACCCATTGCTTAGACGGAGGCTATGTCATATTTTAAAGCCACAAAATCAATTAAAACACCATTCATATGAAAGTAGAAAATATAGATGATAACTAATTAAGCAGGATGCATGATTTATGTAAGTATATAAGTCAGTTTTAGACCCTAATACAAAATCGTGTTCATAAGAGGCATAGCTGTGAAAGTGATCCATGAGTGGTCCACGTGAGAAATCCTTAGTTAACGCGCATAGCTTGAAATTCCTCCATAGCCCATGGAAAAGGATCTGGTAAGCACATACTTTACTGGCAACCGTAAGCGATAGATTTTACGCTTACGGTAAGCAGATAAATGGCTGTCTCCACAAGCCTGGTCCATTTTCTGTCAAGTTCAGAGTTCGTGTAATACTTCATTAGTTTAACGCACACGCATTTTCTCGTCAGTAAAAACCTTCACGAAACTTTATGTCAACTGAGTCCAGGGAAAGTTTGATCCTGGGGCCGATTTCACTAACGCTTTGCGATCATCGTAAAGCCCAAATCCATCGCTAAACAGAAAATCCATCGCTACTTTGCATAGCAATTTTCGGTTTAGCGATGAATATGGGCTTTACGATGATCGCAAAGCGTTAGTGAAATCGGCCCCTGGTATGTTTATTGTATGTTGGCTTTTCTAGTAAGGATATGCATCCAGAGTAAAAATGTTGAAAATGTCTACACCGCATTTAACCCCAAAATTGAATGGGGTTCTAAACTGGGCAGAAACTATTTCACACATTGAAACTCCAGATGTTGCATATCATAACTGCTTGCGAGTGGTATAAAGGCTATACGACGAATTTTTTGTTTTGTTCTACTTCTATTTTTTTTTTCCGGACATAATTTGTTTAGCGATTCAAACATTTATGGGTTCAACAGTTCCATGTTATTAGGTTCACTGTAGTTTATGCCACCGCAAATCAGACCTACTGTAATATGGTGATGAGGACCTTGCTGTTTATAGTTACCATGGATATGAGACACGCGATGTGTACGTGTCATGCTCACAAACCTGGGTTTCATCTGATGGAAGCAAGGCGCGCCGTGACGGACTGGGGCAGGCATCACCACCGATCACAACTCAGCAGGATTGCTCGGAGGCAAATACTTCTCTTCGCTGTACGGTAGCTATAATACCTACAACAAAATCAAAGGAAGATATTGTTTTGGTATCGAGGATGGGTGTTTTTGTGGAGATCTTTGTGGTGATGTTACCACTCGCTCTGCTGGCTCATGAAACTCAAGGTAAATATAATTGCTTTGAATATTGTTTCTCAGAAATGGATTTGCTTCCAAACGTAAATACAGTTTCTGTGTAACATTCCTGAAGTATAAGTGTAGGCCTGGGCTTGGGAACAACAACTACTGATAATCTCCTTCGAAATATTCTTAAGAAATCACCCCAAGGCGTCCTGTAAGACACAGGTATTCATGAAAAATAATTGGAAGTTGTCTAACGAATACTACGGATGCATTTCGTACGGCCAAGCATAATGTGAATAATTATAGGCCCATCGCCGCCCTGCAGGAATATTACCCGATAATTTCATGATCAAATAACCATAATTATGGGAAACTGTCTGAGTCATTGAAAAGTGAACAAACAAAACTTGATTTGGACCATTTGCTTTACGCTATGTTTGCTTAATTTTCTGCCCTATAATTTTTGAAAATTCTCGACAAAATATCTATTGTTTTTACAAAGGAAGAATTGGGGCCCGTGCCCAAATTAATTTAATTCATTACACGTCCCTCTACAAGCTTTTAGGGCCCACCATCTTAATGATTCTGACCCAATCAGAGTGTACTCTGTCAAAATTTTCGGCAACAATCTCGGTTGCTGAAAGTACACAGAGCAAAACGAGTTGGGTAACATGTCGCAGCAACATCTCGGTAACATGTTGACCAAAATGTTGCTAGTGTACACAGGGCCCAAAGTCGTGTTGCCCAGGTGTGTTGCTCTAACTGGGCAACATGATTACCGAAATGTTACGCAAAATGGTTGACAGTGTACACTCGGCTTCAGTTCACGACTCAATTTTTCATCGAAAGTGGACGTTTTAATAACCAACCCTCCTCTATTCCTAAAAGCTAGATCCGCCCCTGTAGTAATCCCTCATTTAGTATTTCTCATTCTTATGTTGGCATTACAGGCCTGCTATGCTGGATAGTGCAAGAACCGGACCCTGATTCACACAACCAATACCGATGGGTTATTCCCGTACCACACCCCTGCACCTGCACTGAGGTCCGAGTAGGAGGGCTGACCCATCACACTCCCTGTAGACCCTTCAAAGTCACCTACTATGACACCTTTCTGTACAGCAGCAATCCCGTGGAAATTCGAAAGTTCTTGGGATGTAACGAACCAGGTAAGTTCATGAAGAATACTTTTGATTCCAATAATATTAATACCAAACTATAAACCTTGCGTATCGAAATTAACCCACTGACACATTCTGTGAACAATCCTCAACATTTTCGAAAATTTGGCATTTCGTCTTGAGGTAAAAGAAACTGAACATGGAAAAAAAATACAAGAATTTTTTTTTTCAATTCATCGTGAAAATTTGGGACAAACCCGATACGTGTCTTTCTCCCATACAGTCGCGTCTGGATTTAATGGAAATTCCATGTTTATTGAAAAATGCAATTCAATATTTTACAAATTAAGAAATTAAAGTTTGACTGCACGGCCGCGTTTCTTCAAGACCCGTGTAAATCACGGCTATGAACGGGTCGCTGGATTAGACAAGTTGTTTATAAGACACTTAGCTTTTTCGTGTTTTAGATTTAAAAGGTCATTATTAATGTTTTTTAGTTGTAAAATCTGTTCGTATTCAAGCCTATCGTTATCCATTCAGATGAATGAGCTCAATGCTGAATTTAAAGACATGAACAAATGATAAATAGTTTCAATTATTATTTAATAAATTATTACATTTTAATTATTTTTACAATGTACTTTTAACAAAATGTTTGCCGTTATCATTATTTATGTTGATCCTGCGTTTGAATGAAAACTGCATGACAACCAATTTGCCATTTCATATTGAAAAATTCATTTTTCCAAACAGATTTGGTAACATCCTAAATAAAAAATCCCATTTTATGTTATGGCATATGCTATCAAAAATTGCCCTGAAATACTCTGAATTGCACCAGAGAGCATCTAAAACCCAACATTTTAGACGGGCCCTACGTCGTGGCTTCCTAAATTATCTTTGACCAATTCCCAAACACTTTTGCAAAAACCTGCGTTGGGAGAACCCTGCAGTGGCATCATATCATTATTTTGTTACGTGATCACAGTATGATTGTTCACAATTTATTCAGATGTTGTAAAATGTATGCGGTAGTAATTCATGAGGCCCTATGGAGGGTCATAGCAACACCATCCCACGAATTTATATTAAATGTTAGGATTCACGAGAGTCGGCTATGTTCGGCTTAAATTGCACCAATATTTTCATGGATCTACTAGGATTTACAAGACTTAATGACGAATGTTATACGAAAGTCAATAATCAGTTACGAATCAGCTAAGGTAATGTCGGAAGCATCTACGAGATTTGCTTTGCTCTGGTGTGTATTCGTTTGATTCGTTACAGATTCGTCAGATTCGTCTATGATTCGTAACCAAGCCGCGCGATTTCACGAATCCCCGAATGAGGTATAGGAATAAACATGAATGCTTACGAATCAACCACGATTCAATTACGATGTTAAAGACTGCTCGACGATTTTGTTACGACTTAACTACGATTTTTTAAATCGGGAATTCATGGCCAAAACTTCGAACATCTCAAAAACCTTTACCACGACTTCCCGATCGCTCAAGATTTTAAATAACTGAAAACGAACTAGTTAAGAGCTTCAAGAACTGATTACGATTCAAATACGAATGCTAAAATTGATCAATTCGTGGAAATTCATGGGATTGGTAGCCTGTGTAAAGAGGGGATATTATGCCCCCTCTCTACACAGACTACAATTCCCCCAAATTGCCACGAATTGATACATTTCACGGGGATTGGTGAAAGTTGCTGCTTGGTCAGGAATCATATGGTAATCTGTAACGAATCAAACGCAAACACACCACAGCAAGTATGAAACAGATCTCGTAGTTGCATCCGGCATTCTTGGCTGATTCGTCAACTGATTTCGGACGTTCGTATACAACATTCGTAATTGAGTCTTGTAAATCGTTTATAGTAGATCCTTGAAAATATTCGAGCAATTTAACCCGAATACAATCGAATCCTAAAAGTGACCGATTCGTGGCAATTCGTGAAATTCGTAGCCAGTGTGGAGAGGGGGCATAAGTTGCTCTGCTACTTTGTGGGTTCACGTAAATAATACCTTCCAATTGAAAGAAAGAAAGAAAATCTTTCAAAAAAAAACCTGCGTACGTTACTGCTCTCATTACTTATACAAATAATTGACGACCATGCAGAGGAACTGGGACACTTAAAAAAAAATATATATACAAACAAAAACAAAAAAATATTTGTGCAAAGGTGAAAGCTATATGTATTCTACTTACAAGTTCATTTATGTTTTTTATTGTATCATTTTAAGGTTAATTCAAATTTGTTCAATTTTTTTCAGGGTGTGCTTTTTACCCAAGTGTTTTGTATCATGTTGATCGGTTGAGACCATACAGTAATCAATCATATCCTATCAATAGTACCAAAAGCTCATTAGTGTTATTGAAAAGTATGACTATAAAGTACCGTTTAATTATATATTTCTTTGCAATGAAGAAATGTATAGGCCTACCCATTAAGCCTACCGTGGTCACGCGCATTGTATCGAGCAAGGTGCATTTATCATATACTCTTGCCTTAACAATGGAGAAAGGTACGACAATCCTTAATGTTAAGTTCACGTTATGTACTTTTGATGTTACTGGCAACTGAACGGATAGTAAAATATGACCGTATTTTTATTATGTAAATTAAATTGCTGACGGTGCTTTATAGAATTTCTAAATTTGTTAATATCAATGGTTAATAATTCGGATTGCATAAAATGGAGATATCCATGATCTTTGACACATAATCATTGACCTTTGATAAGATAAAGTAAAATAATGGCTCTTCTAGCCCCCTCAAAATATTGGCTCTAGAACCGCGCCTGGTGCTTACGAATCAACCACGATTCAATAACGATGTTTAATGTAGCACTGAGTATACAGTGCTCATCCACGTCGGTGAAGGGCAAGCCTAATTTGCATATTATCTATTTCCCGACCAAAAAATCATCAATATTCATGATGTTTAATGTAATTAAACATTTTGTAACGACTTAATTAAACGATTTTGTTACGACTTAACAACGATATTTTTAATCGGGAGTTCGTGGCCAAAACTTTGAACAGCTCAAAACTTTTGCAACGAATTCCCGATCGCTCAAGAATTAAAAGAACTGAATACGAATAAATACGAAATAGTTCAGAGTTTCAAGAACTGATTACGATTCAAATACGAATGCTAAAATTAATTCGTGGCAATTAGTGGGATTCGTAGCCTGTGTGGAAAGGGGCTATTATGCCCCATCTCCACACAGGCTACAATTCCCCCCAAATTGCCACGAATTGATCAATTTCACTGATTCGTGAAATTGCGGCTTGATCACGAATCATATACGAATCTGACGAATCTGTAACGAATCAAACGAATACACACCAGAGCAGGTGTAAAGCGAATCTCGTAGATGCATCCGGCATTTTCTTAACTGATTTTTGACGTTCGTACAACGTTTGTTTATTGAGTCTTGTATATCGTTTATAGTAGATGCCTAAAAAATATTCGTGCAATTTAACCCGAATAGAACAGAATCCTCACGAATCCTAAAATAATTGATCAATTCGTGGCAATTCGTGAGATTCGTAGCCTGTGTGGAGAGGGGGCATAAGTTGCTCTGCTACTTTGTGGGTTAACGTAAATAATACCTTCCAATTGAAAGAAAGAAAGGAAACCTTAAAAAAAAAAACCTGCGTACGTAACTGCTCTCATAACTTATACAAATTATTGACGACCATGCAGAGGTACTGGGACACTTTTAATATAAAAAAATATACAAACAAAAACAAAAAATTGTCGGTGCAAAGGTGAAAGCTATATGTATTCTACTTAAAAGTTCATTTATGTTTTTGTATTGTATCATTTTAATCTTTATTCAAAATTGTCCAGTATTTTTAAAGTTTATTAGGAGTGTGGTCAAAAAGTGTTTTGATGGTGTGCTTTTTACCTGAGTGTTTTGTAGCATTTGGTCAGATGAAACCATACATCATATCATATCGAAAGTGCCGAAAGCTCTTCAGTGTTATTGAAAAGTATGGCTATAAAGTACCGTTTAATTATACATTATTTGCAATAAAGAAATGTCCATTATTTGTCTACCGTCTTCCCGCGCATTGTATCGAGCAAGGTTCATTCGTCATTATACTGTTGCCTTAAAGGTAATCATACTTTGGTTTTTATCAAAGAAATACAGATTCATGGGCAAAAATATCAAGGAAGATACAGTAACAGTCATCTGTGAAAATGTCAGTCCCATACGGTGCCCACGTTTTGAGAAAACAGTGAAAAACAGCCACAGTATTTCTTAAGTCTTTTCTCTTTTATTTTTGATCTTTTAAAAGATCAACAAGATTTTCGGTCGTTGTTTTACTAAACTTTCTGGATAAATACACCATTTCAGGTGGGAAAAAATTTTCCTGTATGTTTCTACCACCACCATCTTCATTCCCCTGTAAGTTATACGTAAATCTGTGAACATTTCTGTTTTGGTGTCTTACCAAAGTATGATACTACCTTTAATGTTAAGTTCACGTAATATACTTTTGATGTCACTGGCAACTGAACGAATAGCAAAAATATGACCGTATTTTTGTTATGTATTGATGACGGTGGTCTATACAATTTCTAAATTGGTTAATATTAATAGTTAATGTTTGGGATTATACGAAATGGAGAGTGAATACCCGACGTTTCGATCCTTAAGTGGAATCGTCACACCGTCATGATGCACTTTTTGACAAGAGCATTCGTTAATAATCGTCTAGTTTCCAATGAAATGTCAACCAAACCCCAACCAAACCCAACACGATTCGTATGGACAAAAAATAACGGTTTCTTAATTTGTTTTTTTTGCGTAGTAGCGATTCTGTTTCCATGAGGGTCATTTCATGCCAGACCTTAGGTCTTGCTATTTTTTTAACATTGATATGCATGTAGTCAACATCCCCCAAATAATGGCATTTTTGTGTTCTGACACAACCTTCCTGATGCAATAAACAAAACTCGGTCACACTTGGACAAAAATTGTATCAAAGTGACCAAAATTATGTTCTGGAGGTAAAACAAAAAAAAAGATTTTGATACCCATGATCTTTGACACATAATAAATGACCTTTGATAAGAAAAAGTTTCAAATTTCTTGAAACAATACCTGCTTGATAGAGCAGACCTCCCTATGCGTTGGCCTGTCATGGAATGACCTTTATGTAGCTCTGGTTAGGGCGGGTCCGGTAGGGTACATGTATAAGCTCGGCTCTGGTAAGGTAGATACATTTTTCGAACAATATTCATGCATATACATACTAGAACACGTATCAGGTTTATTATAGTTATGGGATATGCTTATGTCACGTGATGTGTATCATCACAAAAACACACACCACTGCATCATTCAAATAACAATTAACCCCCTGAAGTAATATCGGCGTATTTGTAGAAAGAAAATAACGGTGAAGGACAGTGTGGTATGGCTTTAAATCATTGATATCCTGGCCCAGTCGTTGCCAAACTTCATAAAATCATGACCTTTTGAAATTGGACTAGCTCAAGAGAAGACAGGTCAGCGGAAGTAAAACGACGGTGTTTTGTAAATTATTGTCACTCGAAACGACACGACAATTCCAGAATGTGCTGTTTAAAGGTAGTATCATACTTTGGTAAGAAACCAAAACAGAAATGTTCACGGATTTACGTATAACTTACAGGGTATGAAGATGATGGTGGTAGAAACATATACCGTTAAAATGTTTCCACCTGAAATGGTGTATTTATCCAGAAATTAGTAAAACAACGACCGAAAATCTGCTTGATCTTTTAAAAGAACAAAAATAAAAGAGAAAAGACTTAAGAAATGCTGTGGGTGTTTTTCACTGTTTTCTCAAAAAGTGGGCACCCTAAGGGACTGAAATTTTCACAGATGACTGTTACTGTATCTGTCTTGATATTTGTGCCCATGAGTCTGTATTTCTTTGATAAAAACCAAAGTGTGATATTACCTTTAAAGATGGGGAGCTATACGAAAGCAGGGCCATGATGCACGAACATTTTGGGGGATAAGAAGCATTTGAAGAAAGAGGCCCAGAACGGGGAAACGTAGTTACAGACGGCACACATGAGGGCCAAGAACAAAGTGAAGAAATACGCAGTGAAAGCGACGGGCAGTTTGGTTAGTTTAAACAGCTATGTGAATGCACTTCACGATAACAAAGCATATACCAAGTAAGTACATGTACATGTATATGCAAAATACGCGAATTTGTAACGATCTCTGAATACAAATGAAGCACACCTCATTGATAAGCATATATCCATCATGACCAACAGCGCAGCTCAAAGCGATGAATGATTTAAAAACTGGACGATAATTACACCCGTCTCATTGAAATACATGTAAACAATCAATTACCGCTCTTGCAGCAATATAATAATAATTCAATAAACTGTCAGCTTGACAGATTGACTTCATTTGCTAATTTGCAACAACTGAACAGTCCATGGTTGTGTATGGAAATTTCCGTTCACATCTAGGCATGATAATATAGAAAATGAGTTGGACAGATGCATTTTAAGGGAGTTGGTTGGCTGTCTGTCAGTGTCTGTCACCCCGACTGCCTTTCGTAGCGGTATCTGCTTGTCTATTTATATGTCTGTTTGTCTGTTTATCTGTTTCTTTGTTTGGAAGCGGTTTGGTTTTCATTTTGTCCTTGTTTATATAGCCTATTATAACCATTTTGTTTGTTTCATTTTGCGCACTGTCGCGCACAAAAGTCCAGCAGTCAGCCAACCCCACGATAAGACAGTACCATGTAAATGAGACAAAATATTGCTTTTCTGTCTGGAAAAAAATGGTAAACATTTTGAAAGGCCAAATTTATTGGGAGATATTTTTGTATGCAAGGCTAGCAAGACCTATACACCAGAACTGCTTGTACAATTTAATTAGCGTTTACAAACATCCTGAGCTGCAAAAAAATTACCATGTAAGGCTACGGTTGTCGGTGAGGGTAACAATAACTGACTGCAGGTTGTTGGCAACATGCCATTGAATCCTTTTCTTTAAATGAAGTAAAGGCAAAAATACAATAAGCTAAAATTAATAATGTCTGACTGTTTGGCGAAAAGGTGTAAACATTTTCAGGGTGAAATCATTCAAATTGTTTGAAACAAATGCAATCTGTGAACAGATTCAAGGAATGTGATGGTTGTGTTATCATCAAAGATTCCCCGGTAAAAAACAAAATGCAAGAAAGAAAGAATCGGTAAGAATCATGTCCGAACTCTCTGATCCGAATAATCGCTTGTCACTGATCACATTATATTCTCGCTTTCCACTGCAGACCCGTGTACCCCTATTCCATGCAATGGAGGAACCTGCAGTGCTGAGGATGGAAGTACCTTCGTATGTCAGTGTCCATCGGGTTACAGTGGAGACAGCTGCCAAAATTCAGGTGAACGTAAATTAGCCATCATCCAATCATTTAATATTCCGCCTTTGGAATCTGACTTCTGCAAACTACTCATGCAGCTGCACAAGTTGCCCCACAGAAAGTCAAAACTCACACCGCCATCAACTGCGAAACACTCCACAATTTTCAGGAAAATACAGGCATGAATATTTAATATTTATTCGCCGCGAGGCAAGAACGAGCGATGTTTGGGCTCCAGGCATTGACTTTAGAAAGACTCGCAAAATAAACAGTCCAAATTATTGGGATATATTTGTATAGCCAAGTCTTTATAGCAAGATTATATAACAGAATTGAAGAAATGCTTGTACAAAAAAAGAGCGTTTACAAATATTATGAGATGCGGATTTTTTCCACCGTTTTTAAAGGGATTGCATACGTTTGGTAATTTGAGCCTATTGTTTGTTTCAAACCAATATAATTGTATATACATGTATATACCATAAAACTAACCTGTGAAAGTTTCAATTCAAAAGGTGGTAGCGTTTGTGAGATTTTGGCGACAAACTAGAGCGGTTATTTCACGCCAGATAACAGTTAGTCAATAGCTGAGAAGCGTTACGGCCATAACGCTTCTCAGATTCATAATTTTTGGAGATAAAAAGTGACATATTTTTCCATAACCGCGGTACTTCGAATTGAACGTTTCTCAATATGCATTATGCTATCCAAAGCAGCTGTACTTCTCACCAAGTAAGTTTTTATTGCCATAAATTTTCAGAGTCATTACCAAACGTATGCAATGCCTTTAAGGCTACGGCAGTCAGTGAGTATAGCTTGACTCCACTGATGAGGTACGAGTATAGTTAATGGAAACACATTGAGCCACAGGCATAGTCGTAAAGGCGTTCATTCAGATCTTGCCTTTCTTTCATTTCTTCATGTCAGGTACATGCGTCTCCAACCCGTGTCAGAATAATGGCATTTGCAAAAGTCAAAGTGGCTCCTCCTATAGCTGTACATGTCTGATGCATTACACTGGAGCAGAGTGTGAAACTCATGGTAAATCAATTGAACTTAATCAATTGAGATAATATGGCCTACTTTTGTGAATTTATTGCAGCAGTTTATTGTGTGGCAGAAAACGGGGAGCGCCCATACAGTGTAGTTCAAAATTAGATAATTGCTTATTGTGTATGGGGGTACGCGCGGCTCAAGGCGCGGGTAAAAATATTCGAAAGCATTTGCAATAATGTTTTAAAGGGTTCCTTTGCAATTAAAGTACAACAACAAAACATGTTGCTTGACTGACAATGATGATAACATCTTCCCTGTGATTTATTCGCACTATAGGCATTATCATCTGGTGTATATAGTCTGGGTCACCAACCTTGATTTTCATTATAACTTTCCAATATTTCATGAAAAGAACATTGATTTTGATGTTCCAATTTCTGTCCTGGTGGAGGTGTCTGTGGAGGCAATCATAACAAACAAACAAACATGTAATTTGTATCGTGGCGTTGCGTGTAAACAGTCAACATGTTTGCTTTTGATTTCTCCATGATAGAGCCATGTGACCCCAACCCTTGTAAACGCGGAGGCATGTGTCATCCCAATGCAACTGTAGCAGCGGGATACTACTGTAAATATTATGGTAATGAGCGGCTAAAATTCCTTTCTGTGTTCAATTCCAATGTTTTTCTTGTTGCTGAAAGGGCGGGGTGCTGAGAAAATGTACACGTTTGGGTACTACACGGTCCAGTCCGGTCCATCCGTATGAGAAAAATGTAATACACGTAATCCTGAATATGTGCATTGATGTAAAATTGTATACGTGTATTACGTGGGCAAAGTAAAGCTCACATAATTCTAAATCATTGAAAAGTTAACAACGAAATGATGACTTGAACGGGATTCGAACCTGCGAGCCTCGGAATACCATACCTGCGGTCCATCGCCCTATGTTGGTGGTGTCCAGCATTGATAGCTCTATAGTGGCGGTTCTACGGGGGAAGGGAGTGGGGGGGGGGTTCCCCGCAAGAAATGGTGAAAGTTACTGGATCATTTCAGTTATAACGCGTCAATTACATGAATAACGTGTTGTGTAGGCTATAGGTGCATGCTTTTCTATACTCCTAAAAGACATAACAGAAGCGAGTGGTAGAAGAAGGGTCAAGCCCCCCAAATAAGTGGCTCTTCTAGCCCCCCCCCCCCCAAAAAAAAAAATAGGCTCTAGAACCGCACCTGGATAGCTCCCTGCTGGAAGAGTGGAGGTTTGATATACCTGGGATCGCAGGTCCGAATCCAGCTCCAGTCAATTTCTCTTTGTTCATCGATTTAGAATTCCAGTCAGTTTGCTTCGTGGTTTTTTTATAATAATAATAATAATTAAGGCATTTATATAGCGTTCTTACACAATGGTATCACAACGCTTTACAATAACTGGAACACAATACAAATTACAGTTACAATACAAAGCTACTCAACAAAAGTCTGGAATAAGTGAGTTTTGAGTGAGGTTTTGAATTGGGTGAGAGTTTTAGCATGACGAATTCCATATGGAAGATCATTCCAGAGGTTTGGAGCAGCTGCATAAAAACCTTTGGCAGATGAGGATGATCGGGTTTGTGGTTTTGTTAAGATCCTGGTATCTGAACTAGAACGAAGTGGTCGATTAGGCTTATATGGAACGATGAGATCAGTGAGGTAAGATGGAGCACTTTCATTCAAACATTTATAGATAATAGTTAACAGTTTGAAATCAATGCGTTGATGAATAGGAAGCCAGTGGAGCTGTTGAAGGAGGGGTGAGACATGATCATACTTTTTTGCCATAAAAATTAATTTAGCTGCCCTATTTTGGAGACGTTGAAGTCGGCTTTTATCTTTGCTAGATAATCCTATAAGTAGGGAGTTTCCATAATCAATACGGGATGTGACTAGAGCACGAACTGCATGGTGACATGTTACTTCATCAATTAAGCTCCTAATACGTGATAAGTTTCTTAGATGAAAATTTTTTACGATTACATTATCTATTCTGCTTTGCCAAGTTCTATGTGTAGATTCTTCTCCCTTTTACTCCTTCGTGCAGGATCATGCCAAGCAATCATCGATGCTGGCACCTATACTGGGATCGGGTATTACTACATCAAACCAGTGTGTGATGATACTACTACCGGTCCAATCCCAGTCTGTATGTACAACCTTTATGTCAACGGTGATGAGGATTCGGATTGTCAAAAACAATCAAATACGATACAGCCTGTATAAACAACTACTAAAAATTATATGAACTAGCAGAAATACAAACTAAAGGACTTAAAGAAAATTAAGTAGGTCTATTTTGACGAAATAAAATTTCTTATTCGGAGTAAAGAATTTGCTTTATGCATGTAATGTCGACATACATGTACATGTACACGGGTATGTTTCGATACAACACAAACGGAACGTGATGAAAAATCCTCGTGGCAATAAACATTACGTGGCGCTGAGAAAAAACAATGAAATCATTATTAAGTTACATATTCTGATTGGTACAAATGGAGGAAAATATTAATTAAAGAAAAAAAAGGCAAAGGAAAGAAATAATTCAATTTTCTCTCTTCACAGCAGGGTGTATGGCTGTCATTTATAGGCATGATATGAGGTGTCATATTAGTAAACATTGCTGTCCCTTTAAATGACAGTAAATTTAATGCTGATATTAAAGGAAGAACCTGACTTCACATGTTCAATTGACATGAATGTTTGTTCCCTGTATAGATTGCTGGAGCAGATACGGAGCTGGATGGATGAGGTGAACATAATTTTGTTTATAATATTGGATGGCCGTGTTATTTGGATGGGTTGGTCAGTTGGATAGTGAATTTATTGGTTGGTCAGTTGATTGGTCAATGGTTGGTCAGTCGGGTGGATGGTTGGTCGGTCGGGTACGTTGTACTTGGTTGGTGTGTTCATAACGTGAAATGTCATCTTGTTTATGTGGAAGGATATAAAAGCTGTTGATTGTGGATTGAACGTTGGTCTACGAGCACTGTCTGATAAATCAACGTTCGCGCCTGTGCATGAAGAAACACCAAGGCCCACTGATAATGCCATTACGCATGGATAAGCACATTCATTATATTGAATTTCAGTATTCAGCCTGGTCTGGCATAGCGCTAAGCGGCGCTCAAATAACACCATGATTTAATTAGCATTTTTTTTGGTCGGATTCCCGAGACTGGATGATCTCCATGGCAATATGGTCACAACAAAGGGCCACGCCACTGGCAAATAGCAAGCATAATTATGCAGCCGTTCACTTTTATTTGCATGAAATATCTCTGCAATATTGAAGGGGTACAAAATGGAGGAAAGCCAGTCAATTCAAACATGTCTGGGCTACACTTTATACTTTATAGGTCATTCTTTTAGATCAACCGGCACAAATTTATGAAAATTAAATTTATGAAATTATCTTTTATGTTTCCGGTCGTTCTTTCTTTTTTTATTTAGCCAGAAACCGAATAGGGATAAACAGTGTCGATCTGTCTGTAAGTCTGTTTGTCCGTCTATGTGTCTTGCAGTATCGTCGCACTTAGTGACGAGGCATCAAAAGTCTTCCTAATAATTCCTAGCCAATATTGTTTTGAATATAGTTCATCTTTTATGTCATTGTCCCTTTTACCTCATAATTTCTCCACTCTGCTTTAAGCAGGGATGCGTTTCGTTGCATAATTTATAATTGAAGTGAAGTTTGGCAATTGGACTCATTCGATGTATAATAAAGATGTCTTATTAAAGAAATATTATTTGTGTGTTACTTTAGGCTGTTCAGTTCATATGTTTGGCCTACAACATGCACTACCCAGTACTCCATTGAGTGGACAAGAGATAGGATTGCGTGTCAAGGAACAGGAGTGAATGGTGTGCGGTTGTACGGTTCAGGGTACCGTTGGATTCTGCACGATGAATTTTGTTCATCTCTGACTATTTCTGATCTCAACTTCTTCGTCAACGTTGTCAACTGCCTGAAGCCATCTGATTGGCCCAATGGAGGTATGAATCGCATCATTGATGTAAAGAAATTATTGCATTCCTGATAGTGGACACGGTGAATAAATGCTTGATAAAGATATAGCCCAGCATCGGCAATTCTCAATAATACCCTGTACACGTGGATGATAATGCCGCCCTCCCCACAGTCAAGTCTATACATCTAGTAGTACTACTATCCCTATAGTCTAAAATAATACCAGGGATGTGAGTGCCCACACACACAAACTGTAATCACCCAGAGTTTTTCGGAACTAGAGGTAGATGCTATGTTTTGCGTCTGGCCAGATGAAAGGAAAGGGGCTACCTGTACATTTTATAGATGTTGTGGCGCATCCTGGAGGGGGGGGGGGGGGGGTGTTGGAAGCATGATGGGTATAGGCATGTGCAAATCCTATTATGCCTGGATATCACAAAAATGAAAATTCTTAATAACTTCCTCGGGCCCTTGGGTTTTTTTGTACGTGTTGGAATTGTGCTTAAAACAAACGTTTACATGGTGTTCTTGAGGTGAAGGATATGCAGGATTGTAAGAATGTGGATAAGATATCCCTCCCCGCCAGTGACCAATAAAAGACAATGACACCATGGAACGTGTGTTGAGTGGCCTGACATAAGAGTAACGTTTATATTTGGGAAAGGCTGTTGAACTCCGAAGTATTTACAGTATTTCAGATAATAATTTTTTTTTTATCAATGAGGGTCCAAACGTGAAGCATTTGTGGAGGAGTACATGTATGGTCCAGGAGGAAGTATACCCCTAGGAATGGCGATTGCTTCATTGACATAATTATGTATGTCATCAGTCACAAGTGAAGCAAGTATGGGAACAAGGGAACAACCTCTCGAGAGGAGTATAGGGGGAAGTGTCGTGGCAGTATTGGGATGCCCTTATAGGTACACTCCCCTGGAGAGTGTACCTATAAGGGCAATGTGAACATCATAATTCTGCACCAGATGCATGCGTATTTACTGTACGGTGTAAATTAATGACCCGAAATTTCCCGATATTTGAGTATACTTTGGCGTTATAAATCAACATTTTCTCTAAGCATGACAGGCTGCTGAATTTGGTACGAGATGAACACGTAGGGTAAATGTGCCATGATTCGGACGCTTAAGCAATTTTGGATTATTTGACCTTCTTAATGTTTGTTTCTCTCAACTATTTTCTTTTATGAACAACAAAGTGTAGTTATTATATCCAGGTTGATATTTTATGAAAGATTTTTGTGTCCTTGAAATGAAATTGACTTGAAAATAACCTTAATTTTTGCCATTATTCGGACACCCTGTCCATGATTCGGACACACATGAAAAAATGCTGAAAAAAAAACATGCCTTGCAAAATAAAATAATACCTCATCAATGCAGTGGGCAAATTCTTAAGTTGCCACCATTTATTTTCAAAAAAAAAGTGTCATTTGACTGCTCAGAACTCAAAAAAGAAAATTGGTGCATGGACACATCCAGGACTTATTTTCAGAGTTTTTGAAGGCATAAAAACGGGCCATTTCAGCCATGTGAAATTGGACTCCATTCCGTCCGTGTGCTCCCGTGCGCACGACTCATGTGTGTACAACAAAGTCAATGGCGTAGATATTAGACTCCAGCCACTGACGAAATGAACGGCAGTCAATGGAGTGGAGTGTAAATTCGGGAGATGCCAGTATTTCTTCTAAAATGGAACATACATAAGCCACAAAATTATTTTGGCATATTTTTAGCGATTCTGGGGGCCTGGGTAGCATACATCAATGGAGTGTCAGAAATCATGGCACATATACCTTGGCTTCTGGACAAGGAAATTTATGCAAGTTCAAATTGGCAACGGAGCTCTCCATAATTTGGACCTTGATAGCATATTGATAAACAGAATATACCAATTTCATATAAAAAAAAAAATTCCTGTTAAATTTAATTAATTTTCTGTGTTTATAAATATTGCATTTTCTCACAACCCTATTTTTAACAGGGCTCTTAAGTTAAGGATCACACTTTTTTTAAACTTGAGGCTGCACCCCAATTTCCTATCAGAAAATGTGACAATTTATAATAGGAATTGGATCATGTATGTGGCACCGTTGTTTAGTCTAATAGGCCCTAGTGCACCTATCGGAAAGAATTCCACTGATTACCATAATTTGTGCACAACTCAATAGAACCAACAGAGGGCGTTTTGAGCAAACTGGCTTTGTACAGTTTGTAGGTGAAAGAACCCTGTAAAACTCACTTTTCAGATATTCTACGCAAGTTTTCCACACCTGAGATTGAGGTTTATCATAATTTGTATCCAATAAGTTAACTCTTGGAGGATATAATCCTTTTTCCGTAATAGTGATCAGTGGAATTCTTTGCCATTTGCATTTGCACATTTCCGAGCATCCGAATGCTTCCGAAAACGTTGCTTCCGAAGACCTGCCGAAGATGACGTTCGTTGTGACGTCACAGGTCATTTAAATAAAGTAATAAAATTCACTTTTTGGCTCAGATATATACTGTTTCGTATGTTTTTCAGCGTTTCCAACCCTCTTGAAACAATTCTAAGGCGTTCCATGCGATACAATGTCAAAATGTTGACTACAACATACATATCTGGGGCATTTTTGATCATTACCTGGTTTTTCTCTACGAAAGTAATTAAGAGTGTTCCGATAAAGCCCTAGTCGTGTGCAGCGCCACCTACCGGTGGTTCCGGGAACATTGCGTCAAGGAAAAAGCTGAAAAATGTAAAAGTTCGTATACATTTGTACAGAGCAGGTGTACGAAAAGCTGAAATTCCGAGTGAAAATCTAAACCCACAAATCGGAATTCGGATTTAAATATGAAGTTTCTCACATCCCTGTTAAACATTGCACTACATACATGCAGTGTATTACTCATGATACTCGTCTGATGCCCACATATTCCCAGATCTTAATGTTTCAGAAAAATTTACAGTTCTTGCATAGACTGGCGTACGCAATATATGTCACAATTGATCTCATTCATGTTTGTTTTTATACCATTCTTTAAGGAGTGTTGGTAGAGGGGGTTTGCTCAACTGGTGTCAGCTGGGGATATGGCATCTCAACTACTGCATGTGGGAGTACACCGAATGTCGATGTCCACGTCAACATATCGGTCATCTTCGATCCATCTATTGACTATGGCAAATATGTTCTGTCCTGTCTGAATGCTGACAGTGGAGAATGGATCACCCATGAATGGTAAAATATTTCGACTATTCCATACATAATATCTACCATGATAACTCCTCGAGTGCTCAATCACCAAGAATAGAACTGAATGTCAAGCACCTTATCTTCGAACAGCAATATTCTTGGATTTCTGTCAAGCAACTGAAATAGTTTGCAAGAACAAACGAATTGATGAACTCAATATGCGGTCCACCAGGGTTTTAGTGGATGTTACCATACCTCATAAATATTCATGACCTAGAGCCGAATTTCAATTGGTCAATGGATGTATATTTGCTCGACGAAATTGTGGACAATAAAGAATATTTATGAGGTATAGTAAAACAAATATCAGATGGTTTATTTTGGATGGACAGTCGATTCTAGCTTCCCTCGGTGTTGGAAGGTTCGACTCGGGAACTAACAACTGTATAGTTTGTCAACTTCCAACACCTCGGGAGCAAGAATCATCTATCCACACTCAAACCATGTGATATTTGTATACGAACTTTTGATGTATTTTCATGGAATGAAATAATCGTTTCAATCTCTCTTCCTTCTGTCTCCCATACCTATGCAGGTCAACAGATCAAATGAACTTATGGATCAATAACTAAATGACACCTTGCATGGGAATGCAACGCTCACGAAAGACAAGAAAGAAGACAACACACTTAGCTCAAAAGTTCACTCATTTCCGCTGAATTTCAATGGAATAAAACCCATCAACGCCTTGACCGTACTACATTTAACGAAAAGTTAAAGAGGATGTTCAACACGCAACAAACCTTGCTTTATTTGTCAGAACTATAATCCTTAAAAAGACTATATTTCTATATTCAGGGTGAGACTAATATACGTTTTTCGCATTTCAAGTAATTTAAGGATAATAGTTCAAACAAAATAAAGCGAGGTTTGTTGATTGTTGAACAACATCTTCAAACGAATTCGGCAATAATGCATAGGATAGAATTCATTGACACAGCTAATTGTCACCCCCAATTTGTGAAAGTTACAGAACAATTTGTGAAAGTTGAAGAATAAAGCTCATCCTTGACAAACGTTTGGATATATTTTGAACTACACGTTCATTTTGGATGTATTTTAAAATACAAGATCATTTTTGATGTATCTTAAACTTAAAGAAAATTTTTGATGTATTTTCAAGCACTTAAAAGTATATTTTGATGTATTGGGGCACCAAAGGTGTAAATATAGAGTGTCCATTTTAGTACAATGAATTATTCCTTACACTGTGAATTGAAAAAGTCAGTCAAGCCAGTACAACACGAATCTTAATATCAAAGGAATGCACAATTGTGCATGCGCATATTATTAAAGGTGCATTGCAAATCTGCATGGAACAAAACAAAATTAAGCCAATTCTTTAACAAACAAATAAATTAACAAATAAACAAATCGATTATATTTAGGAATTTCCCTTCAATATTCTAAGCTTTCAAAGATTATTTTTTTCTTTTCAATTCTTTCACCCAATCTTTCCAAAAAAAGCAGATTCAAAACTTTGTAAATTCCAAGGATGGAATTTAAACCAAACAGTTTAATAAAGTGATTACCTCTCTCCCCAAGTGCAGGATTATACAGAAAATTATTAAGTGTTTTCTGCTAGACGTATGCATATGAACAGTCATGATGATTATCCTCTATATGAATTATGTATGCATAAATATCACACTGTCTTTAAATTTCCTTATAGCGCCATCATCGGCTCGTAGCAATAAGGATTCATCAGTGTTGTTGACAGTTATTACGGAATTTTATTTAGATTCACAATCGTCCACTCAATGACATTTCTGTGTCGATTACTAATTGATAAGTGATTCGTTTTACGAGACCTTTTTTGACATCTGAAGTTCATTTATTGAGGTCACAGGACCAAAGGACAAAGAACAAAGGATAGAAAACAATGGGTTTAAAGGGTAACACTTTGATTATAGAATATTGACTGATTAATTATGAATTCTTCACACTGTCGACCATTGCAAATGAAGGAAAACATCCATATGATTATAGTCTCATTAGTTTAATTCGCTGTAATTCAATATCTGATATTGCAATAATGTGGTCAAATTATGTACGTGAATGTTTTGATAAGTCATTTTGCACTCAATAGCATAGATCCATATCATCATATTCAATTGTAACATTGTACAAATTGTACAATTTTAATAATATTTTATTTTACAGTCTCGACATATTTACATGTATGGAACCCTGGTAATTTTCAATGAGCTTGTATGGGCTCAATGAGACATTTTTTCTTTGACTAGATATGTTGGTTTTTAGGCAGAATTTTAAGAAGTACAGAAATGTGCGCTTATTGGTGGAATCGTGAACATTGCGCAATGAATATTACAATGGGTGCATTGTTCAATGCGTAAAAAGGGTGAAAGTGAGAGTTAAATGCAGAACGGAAATGAAAGTCGTAATTTTGCCACAATCGATGTATTATTCTTACAGTTACACAAAAGGCACATCCATAGCATTACATGCACTTTAATGTAAGATGTACTTTAAGCTCATCAGAAAATATTTGACTGAAAACGTACAGCACTAGATTCGATCGAAAACATAATGAATTTCTGGCTGAAAGCTTATACTCTTCATATAGTGCGCGCTACAAGGAATACTTCTGTGAAGTATTACCCTGTTAATTCCGGTTATATTTGAAAAAGTGCCTTTAAAATCCTAACAGAAAATCGCAACAGCTGTGAAGTTCAAGTCTCAGCGATGGAAATTCTACACATGCAGTTGCAGGTGCATTGAGTACAGTCGCGTATGGGCCTATTTGGATGCTTTTTTGGCCAGTTCTTTATGATGTCAAAACTAGATACTTTCTTTTGAGAAAAAAAAAATCTAAAAAAAATTCTAATTTTTAATAGGAATTAATTATCAAGGATGACAACCATGCTAATCGATGTATTTTAATCATTAACGTTCATTTTCGAAGTATTTTAATCATTCAAGTTCATTTTCGATGTATTATTTAATCATTCAAGTTCATTTTAGACATATTTTAAAGGTAATATCATACTTTGGTTTTTGTCAAGGAAATGCACAAATGTCATGGGCAACAATATCAAGGAAGACACAGTAACATCTGTAATATTTTCAGTCCCATACGGAGCCCAATTTTTGAGGAAACAGTCTGTGAAAAACGCTTACAGTATTTTTAAATCTTTTTACCGTTATTTTTTTTTTATCTTCAAAAGATCAAAATTGTTTATGGTTGTTGGTTTAAGACTTTTCTGGATAAATACAGCAATGATGCTACCAAATACGATAGTACCTTTAAATATTCAAGTTCATTTTCGATGTATTTTAATCATTCAAGTTCATTTTCTATGTATTTTAATCAATCAAGTTCATGTTATTGATGTATTTTAAAGGTAATATCATACTTTGGTTTTTGTCAAAGAAATGCAGATTCATGGGCAACAATATCAAGGAAGACACAGTAACATCTGTAATATTTTCAGTCCCATACGGAGCCCAATTTTTGAGGAAACAGTCTGTGAAAAACGCTTACAGTATTTTTAAATCTTTTTACCGTTATTTTTTTTTATCTTCAAAAGATCAAAATTGTTTATGGTTGTTGGTTTAAGACTTTTCTGGATAAATACAGCAATGATGCTACCAAATACGATAGTACCTTTAAATATTCAAGTTCATTTTCGATGTATTTTAATCATTCAAGTTCATTTTTTATGTATTTTAATCATTCAAGTTCATGTTATTGATGTATTTTAAAGGTAATATCATACTTTGGTTTTTGTCAAAGAAATGCAGATTCATGGGCAACAATATCAAGGAAGACACAGTAACATCTGTAATATTTTCAGTCCCAAACGGAGCCCAATTTTTGAGGAAACAGTCTGTGAAAAACGCTTACAGTATTTATAAATCTTGTTACCGTTATTTTTTTTTTATCTTAAAAAGATCAAAATTGTTTATGGTCGTTGGTTTTACTCTTTTCTGGATAAATACAGCAATGCTGCTCCCAAAATTTGATAACACCTTTAAACATTCAAGTTCATGTTCGATGTATTTTAATCATTCAAGTTCATTTTCGATGTCTTTTAATCATTCAAGTTCATTTTAGACATATTTTAAAGGTAATATCATACTTTGGTTTTTGTCAAGGAAATGCACAAATGTCATGGGCAACAATATCAAGGAAGACACAGTAACATCTGTAATATTTTCAGTCCCATACGGAGCCCAATTTTTGAGGAAACAGTCTGTGAAAAACGCTTACAGTATTTTTAAATCTTTTTACCGTTAATTTCATTTATTAGCAAAAGATCAAAATTGTTCATGGTCATTGGTTTTACTCTTTTTTGGATAAATACAGCAATGCTGCTACCAAATACGATAGTACCTTTAAATATTCAAGTTCATTTTCGATGTATTTTAATCATTCAAGTTCATTTTATTGATGTATTTTAAAGGTAATATCATACTTTGGTTTTTGTCAAAGAAATGCAGATTCATGGACAACAATATCAAGGAAGACACAGTAACATTAATCTGTGAATTTGTTAGTCCCATACGGTGCCCACTTTTTGAGTAAACTGTGAAAAACGCCCACAGTATTTTAAAAATCTTTTTACCGTTAAAAGATCAAAATTGTTTATGGTCACTGGCTTTACTCTTTTCTGGATAAATACAGCAATACTGCTACCAAATACGATAGTACCTTTAAATATTCAAATTATTTTTCGAAGTATTTTAAACTTCAAGTTCATTTTCGAAGTATTTTAAACTTCAAGTTCATTTTCGAAGTATTTTAAACTTCAAGTTCATTTTTTTCAGATTTTCTTGCACCTGCATCAATTAATTTTGCTTGGCCGCTCGTATGAGACATTCCTAACATTGTATTTGGAGACACATTTTGAGTAAGCCTCATAACTAATGTTTACATTAACATAATTATACTTCAACACAGCATGCAGGTTGATGGTTCTATTATAATACATGGGGATGAAAATGGAACAATCAATTTCTTTGTTAGGAATGTCTCATATGATTATTTCATATTTATATAAATAATAATAAGCATAATTGCTCTGTTCAGAATTGGTATTATGATGATTGGCAGATATCATTAGGAACCAACTTAATTTCAAAGACTACGATTTACTGTGTTAGCTTGCTTTAATAATGACCTATGAGCCCATTATTACAAGCCGTTAAGCGTGGGGTTATACAGTAATGTTACAACTTACAACTACAGTACAGCTGCTTATAGGAGCCCTCTAAATTGTGTAAGCACAGGTATAAGCCTACTTTCAGGCAGCAAGACTTTTCAGATCTCAGAGCTGCCGTGTTGGTGACAGTAAATCATAGTCTCGGTGTAATTTACAGCTACGATCCTGGGCTAAACAGAGTTCCCATACTCATTGGGTCAATGTTTCGGAAAGAACCCGATTATTAATTTGAACTGCATTAATACCGTTGTTATTGTTGTGAACTAAAAGCCTGGAAAATTGCCACAAAGTAATTCACGCTGGCTGAATGGACGAAACGTCCAATAAAATGAGCATTGAACCAAAATAGGTGAAGACTCAACTCTAACAAGAACTAAGCAGTCTTCAACATGGTAAATGGCAATGACGAAAAAACTGAGTGACTAGCCTTTGAGAAAGATCCTGCTAGGATCGAAACGCGTCAGGCCCTCCTAACTCTAAGCATTTGACTGAGACAGTTCGTGGAACTGTGCTGGAGTTCACTCCCCCTAGCACTGAGATTAACCTTAAGATGAGTAAAATTTAAATTATCAATTAAAATTGATTCACTTTAAAATTAATCTTTGTGTTTCGTGAAATCAGCAGTACGGCTTGCTATTCCATACACAAGCAAAACACAGACACGACTAAAACAACAAACAGGTCTAGAGTCGATTTCACGACAGACTACTCTTAAAATATGAATCAATCTTAATTGCTATGCAAATTAGTGTGATGTCATGATTTGCAACTCGTCTTGAGATTAATCTTAGTTTGGTGAAATATAGGGCTTGATTACAGCGTTATTGAAGTGCTGTTTTTGAAAACACCATTAAAAACACCTGACCCATATTATGTAAATTCTAAAAATCCTAAATCAATCAATGACCTTGTTAAATAATTTTGTCACAACCACGCAACTTAATCGAGAAATAAAAAGCACAAAATGAACTTCGATTCAAAACGGGTGATTATTTTGTTCGTAATAGGCCTCAAGTGTTAATTTCCATCATGAGATATAAAAGTGTCTTGGCAAAGAATGATTTAACATCGAACAGGGTGGCCGATCCAATTAATAATCATGCAAAATCGTAGGCACTATTGTTTCTATTCTGTGATCTCCCTGAAATTGAAGAAGTCGAGTTAGTGATATAATTATGATTATTTCAAGAGCAGCCAGTCCACACTTTGAGGGCCGCCGCACACGAGAGTTGAGCAAACAATCTCATTGACTACTTAGTACATGTAGGCCTACTTACTGTATAAAAGGAGTACTTCGCACAAAACATAGTTCAACAGGATAGTCGTGAACACATTGTATTATTTTGGTAACGATAATAAATACCTTTATTCAACGGTCCTCTTTTTTCCTGGAAGCACTGCTGGACTTTATCCCGATTCTTGAAAAGGGGAGAAATCCCATCATAAAGACAGGCATCCTAATCTGGCCACAAATCGACTATGATCTGATGAACCAAGATTTCCCATGGTGACTGTTTGCACTGTTTACGAATTGTTGAGTCCTTTTTTTGTCTCAAACTCAATAATAGTTTTTGGAGGCCTTGCAAATCATGTACGCTGCCTTAATTTATGTTCATAATCTACAAACCTACCTATATATATATATGCTTGCTTCCAGTACGTCTGCATGTTAAGTCCAGATGTATGGCTTATCCACGGGCAAACGGAAGAGTCCATACATTCCACGGGAGTTCAACGTATACTGCCTAAGCCTACTGTCCACCCGCTCACTGGCTGAAATGCAGTGCTATTCTGATTGATAAATAAACCCTGAGTAATCCCACTACAAAACCTGAATTGTGAATCTCGGCAGAAAATTCCTCTGCATTCAAAAGAGCGCACATCGCGCGTTCTTGAATTTTGCACCAAAACCAATGACGGCATGCGCAGTAATTCGAGCACACGGTTTTGAATGGCGCCCTCTTTTGATTAAAGCAAGAAACTGCGGTGGTGTCAGTATATTATTTTGTACACTGCCAATCATCTTTTATTGAAATCTGGGAAGCTGGAAAGCTAATCATGAGCAAAAGACCTGTGGGGAAATCCGGGACATGTTGTCCATGTCGAATATTCTTCTGACTCCGTGTTCCTTTCAGGAATTAATCGCGCAGCACGTACCGAGCCGGAGTTGTAGTGCATTTAGATCGATAAACACCATCACAGTTTCTTGTTTTAATCAATAGAGGGCGCCATTCAAAACCGTGTGCTCGGATCGGATTACTGTAATGCCATAAATCAGGGTGTACACTGTCAACATTTTCGGTAGCAATCTCGGTAACATGTTGCCCAGGTACGTTGTTGCTGAAAATGTTGTCAGTGTACACAGAGCAAAACGAGTAGGGTAACATGTCGCAGCAACATCTCGGTAACATGTTGGCCAAATGTTGCTAGTGTACACAGGGCCCAAAGTCGTGTTGCCCAGGTGTGTTGCCTCCAACTTGCTACTTTTATTTCAAATATCTTTTGATGATTACATGTTTACAGTTACTATCTATCAGGGGTTGTTTAGAGCTGAATCATTGACTTTCCCGCTGTCAGCAATCAGAACAAAATGCCACGTCCTTGCTGCCGCGATGCAGCCACGACGAGCCGGATCAATAAACATCACAGCTACAGTCTAGATGTGACCAACTCGACAGAGATCCCATTTTTAGTTTGTAATTGACATGTACATGTATTGGCTGTAATAAGGCTTTTTTCCCAGCGTGAGCAGAAGAGTCTTTTCGTTATTCTGACTTTAGTTTTTCTTCTTCTTCCTCCTCCTCTTCTTCGTTTCAAGTCGTACACAAACTTTTGTCACATTTAAAAAGATGACCTTAAAGGTGTAATACATGATTGTTAAAGGTCACAGAATAACACCCATACATTGTCCAATCAAACATGTACATGGAATAATAAACCTGTGGAAATAAATTTTGAGCTCGATCGGACATCTGAGTCACGAGAAAATAGCAAAGACAAGTTTAGCGAAAACTAAACTAAATTTTTCCTTAAAAAACATAAAGGAAAGGTTTTGATCTCACCACGAGATCAAAACTGTTTTCGGTCTTCACGGTTTATTTAATTTCTGGACATCATTTCAGGCGGAAATATTTTATACAGTTTGATTTTACCAGTACCATCTTCATACCCTGAAGGTTATATAGGCCGACGTAAAATCTGTGAAGTTTTCTGTTTGGGTATATTTTTGTCAAATTCCACAATAATTATGTATATACCCATAGAGACTATGTAATGGTATTATGCGTTCGAAGAACTGATTATTATTATTATTATTATATTACCAATCCTGTACTGAACCTTTAAAGGTAATATCATACTTTGTTTTTTATCAAAGAAATACAGATTCATGGGGAAAAATATCAAGACAGATATAGTAACAATCATCTGTGAAAATTTCAGTCCCATACGGTGCCCACTTTTTGAGAAAACAGTGAAAAACGGCCACAGTATTTCTTAAGTCTTTTCTCTTTTATTTTTGATCTTTTAAAAGATCGGTCGTTGTTTTACTAATTTCTGGATAAATACACAATTCCAGGTAGAAACCTTTTAACGGTATGTTTCTACTACCACCATCTTCATACCCTGTAAGTTATACGTAAATCTGTGAACGTTTCTGTTGTATGACACTACCTTTAAATCAAACTTGGTCCAAATTAAGTCCATAGTGTAGATGTGCCGCGAACATTTACGCCATCATGACGTCATCGGCAGTGTCAAACTAGAAGAGATTTGAATTTAAAAATCTAAATCTTTAAAAAATCAACCAAAATTCAACCTTTTGACGAATTTAAACGTACAGCCATCGTCGGTCTTACATGTAACGCTATGCGTGTGCTAATTTTAATGGTACGCAATGATGCATGTGCAATTGTGACCTCCAGGATCCCTTAGAAAAATTTCAATTTTTTTTTTTTAAAGCATTGATTTAATTTTTTGCCTGGTTTTCAACTGTAGCACAATTCTATATGGCATCGGTTAACGGTCAAGTGACTTCTAGCTCGTCGAGATTGTTACGGTCAATCGTTTTGTGGTGATCGTGCTTATTGCGTGGAAACGTTTGCAATATTGGAGGTCTATTTATTTTGTTTATTTTTCATCGATTCATTAAAATGACGGTAACGCAAGACCCTTGGCGCGATACTGATAAGGTTAGTTTTGGAATCAGTATTGGAAATAAAGTTCCCTTAAAATATTCCACTGGGTTTTACCCAGAATATTACTCTGGGGTTTTCCTCCCACCTATAAAAACTGTACCTTCTTCTATGATAATCTTTCCATAACAGGTTTCATCAGGCTTTCGAGCTACAGTGCCTAGGTGCTTTTGAACAATCCTTGGTTTCATAACCAGAAATAAATAATAATAATAACATAATGGGTACTTAGGGAGACATCCCCATAGGGACGTGCACACGACTTTACTTACCTTTTTCTAAACATCCTCCAAACCAATGAACCTGAAATTGAAATATGTTCATTTGAGAGCATTCTCTGTCTTCTATCAAAATATGGACAGTCAAAATATGTCTTTAAGATGTAGAAATATTTTTGGGGAGACAACAAAATGTCTCCCTATTGACCGGTGTCTCCCAAATGTTAACTTTCAGATGCTAACCTGTCTCCCTATTATGCAATTTAGAAAAATAATTTTGATTATACCATAAGAGGAAAGAAATAAGAGAAACCAGAATCAAACCTTTATACGCATCGCTTATTTTCTAGTTTCCGCCAGTAAAAGTGTTTGATTGGTTCTGGATTAAAGGTATAATACATGATTGGTAAAGGTCACAGGACAGCATTTGTCTGATCAAATATGTACATGAAGTGATTAACCTGTGAAAATTTGAGCTCAATCGGACATCTGAGTCACGAGAAAATAGCGAGAACTCGATTCAATTTTTCTTATAAAACATGAAGAATGGTTTTGATCTTACCCCGAGATCAAAACTGTTTTCGGTCTTTGTTTGACTAATTTCTGGATAATTACAGCTTTTCTTGCGAAAATATTTTTTAACGGAATGCTTCTACCAGCACCATCTTCGTATCCTAAAAGTTATACGCAAATATGTGAACTGTGTTGGTATTTTACCAATCCTGTACTGAACATTTTAAAGGTATATAATTATACTTTGGTATATCATATACCATATAACTTGCAGGGTATAACGATGGTGATGGTAGAAACATACCGTTAAAATGTTTCTGCCATAAATGCTATATTGTTTTCCAGAAAAAAATAAAACCACCTACCAAAAACAATTTTGATCTTTTTAAGATAAAAAATAACGGTGAAAAGATTGTTTAAAATGTGGGCGTTTTTCACTGTTTCCTCAAAAAGTGGGCACCGTATGGGACTGAAAAGTTCACAGATGACTGTTTTTGTATCGTCCTCAATATTTTCATTCATGAATCTTTGACAAACAGGAAAATATGATAAAATTACCCTAACGGAAACTGTAGACATTTATATATGAATAATTTATATAATACAATAATTATAATATTTTTTTATTTTGTATTTGAATTGTATTATCTTTTGCGAATCCAAACGGAGCCACCTCGGGTTTATCCAAAAACGTTGCACGTGTGCTTCAGTATACGTGACGCACGGTGACGAAAAGAAATTGTGACCTTCATTCGGAATTGATTTCCTAAAATGGTACTCTTAGTTTTCCATCGACGTTCAACCCCATCGATTTAATTTTTGTTTGTTTGATTCTATTTTCAAGTACTGCATCACAATGCGTTGGTTTACGGTCAAGGGATATTTACGGTCAATCGTTACGTGGTAATTAAGGCTTGACATATCCACTATCTACTTTACGCCGTAGATGATTTAAAACCGTGTAGTGCCGTTTGCGAGGTGTGTAATTACAGTGGAGTAAGCCCCCTCCCCCAAATGAGAAAATCGCCACGCCCCCACCCCATTCGAAGCTTCTGGCTAGAGCTGCATTACACAAACACTAGCATCTAAGGGAAAAACGTTATCTTTTGTGGGTTTTTTTCTCCTTTTCCTACTACCTATTAATTTGTCAGTATTACATATGATATTCGTTTACGCTCTTTGACTGCTGTGTAAGTCTGAAAAACACCCTCCACCCTTTTTTTCTGTCACTTGCAATACATTTCAAACAGCATATAGTCGGGAATGTTACATTAAGTTAATAGTGTATTTTTCTTAAAGGTACAGTACAGGATTGGTAACATGCCCAAACAGAATTTTTCATAGATTCACATATAACTTTCAGGGTATGAAGGTGGTGCCGGTAGAAACATGATGTTAAAATATCTTCGCCTAAAATGCTGTATTTATCCAGAAATTAGTTAAATCAAACACCGAAAACAGTTTTTATCTCGGGATAAGATCAAAATCATTCTTTATGTTTTATAAGAAAAATTGAGTCGGGTTTTCGCTGTTATTCTTTTGACTCAGATGTCCGATTGAGCTAAAATCTTCACAGGTTTATTACTTCATGCACACATTGCATCAGACAAAGTGTGAGTGCTGTTCTATGACTTATACCAATCATGAATTGTACCTTTAAAGCAGGGACTTACCAGCATGAGAGTGAGGTGGTACAGTTGCTTGTGTCTGAATTTTTCTTGGACAATTCTTTCGTATTTGGTCTGCGGCTTGTTTCATCCAGTGATATGGGTTAGTGTTACCAGGACCAGACGGAGGTGGTGGACCGAAGTAACATGACCCCATCGCGCCCTCCACGTGGCCAGTAGTCATTAGTACTATTGGAAGAAATGAAATGGAAATTTTTAATATTATTAAAATTATTGTTGAGTTTGAGACAGAAAATGGATTCAACAGTTCGTAAACAGTGCAAACTGTCACCATGGGAAATATTTGTTCATCAGACGCTGGATTTTTCAAGGAAATCAAGATTAAGTGTCTTTTAAAAAGATCGAAAAAGTGAAAAGTTTTGGTTTCTTACCAAAGTATGATACTACCTTTAAAAATATTCTCGATGCAGTTCAATTTACGGCGGTTGATATCAAAACGATCTACAACGATCTTTTAAAGATCAAAAATAGAAAGAGAAAAGACTTAAGAAATACTGTGGCCGTTTTTCATTTTTTTTTTTTTCTTCAAAAAGTGGGCACTGTTTGGAACTGAAATTTTCACAAACGACTGTTATTGTATCTTCCTTTTTCGATTTCGATTTTCATGGAAATTCCCGATCATGATGTGACGTCATGAAGCTATTTATTGCACAAGGGAGTGGATTGATACCTGGATTATTCTGATTGGTTGATGCCTACGTGTGCCGCGAAACAGGTAGGGCGCGGTTACGTTTATGACCAGACGTAAGGTGAATCTTGTTTCCAGTGGTTGGTGCGAGTTGAAATAAACGGTTGTTGAAAGACTCTGCTGCGTACGGACGTTCGAAGTTTCAAATTTTGTTTAACTATACCGCCTTTACTTTCCTTGGTAGAAAACTCCAAGAAAATTTAAACCTTTCTGAAAATGGAATACATCCATTTTCTCGTTGCTCTTTTTAAAATCATCACCTCTATTGCTGCCGCCGACTTAGACATCCCGTCTTGTCAACCTGTGGCAAGACAGCAGCAAATGCGACTGGGTTACACCCACAAATTTTACCGCGGCCCAAAGTCAGATCATATCTATCGTGGAAATGGAAGTGCGTATCGCAATGGCACCGCCGGCTCCTATCTGACGTGTGCCGGGATGTGTCTGCAGGAAGATGCCTGCAAATCATTCCATTTTTGCCTAGAAGATAAGCGCTGTGAGCTGAACGCAGCGGTCTTCTCCAGCATGACTGACCTACTACTCAAAATTGGCTGCCAGTACTTCGATGAGAAGTACCACGAGCCCGTGGCTGAAGGTAAGCATTTTCCTCTCACTATAAAACGAATCTGTGATCATTCCATTCGCATACTCGTTACTGGGATGGATTTTAAATTATCGTGAATTGTTTTCTCTTTATATTCCATTTCAAAATTCCTCTTAAAACTCCTAAAAGAGATTAAACAGTGATTACAATTGCAGAAGAAATCGACGTAAATCAATGAGAGATATTCCTATAGAGATATCAAATTGAATTGAATACAATAATACCCATCATTGATCTTATAATTAAAGCAGTTCAATATAAATTCAATATCTGTGTTTTGTTTTGATTACCATTCCATTCTTATAACAGCAAAATATTACGGTTCATTTTGATATCGCTACTGAGGAGTTTTCAGAACGAATTTGCTGTTGATGTACATGTAATAGCCACGCAATTCTACGTATAACCGTCGTGTTAAATGCATGCAAACAAACAATATTCAGTATGCATTTGAGAGAGATAGGCAAATTGACATCTTACTTACCAATATTTGAATGTATCCATTGTAAAAATCATAATCAATTCTACTGCCCCTCCCCCAGCCCCAATCAACAACCCCCTTTTTCTCATGTTCCCCCAATTCCCCTTTGCTTTAACCTCCCTTGGACCCCCTTTTTCTCATGTTCCCCCTTTTCCCCTTTGCTTTAACCTCCCTTGGAACCCCTTTTTTCTCAAGTTCCCCCTTTTCCCCTTTGCTTTAACCTCCCTTGGACCCCCTTTTTTCTCATGTTCCCCCTTTTTCCCTTTGCTTTAACATCCCTTGGACCCCCTTTTTTCTCAAGTTCCACCTTTTCCCCCTTTGCTTTAACCTCCCTTGGACCCCCTTTTTCTCATGTTTCCCCCTTTTCCCCTTTGCTTTAACCTCCCTTGGACCCCCTTTTTTCTCATGTTCCCCCTTTTCCCCTTTGCTTTAACCTCCCTTGGACCCCTTTTTTCTCATGTTCCGCCTTTCCCCCCTTTGCTTAAACCTCCCTTGGACCCCCTTTTTCCTCATGTTTCCCCTTTTCCCCTTTGCTTTAAATTCCCTTGGACCCTTTTTTCTCATGTTTCCCCTTTTCCCCTTGCTTTAAATTCCCTTGGACCCCCTTTTTTCTCATGTTCCCCCTTTTTCCCTTTGCTTTAACATCCCTTGGACCCCCTTTTTTCTCAAGTTCCACCTTTTCCCCCTTTGCTTTAACCTCCCTTGGACCCCCTTTTTCTCATGTTTCCCCCTTTTCCCCTTTGCTTTAACCTCCCTTGGACCCCCTTTTTTCTCATGTTCCCCCTTTTCCCCTTTGCTTTAACCTCCCTTGGACCCCTTTTTTCTCATGTTCCGCCTTTCCCCCCTTTGCTTAAACCTCCCTTGGACCCCCTTTTTCCTCATGTTTCCCCTTTTCCCCTTTGCTTTAAATTCCCTTGGACCCTTTTTTCTCATGTTTCCCCTTTTCCCCTTGCTTTAAATTCCCTTGGACCCCCTTTTTTCTCATGTTCCCCCTTTTCCCCTTTGCTTTAACCTCCCTTGGACCCCTTTGCTTTAACCTCCCTTGGACCCCCTTTTTCTCATGTTCCCCCTTTTCTTCTTTGCTTTAACCTCCCTTGGACCCCCTTTTTCCTCATGTTCCCCTTTTCCCCTTTGCTTTAAATTCCCTTGGACCCCTTTTTTCTCATGTTCCCCTTTTCCCCTTTGCTTTAACCTCCCTTGGACCCTTTTTCTCATGTTCCCCCTTTCCCCCTTTGCTTTAACCTCCCTTGGACCCCCTTTTTTCTCATGTTCCCCCTTTTCCCCTTTGCTTTAACACCCTTGGATCCCCTTTTTCTCATGTTCCCCTTTTTCCCCTTTGCTTTAACCTCCCTTGGACCCCCTTTTTTCTCATGTTTCCCCTTTTCCCCTTTGCTTTAAATTCCCTTGGACCCCCTTTTTTCTCATGTTTCCCCCTTTTCCCCTTTGCTTTAACCCCCCTTGGACCCCCTTTTTTCTCATGTTTCCCCTTTTCCCCTTTGCTTTAAATTCCCTTGGACCCCCTTTTTTCTCATGTTTCCCCCTTTTCCCCTTTGCTTTAACCTCCCTTGGACCCCCTTTTTTCTCATGTTTCCCCTTTCCCCCTTTGCTTTAAATTCCCTTGGACCCCATTTTTTCTCATGTTTCCCCCTTTGCTTTAACCTCCCTTGGACCCCCTTTTTTTCCTCATGTTTCCCCTTTTCCCCATTGCTTTAAATTCCCTTGGACCCCCTTTTTTCTCATGTTTCCCCCTTTTCCCCTTTGCTTCAACCTCCCTTGGACCCCTTTGCTTTAACCTCCCTTGGACCCCTTTGCTTTAACCTCCCTTGGACCCCTTTGCTTCAACCTCCCTTGGACCCCTTTGCTTTAACCTCCCTTGGACCCCTTTGCTTTAACCTCCCTTGGACCCCCTTTTTTCTCATGTTCCCCCTTTTCCCCTTTGCTTAAACCTCCCTTGGACCCCTTTGCTTTAACCTCCCTTGGACCCCTTTGCTTTAACCTCCCTTGGACCCCCTTTTTTCTCATGTTCCCCTTTTCCCCTTTGCTTAAACCTACCTTGGACACCCTTTTTTCTCATGTTCCCCCTTTTCCCCTTTGCTTTAACCTCCCTTGGACCCCCTTTTTCTCATGTTCCCCTTTTCCCCTTTGCTTTAACCTCTCTTGGACCCCCTTTTTTTCTCATGTTTCCCCTTTTCCCCTTTGCTTTAAATTCCCTTGGACCCCCTTTTTTCTCATGTTTCCCCCTTTTCCCCTTTGCTTTAACCTCCCTTGGACCCCCTTTTTTCTCATGTTTCCCCCTTTTCCCCTTTGCTTTAACCTCCCTTGGACCCCTTTGCTTTAACCTCCCTTGGACCCCTTTGCTTTAACCTCCCTTGGACCCCCTTTTTTCTCATGTTCCCCCTTTTCCCCTTTGCTTTAACCTCCCTTGGACCCCTTTGCTTTAACCTCCCTTGGACCCCTTTGCTTTAACCTCCCTTGGACCCCTTTGCTTTAACCTCCCTTGGACACCCTTTTTTCTCATGTTTCCCCCTTTTCTTTAACCTACCTTGGACACCCTTTTTTCTCATGTTTCCCCCTTTTCCCCTTCGCTTTAACCTCCCTTGGACCCCCTTTTTTCTCATGTTTCCCCCTTTTCCCCTTTGCTTTAACCTCCCTTGGACCCCTTTGCTTCAACCTCCCTTGGACCCCTTTGCTTTAACCTCCCTTGGACACCCTTTTTTCTCATGTTTCCCCCTTTTCCCCTTTGGTTTAACCTACCTTGGACACCCTTTTTTCTCATGTTTCCCCCTTTTCCCCTTTGCTTTAACCTCCCTTGGACCCCCTTTTTTCTCATGTTTCCCCCTTTTCCCCTTTGCTTTAACCTACCTTGGACACCCTTTTTTCTCATGTTTCCCCCTTTTCCCCTTTGCTTTAACCTCCCTTGGACCCCCTTTTTTCTCATGTTTCCCCTTTTCCCCTTTGCTTTAAATTCCCTTGGACCCCCTTTTTTCTCATGTTTCCCCCTTTTCCCCTTTGCTTTAACCTCCCTTGGACCCCCTTTTTTCTCATGTTTCCCCTTTTCCCCTTTGCTTTAAATTCCCTTGGACCCCATTTTTTCTCATGTTTCCCCCTTTGCTTTAACCTCCCTTGGACCCCCTTTTTTTCCTTATGTTTCCCCTTTTCCCCTTTGCTTTAAATTCCCTTGGACCCCCTTTTTTCTCATGTTTCCCCCTTTTCCCCTTTGCTTCAACCTCCCTTGGACCCCTTTGCTTTAACCTCCCTTGGACCCCTTTGCTTTAACCTCCCTTGGACCCCTTTGCTTCAACCTCCCTTGGACCCCTTTGCTTTAACCTCCCTTGGACCCCTTTGCTTTAACCTCCCTTGGACCCCTTTGCTTTAACCTCCCTTGGACCCCCTTTTTTCTCATGTTCCCCCTTTTCCCTTTTGATTAAACCTCCCTTGGACCCCTTTGCTTTAACCTCCCTTGGACCCCTTTGCTTTAACCTCCCTTGGACCCCCTTTTTTCTCATGTTCCCCCTTTTCCCTTTTGATTAAACCTCCCTTGGACCCCTTTGCTTTAACCTCCCTTGGACCCCCTTTTTTCTCAGGTTCCCCTTTTCCCCTTTGCTTAAACCTACCTTGGACACCCTTTTTTCTCATGTTCCCCCTTTTCCCCTTTGCTTTAACCTCCCTTGGACCCCCTTTTTCTCATGTTCCCCTTTTCCCCTTTGCTTTAACCTCTCTTGGACCCCCTTTTTTTCTCATGTTTCCCCTTTTCCCCTTTGCTTTAAATTCCCTTGGACCCCCTTTTTTCTCATGTTTCCCCCTTTTCCCCTTTGCTTTAACCTCCCTTGGACCCCCTTTTTTCTCATGTTTCCCCCTTTTCCCCTTTGCTTTAACCTCCCTGGACCCCTTTGCTTTAACCTCCCTTGGACCCCTTTGCTTTAACCTCCCTTGGACCCCTTTGCTTTAACCTCCCTTGGACCCCCTTTTTTCTCATGTTCCCCCTTTTCCCCTTTGCTTTAACCTCCCTTGGACCCCTTTGCTTTAACCTCCCTTTGACCCCTTTGCTTTAACCTCCCTTGGACCCCTTTGCTTTAACCTCCCTTGGACACCCTTTTTTCTCATGTTTCCCCCTTTTCCCCTTTGCTTTAACCTACCTTGGACACCCTTTTTTCTCATGTTTCCCCCTTTTCCCCTTTGCTTTAACCTCCCTTGGACCCCCTTTTTTCTCATGTTTCCCCCTTTTCCCCTTTGCTTTAACCTCCCTTGGACCCCTTTGCTTCAACCTCCCTTGGACCCCTTTGCTTTAACCTCCCTTGGACCCCTTTGCTTTAACCTCCCTTGGACCCCTTTGCTTTAACCTCCCTTGGACCCCCTTTTTTCTCATGTTTCCCCTTTTCCCCTTTGCTTTAAATTCCCTTGGACCCCCTTTTTTCTCATGTTTCCCCCTTTTCCCCTTTGCTTAAACCTACCTTGGACACCCTTTTTTCTCATGTTCCCCCTTTTCCCCTTTGCTTTAACCTCCCTTGGACCCCCTTTTTCTCATGTTCCCCTTTTCCCCTTTGCTTTAACCTCTCTTGGACCCCCTTTTTTTCTCATGTTTCCCCTTTTCCCCTTTGCTTTAAATTCCCTTGGACCCCCTTTTTTCTCATGTTTCCCCCTTTTCCCCTTTGCTTTAACCTCCCTTGGACCCCCTTTTTTCTCATGTTTCCCCCTTTTCCCCTTTGCTTTAACCTCCCTTGGACCCCTTTGCTTTAACCTCCCTTGGACCCCTTTGCTTTAACCTCCCTTGGACCCCCTTTTTTCTCATGTTCCCCCTTTTCCCCTTTGCTTTAACCTCCCTTGGACCCCTTTGCTTTAACCTCCCTTGGACCCCTTTGCTTTAACCTCCCTTGGACACTCTTTTTTCTCATGTTTCCCCCTTTTCCCCTTTGCTTTAAATTCCCTTGGACCCCCTTTTTTCTCATGTTTCCCCCTTTTCCCCTTTGCTTTAACCCCCCTTGGACCCCCTTTTTTCTCATGTTTCCCCTTTTCCCCTTTGCTTTAAATTCCCTTGGACCCCCTTTTTTCTCATGTTTCCCCCTTTTCCCCTTTGCTTTAACCTCCCTTGGACCCCCTTTTTTCTCATGTTTCCCCTTTTCCCCTTTGCTTTAAATTCCCTTGGACCCCATTTTTTCTCATGTTTCCCCCTTTGCTTTAACCTCCCTTGGACCCCCTTTTTTCCCTCATGTTTCCCCTTTTCCCCATTGCTTTAAATTCCCTTGGACCCCCTTTTTTCTCATGTTTCCCCCTTTTCCCCTTTGCTTCAACCTCCCTTGGACCCCTTTGCTTTAACCTCCCTTGGACCCCTTTGCTTTAACCTCCCTTGGACCCCTTTGCTTCAACCTCCCTTGGACCCCTTTGCTTTAACCTCCCTTGGACCCCTTTGCTTTAACCTCCCTTGGACCCCCTTTTTTCTCATGTTCCCCCTTTTCCCCTTTGCTTAAACCTCCCTTGGACCCCTTTGCTTTAACCTCCCTTGGACCCCTTTGCTTTAACCTCCCTTGGACCCCTTTGCTTCAACCTCCCTTGGACCCCCTTTTTTCTCATGTTCCCCTTTTCCCCTTTGCTTAAACCTACCTTGGACACCCTTTTTTCTCATGTTCCCCCTTTTCCCCTTTGCTTTAACCTCCCTTGGACCCCCTTTTTCTCATGTTCCCCTTTTCCCCTTTGCTTTAACCTCTCTTGGACCCCCTTTTTTTCTCATGTTTCCCCTTTTCCCCTTTGCTTTAAATTCCCTTGGACCCCCTTTTTTCTCATGTTTCCCCCTTTTCCCCTTTGCTTTAACCTCCCTTGGACCCCCTTTTTTCTCATGTTTCCCCCTTTTCCCCTTTGCTTTAACCTCCCTTGGACCCCTTTGCTTTAACCTCCCTTGGACCCCTTTGCTTTAACCTCCCTTGGACCCCCTTTTTTCTCATGTTCCCCCTTTTCCCCTTTGCTTTAACCTCCCTTGGACCCCTTTGCTTTAACCTCCCTTGGACCCCTTTGCTTTAACCTCCCTTGGACCCCTTTGCTTTAACCTCCCTTGGACACCCTTTTTTCTCATGTTTCCCCCTTTTCTTTAACCTACCTTGGACCCCCTTTTTTCTCATGTTTCCCCCTTTTCCCCTTTGCTTTAACCTCCCTTGGACCCCCTTTTTTCTCATGTTTCCCCCTTTTCCCCTTTGCTTTAACCTCCCTTGGACCCCTTTGCTTCAACCTCCCTTGGACCCCTTTGCTTTAACCTCCCTTGGACACCCTTTTTTCTCATGTTTCCCCCTTTTCCCCTTTGCTTTGACCTACCTTGGACACCCTTTTTTCTCATGTTTCCCCCTTTTCCCCTTTGCTTTAACCTCCCTTGGACCCCCTTTTTTCTCATGTTTCCCCCTTTTCCCCTTTGATTTAACCTACCTTGGACACCCTTTTTTCTCATGTTTCCCCCTTTTCCCCTTTGCTTTAACCTCCCTTGGACCCCCTTTTTTCTCATGTTTCCCCTTTTCCCCTTTGCTTTAAATTCCCTTGGACCCCCTTTTTTCTCATGTTTCCCCCTTTTCCCCTTTGCTTTAACCTCCCTTGGACCCCCTTTTTTCTCATGTTTCCCCTTTTCCCCTTTGCTTTAAATTCCCTTGGACCCCATTTTTTCTCATGTTTCCCCCTTTGCTTTAACCTCCCTTGGACCCCCTTTTTTTCCTCATGTTTCCCCTTTTCCCCTTTGCTTTAAATTCCCTTGGACCCCCTTTTTTCTCATGTTTCCCCCTTTTCCCCTTTGCTTCAACCTCCCTTGGACCCCTTTGCTTTAACCTCCCTTGGACCCCTTTGCTTTAACCTCCCTTGGACCCCTTTGCTTCAACCTCCCTTGGACCCCTTTGCTTTAACCTCCCTTGGACCCCTTTGCTTTAACCTCCCTTGGACCCCTTTGCTTTAACCTCCCTTGGACCCCCTTTTTTCTCATGTTCCCCCTTTTCCCTTTTGATTAAACCTCCCTTGGACCCCTTTGCTTTAACCTCCCTTGGACCCCCTTTTTTCTCATGTTCCCCTTTTCCCCTTTGCTTAAACCTACCTTGGACACCCTTTTTTCTCATGTTCCCCCTTTTCCCCTTTGCTTTAACCTCCCTTGGACCCCCTTTTTCTCATGTTCCCCTTTTCCCCTTTGCTTTAACCTCTCTTGGACCCCCTTTTTTTCTCATGTTTCCCCTTTTCCCCTTTGCTTTAAATTCCCTTGGACCCCCTTTTTTCTCATGTTTCCCCCTTTTCCCCTTTGCTTTAACCTCCCTTGGACCCCCTTTTTTCTCATGTTTCCCCCTTTTCCCCTTTGCTTTAACCTCCCTTGGACCCCTTTGCTTCAACCTCCCTTGGACCCCTTTGCTTTAACCTCCCTTGGACCCCTTTGCTTTAACCTCCCTTGGACCCCTTTGCTTTAACCTCCCTTGGACCCCCTTTTTTCTCATGTTCCCCCTTTTCCCTTTTGATTAAACCTCCCTTGGACCCCTTTGCTTTAACCTCCCTTGGACCCCCTTTTTTCTCATGTTCCCCTTTTCCCCTTTGCTTAAACCTACCTTGGACACCCTTTTTTCTCATGTTCCCCCTTTTCCCCTTTGCTTTAACCTCCCTTGGACCCCCTTTTTCTCATGTTCCCCTTTTCCCCTTTGCTTTAACCTCTCTTGGACCCCCTTTTTTTCTCATGTTTCCCCTTTTCCCCTTTGCTTTAAATTCCCTTGGACCCCCTTTTTTCTCATGTTTCCCCCTTTTCCCCTTTGCTTTAACCTCCCTTGGACCCCCTTTTTTCTCATGTTTCCCCCTTTTCCCCTTTGCTTTAACCTCCCTTGGACCCCTTTGCTTTAACCTCCCTTGGACCCCTTTGCTTTAACCTCCCTTGGACCCCCTTTTTTCTCATGTTCCCCCTTTTCCCCTTTGCTTTAACCTCCCTTGGACCCCTTTGCTTTAACCTCCCTTGGACCCCTTTGCTTTAACCTCCCTTGGACACTCTTTTTTCTCATGTTTCCCCCTTTTCCCCTTTGCTTTAACCTACCTTGGACACCCTTTTTTCTCATGTTTCCCCCTTTTCCCCTTTGCTTTAACCTCCCTTGGACCCCCTTTTTTCTCATGTTTCCCCCTTTTCCCCTTTGCTTTAACCTCCCTTGGACCCCTTTGCTTCAACCTCCCTTGGACCCCTTTGCTTTAACCTCCCTTGGACCCCTTTGCTTTAACCTCCCTTGGACCCCCTTTTTTCTCATGTTCCCCCTTTTCCCCTTTGCTTAAACCTCCCTTGGACCCCCTTTTTTCTCATGTTCCCCTTTTCCCCTTTGCTTTAACCTACCTTGGACACCCTTTTTTCTCATGTTCCCCCTTTTCCCCTTTGCTTTAACCTCCCTTGGACCCCCTTTTTTCTCATGTTCCCCTTTTCCCCTTTGCTTAAACCTCCCTTGGACCCCCTTTTTCTCATGTTCCCCTTTTCCCCTTTGCTTTAACCTACCTTGGACACCCTTTTTTCTCATGTTCCCCCTTTTCCCCTTTGCTTTAACCTCCCTTGGACCCCCTTTTTCTCATGTTCCCCTTTTCCCCTTTGCTTTAACCTCTCTTGGACCCCCTTTTTTCTCATGTTTCCACTTTTCCCCTTTGCTTTAACCTCCCTTGGACCCCCTTTTTTCTCATGTTTCCCCTTTTCCCCTTTGCTTTAAATTCCCTTGGACCCTTTTTTCTCATGTTTCCCCTTTTCCCCTTGCTTTAAATTCCCTTGGACCCCCTTTTTTCTCATGTTCCCCCTTTTCCCTTTTGCTTTAACCTCCCTTGGACCCCTTTGCTTTAACCTCCCTTGGACTCCCTTTTTCTCACGTTCCCCCTTTTCCCCTTTGCTTTAACCTCCCTTGGACCCCCTTTTTCCTCATGTACCCCCTTTTCCCATTTGCTTTAACCTCCCTTGGACCCTTTTTCTCATGTTCCCCCTTTCCCCCTTTGCTTTAACCTCCCTTGGACCCCCTTTTTCTCATGTTTCCCCTTTTCCCCTTTGCTTTAACCTCCCTTGGACCCCCTTTTTCTCATGTTCCGCCTTTTCCCCTTTGCTTTAACCTCCCTTGGACCCCTTTTTTCTCATGTTCCCCCTTTCCCCCTTTGCTTTAACCTCCCTTGGACCCCCTTTTTCTCATGTTTCCCCTTTTCCCCTTTGCTTTAACCTCCCTTGGACCCCCTTTTTCTCATGTTCCGCCTTTTCCCCTTTGCTTTAACCTCCCTTGGACCCCCTTTTTCTCATGTTCCCCCTTTTCCCCTTTGCTTTAACCTCCATTGGACCCCTTTTTTCTCATGTTTCCCCTTTTCCCCTTTGCTTTAAATTCCCTTGGACCCTTTTTTCTCATGTTCCCCCTTTTCCCCTTGCTTCAACCTCCCTTGGACCCCCTTTTTTCTCATGTTCCCCCTTTTCCCCTTTGCTTTAACCTCCCTTGGACCCCCTTTTTCTCATGTTCCCCCTTTTCCCCTTTGCTTCAACCTCCCTTGGACCCCCTTTTTCTCATGTTCCCCCTTTTCCCCTTTGCTTCAACCTCCCTTGGACCCCCTTTTTTCTCATGTTCCCCCTTTTCCCCTTTGCTTTAACCTCCCTTGGACCCCCTTTTTCTCATGTTCCCCCTTTTCCCCTTCGCTTTAACCTCTCTTGGACCCCGTTTTTTCTATGTGTTTTCCTGGTCATTTTCGGCAAATGAGCGGCCAATTTCACTTTCAAGCATTCGTAATGACGTGAGTTTGCCTCCTCGGTTGAAACCGTCACTCGATTTCACTTTGATGCATCCGTATTTGTATATAGCATTGCATTCAATTAAATTAAACAGTCGTTCAGTTTAGCCATGCAAAATCAGCATTCAATTTAGCACGCTGCCAAATGTCGTTTCGAATTTGAAAGCTGTTCAAATGGAATTTTAAAATGAACGGCGATTCTTCTTATTCGCCTGACGCTTTTTGACATTTGCTTGCCCATGAAGTGAAATCGAGTGACTATTTTGAGGTGCCTTGCAGTTTTACACGAAATGGAATTACGTATAGCGTTTAAATTGTCCGCTCATTTGCCGACAATGACTGGGAAAACGAATACTATACAATATCCAGCATCAGGCAGTCTCACAAATGTATTGGTCTTGTAAAGCTGAACCCCCCCCCCCCCCCCAAGACCATTAGAGACCGTATAACAAAATGAGCATTCTAGCTTCCAAACATGTACGATTTCAGTGTTCTCCAACATGTAGAAAAGACGTGGCGTATATACCGCATGCACACACGTGTATTGCACTGTAGTATAATAGGTTTTCCCGGTCATTTTCTGTAAATGAGCGGACAATTTAAACGCTGCGTCGTTCCATTTCGCGTGAAACATGCAAGGCACCTCAAAATAATCATTCGATTAATATTTTCACTTCATGCGCAAATGTTCTCAAGTGTAAGGCGTTTAAAAAGAATCGCCTTTCAGTCAAAAATTGTAATCAAACAGCATTGAAATTCGAAAGGGCTTTTGTTTTTGCAGCGTGCGCATAGTTTTTGGGCCCATGCATTTCTGCGAATTTTTCTGCAAATTTGGCGATTTTTTTATCTGTACTGATGATTGTACCGCAGGATTAAAAAGAGTAGATTAATTGTTCACTTCTTGTATGGAAATCACTTTTGTATGTCCTCTGACGACTGTTTGTAATTGAAAAATCCTCGAAAAGAATGGCAGCTTACAGTCGCTTTAGGAGATAATGTCTAACGTTGACGGCTGATTGATGCATTTGAATGATTTACATTACATTGAGCTTGCAGTCAATTTGAACATCAACAGGTCCACAGCAAAATCGATTGTTGCAACTTATTTGAGATCCGGACGAAGAGAGAGGTTGGTGCAGAGGAAGTGCAAGTCATTTCAAAATGGATGATGAGATGCGACACAATGATTTGCAATACATCCATGACACCAATACCCTCTCAAATCAAATCCTCAACAAATCAAAGAAATATAAAACATAATTAAAGGGGGAAAAGGAAAAATGACAAAAGATACAAAGAAATACACAAGTATAGGTGTTAAGAGGTTTTGCATTATGTTTGCTCATTTTGCGAAATTGGTTGTCTCAAAACGAAAACGTAAGTAACGATCTGGTATAAATCGTTGTTTACGGTTACTCTGCTAAATTGAATGCCGATTCTGCATGGCTAAATTGAACGACTGTTGAATTCATTTGAATGCAATGCTATATAAATACGGATGTTTTTACAGTTTCAACCGAGGAGTTTAATTTCGATTTTACGCTCATGACTAGGGAGTCTTGTTGGTCGTCCAAACTTCTTCACTTGTTTTTCCCAAGTTGAAGGAGGTTGCTTTATTTCAAATACATTTTCGAAGATTTCTCGTACATCCACGAAAAAAATAAAGATGTATGTTTTGGAAATTTGACGTACATAATGCTTAAATAAAGTTGAGTTTGCGATTGCAACTGAATGCTGACACTTGCTACAACGCGATTTACCTTACCGCGATGTGTCGTGTGACGGCCGTGGGGCTGATGCTTCGTGCAGCCGGTCAACATTCCGTGCTGGCACGCTACTGTGTGCCGCGTTACACGGAAACTTTGTCCGTGCAAGGACGTTTCATGTATGATGTAATTTCATCTGTTATGGATTGGTTTTCGCTCTCAAGCTTGGATTAACTTCTATTAATTGTCATCTGTCATTTCTTTTGTTAATCAACGTAAATTAATTACTTTGATGTTTTAGTAGATGTTTAGCTAGGCCCATAAAATATTGTGTCTATTGACACACTGGTCTGCCCAAGTAAACGTTTTTAGCTGATGCCAAAATATGCACTTACTTTTGTTCAAACCCTGTTTCTCATTTTGAGGTGTACTTTTTAGCTTAACCATACACCAAAATGTTCAAATTCAAATGTTTGCCCACAAAGGTCTCTTGTCTACATCAATAACTTGAATACAATTGAGGAACAATTTTAATACCTTTAAAACCCGATTTTGGAACCTGTTTCTGCATTTCTTTGACAAAAACCAAAGTACCTTGAACATTGTTTTTTGTTTGGTCTTATTTCTGCATTCGGTTTTGTCATGCCATTTTCGTCATGCCATTATGTCATTTTAGTATTTCGTTTTGTGGTTTTGTCTCACCATTATGCAAATTCTGCGTTCAGTTTTGTCATTTTGACGTGCCATTTTGTTTCTGCGGCATTCAATTTTGTCATTTGGTCCAACCATTATGTATATTCATAATTCCGTCTGTTGTTTGCCTTCAGTTCTATAAAAAGCATTATTCTGTCCAGCAAGTTCGTAGCGCGAGATGTGGCGGTCGCCATGACACATGACACGTGGGGCGCACATTACAGTATTCACAGCGTGAAATTAACTATAAATGCATACTATGCGCAAGACGGCAAAGAATGGTGGCACAGGAGGGACATCGCACATCACAACTCTGCGCGCATCCGTGTTCGATACATCGGACATCACATATATCTGCGCGCATAATTATTTGTGATGTTCGATACATCGTACATCGCAAATTCGCAAATATCTGTGCAAATGTTGTGATCATTTTGCCATCATGTTTACACATCAGTATTCTGTATTAATCACGTGCGATACATCGGACATCACAAATCAGCGCACATTTTGTTTGTGTTCGTGTGTGTTTTTTTTTATAAAATGAGGCATGATTTTTCTGAATAGTCTTTGTTTGCTTAGTTATACGGTACGAAGAACTCAAGTGAAATGTAACCCCATGTTATTAAAACAGTGGTCAACTGCCACGACATGCACAATAACTGAATGCAGTTAGTGGTTGTGATTCGCCCATAATGTCATTTTGCTATGGCGGCCTTATAATGCGTGATGACACTATATAGACGTGAATTTGTAATGATCTCTGAATGTAAAACGAAGCACACATGAATGAATGATTATCCATTATATTCATTGGTGGTAGATAAACGAGGTACCAATCTTATTTTGAGTGCTGGAGCATTATTATGGGGATCCCTTATTTACAGAAATGGTTCTGTCTACCGAGTATCCCCTGTTGTGGGTAGCCAGTTATACTCCGAAAGACCCCCACAATTGGGCCTAAAAATCAAGTTGGCCTATAAGGGAAGATGAGACAGGTACCAGGAAAAACCTATGCTAACCGATCAGGCTCAGTCCATGGTACATGCAAACAAAAACCACTTCAGACATTTTGTCCGTTGTTTAAGGGGTGCCAGATACCCCCCAAATGTGTACCCTACCCCACATGACATATGCTATGTAAAGGACATTCAAGGATTCCCCGGTAACCAAAAAAAGACTTATTATTAACAGAATTAGGCTATCGCTTGTCACTGATTACGTCATATCATCGCTGTCCACTGCAGACACGTGTACTCCCAATCCATGCAGCAATGGAGGAACCTGCAGTACTGAGGATGGAAGTACCTTCGTATGTCAGTGTCTATCGGGTTACAGTGGAGACATCTAGCCATCGTCTGATTTTAGTCTACCTTTGGAATCTGACTTCTTGAAACTATACTCATGCAGCCGCACAAGTTACCCCCCAGAAACTCAGAAACTGTATGTTTACAATAAATTCACACCGCCATCAACTGCGAAACATTCCACAATTTGCAGAACAAAGCAGGCCTGCATATTTGTATGTCTCTTCGCCGTAAGGCAAGAACGAGCGATACTCGGTCTCCATTGACTTTAGAAAGACTTACAAAATGAGAGGATAAATTACAGAGAGATATTTGTTACCAAGTTTAGCAAGATTATATAAAAGAATTGAAGAAATGATTGTACAACAAAAAATATCGTTTACATAATGACCAGCAGCCGATTTCACGAAACTTTACGCCATGGCGTAAGTCCAACTTACGCCACAAATGTTGCGTAAGTGGCGCAACTTACGCAACATTTGTGGCGTAAGTGGACTTACGCCATGGCGTAAAGTTTCGTGAAATCGGCTGCTGCGGGTGTTTTGTTGCCATTTAAGGCTACGGCTATCGGTGGGGTATTACGTATAGTGAGCATGACTCTACTCATGAGGCATGAGAAGTTAATGGAAACACACTGAGCCACAGCCATAGTCGTACATACAGGCGTTCATTCAAATCTTGCCTCTCTTTCGTTTCTTCATGTCAGATCCATGTCTCTCCAACCCGTGTCAGAATAATGGCATTTGCAAAAGTCAAAGTGACACCTCCTACGACTGCGAATGTCTGATGCATTACACTGGAGCAGAGTGTCAAACTCACGGTAAATCAATGAAATTTAATCGATTGAGATTAGAGCCTACTTTTGTGATTTAATTGCAGCAGTTTATTGTGTGGCAGAAAGCAGGGAGCGCAAACATATTATTTTGCCAAATGTATTTCAAAATTTAATAATTGCTCATTGTATAAATTATGAGGATACACGCAACTCAAGACGCGGGGAAAACTCATCAAAGGCGTTTGCAATAATGTTTTAAAGTGTTCCTTTGAAATTAAAGAACAACAACAAATCGTATTATATGACTTGACTGACAATGATGATAACAATATCCCTGGGATTTATTCGCCGTATCGGCATTACAAATCTGGTGTCTATAGTCTGGTTCACCCACCTTGATCAGTATAATTACTTTAAATACTTCATGGAAAGAAAATAACGTTGATTTTCCAATTTCCTGACCTGGCGGAGGTGTTTGTTAACAAACAAACAAACAAACACCCCAACAAACAAACAAATAAATAAACATGGTATTTGCATCGTGGCGTTGGGTGTAACAGTCAACATGTTATAGTTTGCTTTTGATTTGAATTATTTCCCCATCATAGTGCCATGTAACAACTCCAACCCTTGTAAACCCGGAGGCACGTGTCATCCCGATACAAATGCAGTGGGATACTGTGAATATTATGGTAATGAGCAGCTCTTATTCCTTTCTGTCAATTCTTTTTTTTCAATTTCAATCTTTTACTTGTTGCTGAAAGGGAGGGAGCGCGGATAATTTTTTTCGGAATATTACATGGCCCAGTCCGGTCCATTCGTATGAAAAATACGCTTGAGAATAATTTATTATTTGGGAAAAAATTAGCTACACACGTTATACACGTAACGGCGCCCCTTTTTATAACTGTGGTTCTCATTTCTTTTTCCCCTTGAAAGAGGGTCGGTCGGTCGGACCAAAAAAAAAGCTCGGTGAAAAAAAAGTCTGGCTAAATGCACAAAAACCTAAAGAAAATGTTGAGAAATGTTCATTGTATTCACTGTAATCTCGTTTGAATATTTTTTTTATTATTTCTGTGATAGAAAGTAAGAAAATGTAGGCCTATTGGCAAAATTTGTCTCCAGAAATTGTGGATTTTTAATTTGTTTTCCTCTTGAATTTATATTATGTCATTTTGGACAGGGTCGGCGGCAAAAAAAAGGTTGTTTTTTTTCTTCGGTCGGAGTCTAAAATATGGGTCGGTCGGAAATGAGAACCACAGTAATAAAAAGGGGCGCCCTGCCCCTAATCCTGAATATGTGCATTGATGTACGTGTATTGCATGGGCAAAGTAAAGCTAACAAAATATTTATTTTAAATCATTGAAAAGTAAACAAAGAAATGTTGACTTGGACGGGATTCGAACCTGCGAGCCCTGGAATACCATATACCGGTAGTCTACCGCCCTATATTAGCGGTGTCCAGCATTGTTTGCTCACTGCTGGAAGAGTGTAGGTACGGTATACCTGGGGTCGCAGGTCCGAATCCGCCTCCAGTCAATTTCTCTTTGTTCATCGATTTAAAATTCATCCAGTCAGTTTGCTTGTTGGTTTTTATGACGATATTATATATTCTACTTTACGAAGTTCTATGTGTAGAATCTTCCCCTTTTACTCCTTCGTGCAGGATCATGCCAAGCAATCGTCGATGCTGGCACCTATACTGCGTACGGGTTTTACTACATCAAACCACTGTGTGATGATCCCACTACCGATCCAATTAAAGTCGGTACGTACAACCTTTATGTCAACGGTGATGAGGATTCGAATTGACAAAAACAATCAAATACGATACAGCCTGGAAACAATTACTAAAAATTATATGAACTAGCAAAAATACAAGCTGACAGACTAAGTTGGTCTATATTGACGAAATAGAATTGATATAATTTCATATTCTGAGTAATGAATATGCTTTATGGCATGTAATGTCGACATACATACAATTACATACACATGTATGGTATGACAACAAGAACGGAACGTCATGAAAAATGATGAAAAATTCTCGTGGCAATACACATGTGTGCATTAAATGGCATTTAGATCACACTGAAACCATTAATAAGTTACATTTTCTGATTGGTACATGCAGAAACATATTAATCAAACGAAAGGCAAAGGGACTAAATAATTCAATCTCCTCTCCTAAAGCAGGGATGAGGTGTATCTGACTGTCATGTATATGCATGATATCAGGTGTCACGAGAGTAAACATTGCTTCCCCTTTAAATTTCTGAGGGTTGACAAAAATAAACCTATGATTCTATTTAATGCTCATATTAAAGGTAGAACCTGGCATTCACTTCACATGTTCAATTGACATCAATGTTTGTTCCCTGTATAGTTTGCAGGACCGAATACGGAGCTGCATGGATGAGGTGAACATAATTTTATTTCTAATATTGGATGGGCGTGTTGTTTGGATGGGTAGATCGGTGGGAGGGTGAATGGATTGGCATGGTGGGTGGTTGGGTCGGTCGCTGATTCGGCTGGTTGATATGTCTGCTGGTGGGTTGGTTGGTTGGGCAGTTGGTTGGTAAGTTGGTTGATTGGTTGGTCAGTTGGTTAGTCAGTTGGTTGGTCAGTCGGTTGGTTAGTCGGTTGGTCAGTCGGTTGGTCAGTTGGCTGGTCAGTCGTGTGGATGGTTGGTGGGTCAGTCGGGTTGTACTTGGTTGGTGTGTTCATAAAGTGAAATGTCAGCTTTTTTGTGTGGAAGGATATAAAAGCTGTTGATTGTGAATTGAACGTTGGTCTACGAGCACTGTCTGATAAATCAACGTTCGCGCCTGTGCATGAAGAAACACCAAGGCCCACTAATAATGCCATTACGCATGGATAAGCACATTCATTATATGGAATTTCTCTATTCAGCCTGGGTTGGAATAGCGCTAAGCGGCGCTCAAATAACACCATGATTTAATTAGCATTTTTTTTTGGGGGGGGGGGTCTGTTTCCCGAGACTGGATGATCTCCATGGCAATATGGTCACAACAAAGGGTCACGCCACTGACAAACAGCAAGCATAATTATGCCGCCGTTCACTTTTATTTGCATGAAATATCTCTGCAATATTGAAGGGGTTCAAAATGGAGGAAAGCCAGTCATTTCAAACATGTCTAGGCTACACTTTATACTTTATAGGTCATTCTTTTAGATCAGCCGGCACACATTTATGAAAATGAAATTTATGAAATTCATCTTTTATGTTTCCGGTCGTTCTTTCTTTCTTTATTTAGCCAGAAACTGAATAGCGATAAGCAGTGTCGGTCTGTCTGTAAGTCTGTTTGTCCGTCTATGTGTCTTGCAGTATCGTCGCACTTAGTGAGGAGGCATCAACAGTCTTCCTAATAATTCCTAGCCAATATTGTTTTGAATATAGTTCATCTTTATGTCATTGTCCTTTTACCTCATAATTTCACTGTTTCCAAAACTGCACTCTGCTTTAAACAGGGATGCGTTTCGTTGTACAATTTATAATTGAAGTGAAGTTTGGCAATTGGACTCATTCGATGTATAATAAAGATGTCTTATCAAGGAAATATTATTTTTGTATTACTTTAGGCTGTTCAGTTCACATGACTGGTCTACAAGATGCTTTACCACGAACTCCATTGAATGGACAAGAGACAGGATTGCGTGTCAAGGAACAGGCGTGAACGGTGTGAAGCCGAGAAGTTTATTGTACGAGTGGATTCTGCGCGATGATTTTTGTTCATCTCTGACTATTTCTGATCTCGACTTCTTCGTCGCCGTTGTCAACTGCCTGAAGCCATCTGATTGGCCCAATGGAGGTATGAATCACATTCTTTTTGATGTAATGAAATGAGTGCATTCCAGATAGTGGACACGGTGAATAAATGCATGATTAAGATATAGCCCAGCATCGGCAATACTCAATATACCCTGTACACGTGGATGATAATGCCGCCCTCCCCACAGTCTAGTATATACATCTAGTAGTACTACTATCCCTACAGTCTAAAATAATACCAGGGATGTGAGTGGCCACACACACAAACTGTAATCACTAAGGAAAAAGCTGAAATGTAAAGGTTCCTGTATACTTTTGTACAGAGCAGGTGTACAAAAAAGCTGAAATTCTGAGTCAAAATCTAAACCAAAAATCGGAATTCAGATTTAAATATGAAGTTTCTCACATCCCTGTTAAACATTGCACTACATACATGCAGTGTATTACTCATGATACTCGTCTGATGCCCACATATTCCCAGATCTTAATGTTTCAGAAAAATTTACAGTTCTTGCATAGACTGGCGTACGCAATATATTATGTCAATATATTATGTTTTGTTTTTTTTTACCATTATTTAGGAGTGTTGGTGGAGGGGGTTTGCTCAACCGATGTCAATTGGGGATACCTGTCATCTGATGTATGTGGGAGTGCACTGAATGTCCACGTCAACATATCGGTCATCTTCGATCCATCTATTGACAACTACGGCAAATATGTTCTGTCCTGTCTGAATGCTGACAGTGGAGAATGGATCGCCCATGAATGGTAAAATATTTCGACTATTCCATACATAATATCTACCATGATAACTCCTCGAGTGCTCAATCACCAAGAATAGAAATGAATGTCAAGCACCTTATCTTCGAACAGCAATATTCTTGGATTTCTGTCAAGCAACTGAAATAGTTTGCAAGAACAAACGAATTGATGAACTCAATATGCGGTCCACCAGGGTTTTAGTGGATGTTACCATACCTCATAAATATTCATGACCTAGAGCCGAATTTCAATTGGTCAATTCACCATCACGTGCCGGTGGATATATTTGCTAGACGAAAATGTGGACAATAAAGAATATTTATGAGGTATAGTAAAACAAATATCAGATGGTTTATTTTGGATGGACAGTCGATTCTAGCTTCCCTCGGTGTTGGAAGGTTCGACTCGGGAACTAACTACTGTATAGTTTGTCAACTTCCAACACCTCGGGAGCAAGAATCATCTATCCACACTCAAACCATGTGATATTTGTATACGAACTTTTGATGTATTTTCATGGAATGAAATAATCGTTTCAATCTCTCTTCCTTCTGTCTCCCATACCTATGCAGGTCAGAAGATAAAATGAACTTATGGATCAATAACTAAATGACACCTTGCATGGGAATGCAACGCTCACGAAAGACAAGAAAGAAGACAACACACTTAGCTCAAAAGTTCACTCATTTCCGCTGAATTTCAATGGAATAAAACCCATCAACGCCTTGACCGTACTACATTTAACGAAAAGTTAAAGAGGATGTTCAACACGCAACAAACCTTGCTTTATTTGTCAGAACTATAATCCTTAAAAAGACTATATTTCTATATTCAGGGTGAGACTAATATACGTTTTTCGCATTTCAAGTAATTTAAGGATAATAGTTCAAACAAAATAAAGCGAGGTTTGTTGATTGTTGAACAACATCTTCAAACGAATTCGGCAATAATGCATAGGATAGAATTCATTGACACAGCTAATTGTCACCCCCAATTTGTGAAAGTTACAGAACAATTTGTGAAAGTTGAAGAATAAAGCTCATCCTTGACAAACGTTTGGATATATTTTGAACTACACGTTCATTTTGGATGTATTTTAAAATACAAGATCATTTTTGATGTATCTTAAACTTAAAGAAAATTTTTGATGTATTTTCAAGCACTTAAAAGTATATTTTGATGTATTGGGGCACCAAAGGTGTAAATATAGAGTGTCCATTTTAGTACAATGAATTATTCCTTACACTGTGAATTGAAAAAGTCAGTCAAGCCAGTACAACACGAATCTTAATATCAAAGGAATGAACAATTGTGCATGCGCATATTATTAAAGATGCATTGCAAATCTGCATGGAACAAAACAAAATTAAGCCAATTCTTTAACAAACAAATAAATTAACAAATAAACAAATCGATTATATTAAGGAATTTCCCTTCAATATTCTAAGCTTTCAAAGATTATTTTTTTCTTTTCAATTCTTTCACCCAATCTTTCCAATAAAGCAGATTCAAAACTTTGTAAATTCCAAGGATGGAATTTAAAAAAAAAGTTTAATAAAGTGATTACCTCTCTCCCCAAGTGCAGGATTATACAGAATATTATGAACTGTTTTCTGCAAGGCGTATGCAGATGAACAGTCATGTTTATTATCCTCTATATGAATGATGTATGCATAAATATCACACTGTCTTTAAATTTCCTTATAGCGCCATCATCGGCTCGTAGCAATAAGGATTCATCAGTGTTGTTGACAGTTATTACGGAATTTGATTTAGATTCACAATCGTCCACTCAATGACATTTCTGTGTCGATTACTAATTGATAAGTGATTCGTTTTCCGAGACCTTTTTAGCATCTGAAGTTCATTTATTGAGGTCACAGGACCAAAGGACAAAGAACAAAGGATAGAAAACAATGAGTTTAAAGGGTTACACTTTGATTATAGAATATTGACTGATTAATTATGAATTCTTCACACTGTCGACCATTGCAAATGAAGGAAAACATCCATTATGATTATAATCTCATTAATTTAATTAGCTGTAATTCAATATCTGATATTGCAATAATGTGGTCAAATTATGTACGTGAATGTTTTGATAAGTCATTTTGCACTCAATAGCATAGATCCATATCATCATATTCAATTGTAACATTGTACAAATTGTACAATTGTAATAATATTTTATTTCATAGTCTCGACATATTTCATGTAGTCCTGGTAATTTTCAATAAGCTTGTATGGGCTCAATGAGACATTTTTACTTTGAGGAGATATGTTGGTTTTTCGGCACAATCTTAAGAGTTACAGAAATGTGCGCTTATTGGTGGAATCGTGAACATTGCGCAATGAATATTACAATGGGTGCATTGTTTAATGCGTACAAAGGGTGAAAGTGAGAGTTAAATGCAGAACGGAAATGAAAGTCATGTAATTTTGCCACAATCGATGTATTATTCTTACAGTTACACAAAAGGCACATCCATAGCATTACATGCACTTTAATGTAAGATGTACTTTAAGCTCATTAGAAAATATTTGACTGAAAACGTAGAACACTGGATTCGATCGAAAACATAATGAATATCTGGCTGAAAGCTTATACTCTTCATATAGTTCGCGCTACAAGGAATACTTCTGTGAAGTATTACCCTGTTAATTCCGGTTAGATTTGAAAAAGTGCCTTTAAAATCCTAACAGAAAATCGCAACAGCTGTCAAGCTGTCAAGTCTCAGCGATGGAAATTCTACACATGCAGTTGCAGGTGCATGAGTACAGTCGCGTATGGGCCTATTTGGATGCATTTTTGGTCAGTTCTTTATGATGTCAAAACTAGATACTTTCTTTTGAGAAAAAAAAAATCTAAAAAAAATACTTATTAATAGGAATTAATTATCAAGGATGACAACCATGACAATCGATGTATTTTAATCATTTACGTTCATTTTCGATGTATTATTTAATCTTTCAAGTTCATTTTAGATATATTTTAAAGGTAATTTATACTTTGGTTTTTGTCAAGGAAATGCACAAATGTCATGGGCAACAATATCAAGGAAGACACAGTAACATCTGTAATATTTTCAGTCCCATACGGAGCCCAATTTTTGAGGAAACAGTCTGTGAAAAACGCTTACAGTATTTTTTAATCTTTTTTCCGTTATTTTTTTTTATCTTCAAAGACCAACATTGTTTATGGTTATTGGTTTTACACTTTTCTGGATAAATACAGCAATGATGCTACCAAATACGATAGTACCTTTAAATATTCAAGTTCATTTTCGATGTATTTTAATCATTCAAGTTCATTTTCTATGTATTTTAATCATTCAAGTTCATTTTATTGATGTATTTTAAAGGTATTATCATACTTTGGTTTTTGTCAAAGAAATGCAGATTCATGGACAACAATATCAAGGAAGACACAGTAACATAAATCTGTGATTTTTTTAGTCCCATACGGTGCCCACTTTTTGAGTAAACTGTGAAAAACGCGCACAGTATTGCAAAAATCTTTTTACCGTTAAAAGATCAAAAAATGTTATGGTCACTGGCTTTACACTTTTTCTGGATAAAAACAAACAAATAATTTGTTATCTTCAAAAGATCAAAATTGTTTATGGTCATTGGTTTTACTCTTTTCTGGATAAATACAGCAATGCTGCTACCAAATACGATAGTACCTTTAAATATTCAAATAATTTTTCGAAGTATTTTAAACTTCAAGTTCATTTTCGAAGTATTTTAGACTTCAAGTTCATTTTCGAAGTATTTAAAACTTCTAGTTCATTTTTTTTTTCAGATTTTCTTGCACCTGCATCAATTAATGTTGCGTGGCCGCTCGTATGAGACATTCCTAACATTGTATTTGGAGACACATTTTGAGTAAGCCTCACTACTAATGTTTACATTAACATAATTATACTTCAACACAGTATGCAGGTTGATGGTTCTATTATAATACATGGGGATGAAAATGGAACAATCAATTTCTTTGTTGGGAATGTCTCATATGATTATTCCATATTTATATAAATAATAATAAGCATAATTGCTCTGTTCAGAATTGGTATTATGATGATTGGCAGATATCATTAGGAACTTAGGACTTAATTTCAAAGACTACGATTTACTGTGTTAGCTTGCTTTAATAATGACCCATGAGCCCATTATTGCAAGCCGTTATGCGTGGGGTTATACAGTAATGTTACAACTTACAACTACAGTACAGCTGCTTACAGGAGCCCTCTAAATTGTGTAAGCACATGTATAGGCCTACTTTCAGGCAGCAAGACTTTTCAGATCTCAGAGCTGCCGTGTTGGTGACAGTAAATCATAGTCTCGGTGTAATTTACAGCTACGATCCTGGGCTAAACAGAGTTCCCATACTCATTGGGTCAATGTTTTGGAAAGAACCCGATTATTAATTTGAACTGCATTAATACCGTTGTTATTGTTGTGAACTAAAAGCCTGGAAAATTGCCACAAAGTAATTCACGCTGGCTGAATGGACGAAACGTCCAATAAAATGAGCATTGAACCAAAACCAAGAACTAAGCAGTTTTCAACATGGTAAATGGCAATTACGAAAAACTGAGTGACTAGCCTTTGAGAAAGATCCTGCTAGGATCGAAACGCGTCAGGCCCTCCTTACTCTAAGAATTTGACTGAGACAGTCCGTGGAACTGTACGTGCTGGAGTTCACTCCCCCTAGCACTGAGATTAACCTTAACATGAGTTGCCAGTATCACCATAGTGATTTGCATTGTGGCTTTCCCTTTGCTTTTAACAATTAAGATTGATTCACATTCAAAATCAAATCTTTGTGTTTCGTGAAATCAGCAGTAGGCCTATGGCTTGCTATTCCACACAGAAGCAAAACACAGATACGACTAAAACAATAAACATATATAGGGTCGATTTCACGACAGACTACTCTTAAAATATGAATCAATCTTAATTGCTATGCAAAGTGTGATGTCATAATTTGCAACTCGTCTTGAGATTAATCTTAGTGTTTGGTGAAATACAGGGCTTGATTACAGCTTTAATGAAGTGCTGTTTTTGAAAACACCATTAAAAACACCTGACCCATATTATAATGTAAATTCTAAAATAATAAATCAATCAATGACCTTGTTAAATCATTTGTTCACAATCGCGCAACTTTAATCGAGTAATAAACTGCACAAAAATTAGTTTGGAATAAAAAATTGGTGATTATTTTGTTCGTCATAGGCCTCAAGTGTTAATTTCCATCATGAGATATAAAAGTAGGCTGAAAGCATCTTGGCAAAACTGAACAAGATTGTCCTACGTACAAATCATGCATTTGGAAACTATAAAATTGTACTAATGTCCTCCTCTGTGAACTCCCTGAAATTGAAGAAGTCGAGTTAGTGATATAATTATGATTATTTCAAGCGCAGCCAGTCCACACTTAAGGCCGCCGCACACGAGAACCGAGCATACAATCTCTTTGACTACTTAGTACATGTATGATGTACTGTACTGTAGTGAGTACAGGTACATGTTCGACTCGGTGAACATTGTATTATTTTGCAACGATCATAAATACCTTCATTTAAGTTGTCCTCTCTTTTCCTCGAAGGCCTGCTGAAGTTTATTCCTTTTCTTGAAAACGGGAGAAATCACATCATAAAGACAGGTAACATAGTCTGGCCACAAAACGACTAACTTTTCCGAAACTTTAGTCAGCCTAACAGCGTTGCTAACGTTTTCCATGGGCGCTGCCATCTTGGAAATCACGTGAACACAGAGCGTGCGCTCTCATTGGCCAATTGCCTTCATTAGCTCATCGCGTAGCTCATGTCTACGGAAGCGTATTACAGCCTCATTACGATTAAAAAAATATCGTGTATTAAACGATGACCTTTTTTTACGCCAGGCTAAAGAAAAAATTCAGAGGACTAGAGGCAGAAATCTCGCCAAAAAATAGATCGAACAAGGTGAGCTATACAAGTTGAGCAAACGGCCTCGAGATATTGGTTGCTCAGTAGCTTTTTCTCGTGTGGATGCGACAGCCTTCACCGCGCACGCGCGCAAAAGGTTTACATTTGTCGTCTCAGGCCCAATGCTCAAGCACGGTGGACAGGGAACAAACGATTCAACAACCTGGGCACAACCTGAACATTTGTATCAATCAGTTCATTGTTTGCCATTCAAGACAGCAAGGGTTGTTGCAGATTATATTTCGTCACATGCTTATTTGCACAGTAATACTTTGCTGATCAGAGCAAGGAATCACACATACATTATTAAAATTTGGAACATTTTGAGCAGTCACACACAAATCCACATATCCGTGTGTATTCTAGGACTACGCCTATACAAATACGGTCATTGTATAGCATGCTCAATCTGTTTTGGATGTCAAGATTAAAAAAAAATCAAAAATAACCATGTCAATGGAGAAAATAACTGAAAATGTTAAGAAACAACGTCCTTTTTTTGTTTTCTTTTAATGATTAAGTACCACTAAGGTGTACACTTATATAAACAGATATTTACTTCCCCAAACTCAAAATGTATCCGTCAAACCACTCGATAAAAGGAAACTTTAATTCTCGATCGAGTTACGGTAGCTGACATGAAACGTCTGATCTCTATTGTGCATCACGTAGCTTCAATATAATTAGATGTGTATTTAATTATGTGTTTTTTTATTCTTCACAACAAAACGCCCGTAACTCGCGGCGGCAGCTCGCTCATCAACTAATATTATGCAAATTACAACTGAATTTCACATCTCTGATTTCAGCAGAGGGCGCCCTTGAATAAGTAATGCAAAACACAAAATCTTTACTTTCTCATCGATGCAAGTATAAATCATTCTTGTTAGACTCCATTTAACAAATCCAATTCAGCAAATTCTAATAAATGAATACACATAAAAATTTCCATTACTCTCTCAGGAAATTGGGTATTAATTATGGCAAAATTAAACGGAGATCTACATTTTTTTATCAACAAAACATTTCACTTGTTATATAATTATGCAATTGGTTTTGGAGAAAACGATCAGTTTATTATTTAGCTCATTACAATATTGCTATTGACCTTTTGCTTGGACGGCCAGGCTATTTCATATTTTTAGAGCCACAAAATCAATTAAAACACCATTCAAATGGAAGTATAAAATACAGATGATAACTTTAAAGGTAGTATCATACTACCATACTACAGTGCCCACTTTTAGGGGAAACAGTGAAAAACGCCCACAATATTTTAAAAATCTTTTCACCGTAATTTGATCTTTATAAGATCAACATTTTGCTGGTCATGAATTTTACTATTTTCTGGATGAAATACATTATTTCAGGCAGAAAGAAATGCTAACGGTATGTTTCTACCATCACCATCTTTAAACCCTGTACGTTATGGGTAGGCCTAATTATGTGCAGATTTCTGTTTAGGTATGCGACCAACTAATGATAGTTAATTAATACACAGTACAATGCTGATAGGTGAAAACATCCCATGAAATGTTTTTGTCTGAAATGCCATATTCGTTGAGAAATAAATGAAACTATTTTCTAACGCATAATATCGTTGAAATGTGTAAACGGGTTTTCACTATTTTCTCGTGACCCAGATGGCTGATTGACCTCAAACTTGTACGGGTTTGTCAGTTAAGGTATATGATGGATTACAAAATGTACTTTCACTGTCAGCAACGGTTTTGTCGCAAAAACCAGTTCTGTAAACATTCCTTTAATCAAGCATAGTAGATTTATAAATGGTGCGTATAGACCCCTGTGCATTACGTGCTTACACCGCGACGTACGTACGTTCATCATAGTCGGTGTTGTACGTGATTGATATAGGAGGAGCAAGCTTAGATGGAGTATGCATATTACCGTGCACATTTCGCAGCGAACACGATCGACTCTACATACGTTGTACAGACGGTGTCCCGGTACGGTATAGACCCCTGTGCATTACGTGCTTACACCGCGACGTACGTACGTTCATCATAGTCGGTGTTGTACGTGATTGATATAGGAGGAGCAAGGTTGGATGGAGTATGCATATTACCGTGCACACTTCGCAGCAAACACTATCGACTGTACATACGTTGTACAGACGGTGTCACGGTATACGGTATATGTCCTTGTGATCACTGCCCGTCCGAGATATTTCGTTGTGGGTCAATATCAGTTCAAACTTGGAGAATTGCGCATGCGCAGCTCGATCTTACCATACGACTTGGGAGCCGCGATTTTCCGTCCTGTGTAGATACGACAGTAAATAATAATCGCGATTTAGTGTTTGTTTCTTATAGTGTGTGTGGACGTAACTATTATCTATTATGGATCATTGGAATATGAACAAATGAAAAATATCATTCGAATCGGCCATCCCCGGCAAACCGTATACTGATCATGTTGGTATGGTTACAGGGTGATTGATAATGTCATGTGACGTCATGATTCTATTTATTGCACTAGGGAGTGGATTGATACCTGTATTATTCTGATTGGTTGATGCCTACGTGTGCCGCGAAACAGGTAGGGCGCGGTTGGGATTATAACCAACACGTAAGGTGAATCTTGTTTCCAGTGGTTGGTGTGAGTCGAAATAAACGGTTGTTGAAAGACTCAGCTGCGTACGGACGTTCGAAGTTTCAAATTTTGTTTAACTATATCGCCTTTACTTTCCTTGGTAAAAAAAAATACAAGAAAATTCAAACTTTCCTGAAAATGGAATACATAAATTTTCTCGTTGCTCTTTTTAAAATTATCACCTCTATTGCTGCCGCCGACTTAGACATCCCGTCTTGTCAACCTGTGGCAAGACAGCAGCAAATGCGACTGGGTTACACCCACAAATTTTACCGCGGCCCAAAGTCAGATCATATCTATCGTGGAAATGGAAGTGCCTATCGCAATGGCACCACAGGCTCCTATCTGACGTGTGCCGGGATGTGTCTGCAGGAAGATGCCTGCAAATCATTCAACTTCTGTAAAGATGACAACAGCTGTGAGCTGAACGCAGCGGTCTTCTCCAGCATGACTGACCTACTACTCAAAATTGGCTGCCAGTACTTCGATGAGAAGTACCACGAGCCCGTGGCTGAAGGTAAGCATTTTCCTCTCACTATAAAACGGATCTGTGATCATTCCATTAGCATACTCGTTATGGGATGGATTTCTAATTATCGTGAATTGTTTTTTCTTTATAGTTCATTTTAAAATTCATCTTAAAACTCATAAAAGAGATTAAACAGTGATTACAATTGCAGAATAAATCGACCTAAATCAATGAGAGATATTCCTATAGGGATATCAAATTGAAATGCATATTATAAAGTATCCATTGTAGAAATCATGAATCAATTGGCATTCATTTCTGCTTTGATATTCTCCCTGTGTCTACCACCGGATTAATTAGATTAAACAAAAACTGTGTATCCCTCTCCCGTTCCTCTACAACTGCCCCTCCCGAAGCCCCGATCAACAACCCATTTTTTTCTCATGTTCCCCCTTTTCCCCTTTGCTTTAACCTCCCTTGGACCCCCTTTTTTCTCATGTTCCCCCTTTTCCCCTTTGCTTTAACCTCCCTTGGACCCCCTTTTTTCTCATGTTCCCCCTTTTCCCCTTTGCCTTAACCTCACTTGGACCCCCTTTTTTCTCATGTTCCCCCTTTTCCCCTTTGCTTTAACCTCCCTTGGACCCCCTTTTTTCTCATGTTCCCCCTTTTCCCCTTTGCTTTAACCTCCCTTGGACCCCCTTTTGTTCTCATGTTCCCCCTTTGCTTTAACCTCCCTTGGACCCCCTTTTGTTCTCATGTTCCCCCTTTGCTTTAACCTCCCTTGGACCCCCTTTTGTTCTCATGTTCCCCCCTTTTCCCCCTTTGCTACAACCTCCCTTGGACCCCCTTTTTTCTCATGTTCCACCTTTTTCCCCTTTGCTTTAACCACCCTTGGACCCCCTTTTTTTATCATGTTCCCCCTTTTCCCCTTTGCTTTAACATCCCTTGGACCCCCTTTTGTTCTCATGTTCCCCTTTTCCCCTTTGCTTTAACCTCCCTTGGACCCCCTTTTGTTCTCATGTTCCCCCTTTGCTTTAACCTCCCTTGGACCCCCTTTTTTCTCATGTTCCCCCTTTTCCCCTTTGCTTTAACCTCCCTTGGACCCCCTTTTGTTCTCATGTTCCCCCTTTGCTTTAACCTCCCTTGGACCCCCTTTTGTTCTCATGTTCCCCCTTTGCTTTAACCTCCCTTGGACCCCCTTTTGTTCTCATGTTCCCCCCTTTTCCCCCTTTGCTACAACCTCCCTTGGACCCCCTTTTTTCTCATGTTCCCCCTTTTCCCCTTTGCTTTAACATCCCTTGGACCCCCTTTTGTTCTCATGTTCCCCTTTTCCCCTTTGCTTTAAATTCCCTTGGACCTTTTTTTTTCTCATGTTCCCCCTTTTCCCCTTTGCTTTAACCTCCCTTGGACCCCCTTTTTTCTCATGTTCCCCCTTTTCCCCTTTGCTTTAACCTCCCTTGGACCCCCTTTTTTCTCATGTTCCACCTTTTCCCCTTTGCTCTAACCACCCTTGGACCCCCTTTTTCCTCATGTTCCACCTTTTCACCTTTGCTTTAACCTCCCTTGGACCCCCTTTTTTCTCATGTTCCCCCTTTTCCCCTTTGCTTGAACCTCCCTTGGACCCCCTTTTTCTCATGTTCCCCCTTTTTCCCCTTTGCTCTAACCTCCCTTGGACCCCCTTTTTTCTCATGTTCCACCTTTTCACCTTTGCTTTAACCTCCCTTGGACCCCTTTTTTCTCATGTTCCCCCTTTTCCCCTTTGCTACAACCTCCCTTGGACCACCTTTTTTCTATGTGTTTTCCCGGTCATTTTCGGCAAATGAGCGGCCAATTTCACTTTCACGCATTCGTAATAACGTGATTTTGCCTCCTCGGTTGAAACCGTCAGTCGATTTCACTTTGATGCATCCGTATTTAAATAGAGCATTACATTCAATTAAATTCAACAGTCGTTCAGTTTAGCCACGCAAAATCTGCATTCAATTAAGCACGCTGCCAAAAGCCGTTGCGAATTTGAATGCTTTTCGAGTGGAATTTTAAATTGAAAGTCCATTTTTTTTATTCGCATGAAGCTTGTTTACATTTGCTTGCACATTAAGTGAAATTGAATGCTTTCAGTTTCACGCGAAATGGAATGACGCAGCGTTTAAATTGTCCTCTCCTTTTTTGCCGAAAATGACCGGGAAATCCTGTTTTACCAATTCCCCCTACATTTTAAAGAAGTGTATAATGTCTCGCTATTTTTGTTGAAGCTTTAAGCTGAGTGTATACTGTCAACAATTTCTGTAACATTTTCGGTAATCAAGTTGCCCAGTTAGAGCAACACACCTGGGCAACACGACTTTGGGCCCTGTGTACACTAGCAACATTTGGCCAACATGTTACCGAGATGTTGCTGCGACATGTTACCCAACTCGTTTTGCTCTGTGTACACTGGCAACATTTTCAGCAACAAGTTACCTGGGCATCATGTTACCGAGATTGTTACTGAAAATGTTGATAATGTACACTCTGCTTTACGCAAAGTACTATACACGTCTTTCATTCGTTATGTGGAGAAATACATCAAATAATTATAACAAAATCTTTTTCAATTTTTAAGAGCACATTCCGTTTTTTGTTTTGTTTTTTTTCCGCACTAAAAGAATGGTACATTATACAATGTAAGCATAAAAGTAAGATAACTTTGCATATTTACATGTCCCTCAAACTGTTTTCTTTGTGGTCATATAACATTAACTGGTCCTGTCTCGTGATTTGTTTCCTATGGCAACTTATATGATTCTCCTTACACACACATACCCACACACTGATTAGCCTGCTGAGGGTGGGTCCAAATTTCTGGAAACAATGTGTCTCAAATGATTGCGCTGCGATGACATTATATGGTTCTCGTGGACGCTGTGTTCCGTAATCCACGCAAGACCAAAATACCACGTAATGTTTATGTTCCTTATAACCACTTCCCCATTACAAACTGCTGCACAAAGTTTCACTTGAAGCAGCTCTTTGAAACAAAATACACCTTGTTAATGTATCGCACGAGATAAAACCAGAATCCATTTTCATAAAGCTGGTTAAAGGTTTACAGAAATTCTTACAGCATGCCTGCAGTGATGTTAGAATGTTGCTGAAAACCAAACATTCATTTAACTCTTTTGGTAAAAAAAGGACACTACAATGACGTGGAATTTAAAATCTCCATTTTAAACTGTGACGTCATCTAGTGAAATAAACTGACACGCTTGCTATCAACCGTTCCGCGGCTTAGGTAAAAAGTTTGTGTGTTTTTTCTCTGATGTTTGTTACATCTGAGAAAAAGAAATTGCCTTTCGATTTTGATCTCGCAATATAAATAATTAATGAACGATCAAATTTACGCGCAGAAATACCGGTGCTTTGATTTTTTGTTTAGTGGTCTGTTCTCTTCGGTTTGTTTCTGATCATTTTTGGTTCGGTTCGGTTCGGTACGGTGTTGTTCGGTTCGGCTCGGTTCTGTTCGGTTTGTTTCTAATAATTTTTGGTTCTGTTCGGTTTGTTTCTGATCATTTTTGGTTCTGTTCGGTTCGGTACGGTGTTGTTCGGTTCGGCTCGGTTCTGTTCGGTTTGTTTCTGATCATTTTTGGTTCTGTTCGGTTCGGTACGGTGTTGTTCGGTTCGGCTCGGTTCTGTTCGGTTTGTTTCTGATCATTTTTGGTTCTGTTCGGTTCGGTACGGTATCGTTCGGTTCGGCTCGGTTCTGTTCGGTTTGTTTCTGTTCACGTTTTGGTTCTGTTCGGTTCGGTACGGTATTGTTCGGTTCGGCTCGGTTCCGTTCGGTTTGGTTAAACACCAGCAAGAGATGTTATTGAAATGTTCACGAGTATAAAATTTGATATACCTTGTATAGGTTTTCCCGGTAATTTTCGGCAAAATTATGAGCGGCCAATTTCATTTTCAAGCAATCGTGTTGACGTGAGTTTGCCTCCTCGGTTGAAACCGTCACTCGATTTCACTTTGATGCATCCGTATTTGTATATAGCTTTGCATTCAATTAAATTCAACAGTCGTTCAGTTTAGTCATGCAAAATCGGCATTCAATTTAGCACGCTGCCAAATGTCGTTTCGAATTTGAAAGCTGTTCAAATGGAATTTTAAAATGAACGGCGATTCTTCTTATTCGCCTGACGCTTTTTGACATTTGCTTGCCCATGAAGTGAAATCGAGTGACTATTTTGAGGTGCCTTGCAGTTTTACACGAAATGGAATTACGTATAGCGTTTAAATTGTCCGCTCATTTGCCGACAATGACTGGGAAAACGAATACTATACAATATCCAGCATCAGGCAGTCTCACAAATGTATTGGTCTTGTAAAGGTGAACCCTCCCCCCCCCCCCCCCCCCCCAAGACCATTAGAGACCGTATAACAAAATGAGCATTTTAGCTTCCAAACATGTACGATTTCAGTGTTCTCCAACATGTAGAAAAGACGTGGCGTACCGCATGCACACACGTGTATTGCACTGTAGTATAAAAGGTTTTCCCGGTCATTTTCTGTAAATGAGCGGACAACTTAAACGCTGCATCGTTCCATTTCGGTTGAAACTGCAAGGCACCTCAAAATAATCATTCGATTTCACTTCATGCGCAATCAAATGTTCCCAAGTGTAAGGCGTTTAAAAAGAATCGCCTTTCAGTCAAAAATTGTTATCAAACAGCATTGAAATTCGCAAGGGCTTTTTGTTTTTGCAGCGTGCGCATAGCCATTCGAATTCGTTTTGGGGCCCATGCATTTCTGCGAATTGTTCAGCAAATTTGGCGATTTTTAAATCTGTAATGATGACTGTACCGCAGGATTAAAAAGAGTAGATTAATTGTTCACTTCTTGTATGGAAATCACTTTTGTATGTCCTCTGACGACTGTTTGTAATTGAAAAATCCTCGAAAAGAATGGCAGCTTACAGTCGCTATAGGAGATAATGTCTAAAGTTGACGGATGATTGATGCATTTGAATGATTTACATTACATTGAGATTGCAGTCAATTTGAACATCAACAGGTCCACAGCAAAACCGATTGTTGCAACTTATTTGAGATCCGGACGAAGAGAGAGGTTGGTGCAGAGAAAGTGCAAGTCATTTCAAAATGGATGATGAGATGCAAGACATCCATGACACCAATACCCTCTCAAATCAAATCCTCAACAAATCAAGGAAATATAAAACATAATTAAAGGGGGAATAAGGAAAAATTACAAAACATTCCGTGCCGGCACGCTACTTACGTTGTGTGTCGCGTTTACACGCACACTTTGTCCATGCAATGACGTTTCATGTATGATGTAATTTCATCTGTTATGGATTGGTTTTCGCTCTCAAGCTAAGATTTACTTCTAAACTCATCCGTCATTACTTTTGTTAATGAAAGTAAATTAAGTATTTTGGGTTTTCTTTAGATATTTAGTAGATGTTTGTCTACCTAGGCCTACAAAACTAGTGTCAAACATTAACCAACTGGTCTGCCCAAGTAAATTGTTTAAGCTGAAGCCAACATTTGCACTTACTTTTATTCAAACCATGTTTCTCATATTGCAACTGAATGGATGGTGAAAATAATAACTGTGTTTTTCTATTGTAAATTAAATTGCTGACGGATAGATGTTTTAAAGGATTCATTTTACATTGTTAATGATATACATTATGTTGTTGATCATTCGGGATGGATAGGCCTAAATGAAAACTAAGGGGTCGACTTTTCGGTCCAAAAATGGAATCGTCACACCGTCATGTTGCAATCTTGGAAAAGAACATTCGTTATAATCGTCTATAGATTCTAAATTGAATTTGAAACACTCATAAGTAAAACAATAGTGCAGTGCTGTGAGATTCCTATCCGGTCTCCAGACATGTTTTTGGCTGGACTTGGATTCTGACTTTTTAAACTCACCGAACTGACCGTCTCTTTCACTATTTGCTTATTTTCCATTTGTTGTTGGCCTTATATCTCCTTATCTGTGCTGTATGTCACTATCATTTTCCCATTCAGACTTGTTTCCTCAATTGCTTCTTTTCCCCAGAAATTTCCGTGCGTCATGGCGCTGCTTTTGTGTAGCTGCCAATCTTTAATCAACAAATTCTGGACATTTATTGTCCCTATGGGTAGCATGATAATTTAGAATATACTACCACAGTACTGAGTCCGAGTCATTTCAGTCTTAGTCCGAGTCCGAGTCCGTCCGAGTAAAAGTCCGAGTACATCCGAGTACATCCGAGTACATCCGAGTACATCCGAGTACATCCGAGTACATCCGAGTCCGAGTCCCGCACATGTACAAAAGCATTACATAATCAATCAAAATTACACAGGAATCTTAAATTTGTTGTCACTTTATAGTAAATAACAAAGATACCAAGTTGGAATATCACAATAGTTAAATATAAATCAAAAAGATGATTGCAAAGTGAACAACGAAAAATTGACTGGAGCGGGATTCGAACAGGCGACCTCCTTGACAACGTACATGTGCTCTACCAACTGAGCCATCCAGCTCGACGTTGGTGGTGACCCCAATAGTCAATTATCTTGGTTCGTTTGGCAGTCAGAAGCCATGAAACTATGCACATACCCCAAGGATCATTTCACCGATTCGCCCAGCAATGCTGCAACCTGGGAACGGTACATGGGGGATCAATAACCAGCAGCATTGTTGCGTGTATTGGTGAAATGATCCTTGGGGTATGGCAGTATGTGCATGGCTTCTGACTGCCAAACGAACAAAGATAATTGACAATTGGGGTCACTACCAACGTAGGGTTGGATGAATCAGCTGGGAGAGCGCATGTACGCTATTCAGGGGGTCGCCGGTTCGAATCCCGCTCCAGTCAATGTTTCTTTGTTCACTTTGCAATCACTTTAACATTCAGTCAGTTTCCCTTGTGGATATTTGATGATTATATTCAAATAGAAATTAGAAGAGAGAGCTGGATCTAAAATGTGGAAACAGGGTGATAATTAACTGCCCTCTTTTGCAATAATTCGAATTTATTTGACTCCTATATTAAATAAATGTCTGATTCGCAATTGAATGAATAGCTTTAAATAAATGAATTAGAAAATATAAAGAGAAAGATATTTGCCAGGGATTCTAAGATTCAGAAAATGGAAAATGCTGAAATTTGCGCGCGCTTGGGGTCCGGGAACACTTTCAACATAAGAAGCTACGTGGCGCGATAAAAACCCCTCTATAGATACATTTAACAATATAAATAATTATAAATCTACCACAGAAAAGCTAGTATTAATTGTGCACTTGATGTGTTATAAAGGCCAATCCAAATCAAGCAATTGTGTATCAGTTGTGCTTTGTCGTGTGCTTCAAAATACATGTTGACTATGTGTATAGAACGCACTGTTTATCATTGTCAGACTTTATTATTCATTTGTATTATTTGCTTGGTCTGTTTTTCATTCTCTTTTGTTTTCCCCCTTTTTGTCGGGGGGGGGGGGCGGGAATATGTTTGTGTTTTATTTCTGGAAGCAAGTCTGTTTCTACCCGACTACCATGGTCATATTATCTGCCGAGGAGATGGCCGTGCATGCGAGAACAAAATTGGAAAATTCTAGCTCTAGCTAGATGTATACGCGACAGACCATGACTAAACAGTCTGATTAATTGTTGCCTTGACAACGGGAAAACATGAAGACTTGTTGATTTGAGAAAAAAACGAACCCAAAATCATTATTTTTCTACCCGATTACATCACATTGTCACCATCTGCCGAGGAGATGGCAATGTATGCGAGAACTAAATTGGAATATTCTATCTCTAGCTAGCTGGCCATATACGCCGCTGGATGTGAGTATTGTTGCCTTGACGACGGGAAAACAGGAACACTTGTTGATTTGAGAAAAAAAAGACCATATAAAGTCTATGAAGCCCACCACACAGCATTTATTCACAATCATGGCGCTTGCGACACGTCATCAAAAATGCACTAAATAAATCCAGATTTCCTATGGGCGGTGAGATTTATTCTATTTATATAGTCTGTGCTACATCAAAATGGGGAGAATATTGAAACAAATATTTGCTGGTCCAACCTGCAGCTATAGTTGCTTCTTTCTGGTTTAGCTCGGACGTCTGAGTCCCGTCGCATCCGAGTCCCGAGATGCGACGCTATAATTTGCAATACATGACACCAATCCTCTCTTGAGACTCAATCAGATGCAAGCCAGTAAATAAAGAAATAACAAAGTAAATAAAGGAGGAAAATGACAAACAATACAAAGAAATAAATCAGTATAGGCCTACATGTAAAGAGTTTCGCATTATGTTTGCTCATTTTGCGAAATTGGTTGTCTCAAAACGAAAACGTAAGTAACGATCTAGTATAAATCGTTGTTTACGGTTACCCTGCTAAATTGAATGCCGATTTTGCATGGCTAAATTGAACGACTGTTGAATTAATTTGAATGCAATGCTATATAAATACGGATGCATCCAACAAGCGAAATCGAGTGACGATTTTGACCGAGGATTTTAATCTCGATTTTACGCTCATGACTAGGGAGTCTTGTTGGTCGTCCCATACTTGTTTTTCCCAAGTTGAATGAGGTTGCTTTTTTTCAAATACATTTTCGAAGATTTCTCGTACATCCACGAAAAAAAAAGATGTATGTTTTGGAAATTTGAGATACATATGCTTAAATAAAGTTGAGTTTGCGATTGCAACTGCATGCTGACACTTGCTACTACGCGATTTACCTTACCGCGATGTGTCGTGTGACGGCCGTGGGGCTGATGCTTCGTGCAGCCGGTCAACATTCCGTGCCGGCACGCTACTTACGTTGTGTAGGTCCATGTACTTTGCCCATGCAATGACGTTTCATGTATGATGTAATTTCATCTGTTATGGATTGTTTTTCGCTCTCAAGCTAAAATTTACTTGACTCCACTCATGAGGCATGAGTAGTTAATAGAAAACACACTAAGCCAAAGCAATAGTCGTACAGGCATTCATTTAAATATTGCCTCTCTTTTGTTTCTTCGTGTCAGATCCATGTGACCCAAACCCATGTCAGAATGGTGGCATTTGCCAAAAACAAAGTGGCTCCTCCTACTACTGTGCATGCCCGGACCATTACGGTGGAGCAGATTGTGAAACTCACGGTAAATCAATGACGTTTAATCAATAGAGCCTACTTTTGTGATTTTATTGCAACAGTTTATTGTGTGGCAGAAAACAGGGAGCGCAAACAATGTGCCCAAAATTAAATAATTGGTTATTGTAAATGGGGATACACGCAGCTCAAGGCGCGGGAAAAACTCATCAAAGGCGTTTGCAATTTTGTTTCTAAAGTGTTCCTTTGAAATTAAAGAACAACAATAAAACGTATTATATGCCTTGACTGACAATGATAATAAGAATATCACTGGGACTTATTCGCAGTATAGGCGTAATAAATTTGGTGTCTAGTCAATATTTCATAAAAATATAATTTGGATGTTCCAATTTCCAGACCTGTTAGAGGTGTCTGTGGAGGCAATGTTAACAAACAAACAAACATGTTATTTGTATCGATGCGTTGGGTGTAACAATCAAAATGTTAGTTAGCTTTTGATTTCTCCATCATAGAGCCATGTGACCCCAACCCTTGTGAATCCGGATGCACGTGTCATCCCAATGCAACTGTAGCAGCGGGATACTACTGTGAATATTATGGTGATGAGCGGCTCAATTTCCTTTCTGTTCATTTGTATTCAATTCCAATGTTTTATTTTTTGATGAAAGTTGGGGGTGGGGCTGAGAAAATGGGCACGTTCGGGTATTACACCGTCCAGTCCGGTCCATTCGTCAGAGAAATTATGTTTCAGACGAATTTATTATTTGAGAAAAATTTGCTACACATGACACACGTAATCCTGAATAATATGTGCATTGATGTAGATGTATAGTGTTGGCAAAGTAAAGCCAACATAATATCTATTCTAAATAATTGAAAAGTAAACAAAGAAATGTTAACTTGAACGGGATTCGAACCTGCGAGCCCTGGAGTACCATATACCGGCAGTCTACCGCCCTATGTTGGCGGTGTCCAGCCTGGATAGCTCCCTGCTGGAAGAGTGTAGGTGCGGTATACCTGGGGTCGCAGGTCCGAATCCGGCTCCAGTAAATTTCTCTTTTTTCATCGATTTAAAATTAATCCAGTCAATTTGCTTCGTGGTTTTCATGATTACATTATCTATTCTACTTCTAAGAAGTGTAGATTATTCCCCCTTTTACTCCTTCGTGCAGGATCATGCCAAGCAATCGTCGATGCTGGCACTTACTCAGGGCGAAAGGGTTACTACATCAAACCAGAGTGTGATGATCCCACTACCGGTCCAATCCAAGTCCGTATGTACAACCTTTATGTCAACGGTGATGAGGATTCGAATTGTCAAAAACAATCAAATACGATACAGCCTGGAAACAATTACTAAAAATGATATGAACTAGCAAAAAATACAAGCTGACGGACTAAGTTGGTCTATATTGACGAAATAAAATTGATATTATTTCATATTCTGTGCAATGAATATGCTTTATGGCATGTAATGTCGACATACATACACATGCATGGTTTGAAACAACACAAACGGCACGTCATGAAATAGAGATGAAAAATACTTGTGGCAATACACATGTATGCATTACATGCCATTGAGATCACACTGAAACCATTTCAGTGTAACTGAAAGTTACATTTTCTGATTGGTACAAATGCAGAAACATATTAATTAAACAAACGGCAAAAGGGACAATTCAATCTCCTCTCCTACAGCAGGGATGAGGTGTATCTGACTGTCATGTATATGCATGATATGAGGTGTCATGATAGTAAACATTGCTGTCCCTTTAAATGGCAGAGGATTGAACAAAAATAAACCTATGATTCTATTTAATGCTGATATTAAAGGTAGAACCTGCCATTCACTTCACATGTTCAATTAACATCAATGTTTGTTCCCTGTACAGAATGCTGGAACGACAGAATCAATGCGTGGATGAGGTGAACAATTTTTTTAATAATATTGGACAGGGTTGTTTGATTTAATCACTCGATTTAAACCATTGATTTAAATCATGATTTAAATAAATGGAAAACAATTTTAAAAAATCGCTCATATAAATAAATCATGATTTTGTTCATTATTTCATGATTATTTTTACGAAAATCATAATAATCTTACTGAAAGAACACTTGCATTAACTTTTGGCTTAGTTTTTCCACTATAACAGGGTGTCTTAAAACAGTTTATGTTGTGTTTTTACAATGAAATTTTACTGTACAAAATACACATGCACGTATACACACATGTATATGAAAAATGAGGCAGTATCCTTAAGCAAAGTACAATGTATGTGTACAGCATTACTTGTAATTTACAAGTATCTATACAATGAATAGAATTACACAGTAAAATAACACGTACATGTATGCAAAGTCTGCAAAGAATTAACTTTTGTTTGTGTACATCACTACATCTTGACTTTGCACAATAATACTGCCATTATTAGCTCTAATGTGTACTGAGATGCAAATGCACCACTAGTACGTACATGTACAAGCCATGAAACATCTTTGAATGTGGTCTTAAACATCCCATCAGCAAGGAAGCAATAGTATGCCTGTAGTGACAGTCAGTAACATTTTCTGTTTTTTGTTGCTTTGGATTTGTTTGCTACATTTTAATGACCACAATGCCCAAGCGACAAGAAGATGCAATTTGGCATCATTTAAAGGGTTTTTTAAGCAAAATGTTATGATAGTAAAATGTTTTTATGTAAAAACAATTAAGATTTTAATTTAAATTAAAAAAATCGATTAAAAAAAAAAAAAAACTGATTTAAATCAATCAAATCCGATTTTTTTTTTTTTTTTTTAAATCATGATTTTTATCAACCCTGATATTGGATATAAGAAACACCAAGGCCCACTAATTATGCCATAACGCATGGATAAGCACATTCATTAAATTGAATTTCTCTATTCAGCCTGGGCTGGCATAGCGATAAGCGGCGCTCAAATAACACCATGATTTAATTAGCATTTTTTTGGGTCGGTTTCCCGAGACTGGATGATCTCCATGGCAATATGGTCACAACAAAGGGTCACGCCACTGGCAAACAGCAAGCATAATTATGCCGCCGTTCACTTTTATTTGCATGAAATATCTCTGCAATATTGAAGGGGTACAAAATGGAGGAAAGCCAGTCATTTCAAACATGTCTGGGCTACACTTTATACTTTATAGGTCATTCTTTTAGATCAGCCGGCACACATTTATGAAAATGAAATTTATGAAATTCATCTTTTATGTTTCCGGTCGTTCTTTCTTTCTTTATTTAGCCAGAAACTGAATAGCGATAAGCAGTGTCGGTCTGTCTGTAAGTCTGTTTGTCCGTCTATGTGTCTTGCAGTATCGTCGCACTTAGTGAGGAGGCATCAACAGTCTTCCTAATAATTCCTAGCCAATATTGTTTTGAATATAGTTCATCTTTATGTCATTGTCCCTTTTACCTCATAATTTCACTGTTTCCAAAAATGCACTCTGCTTTAAACAGGGATGCGTTTCGTTGTACAATTTATAATTGAAGTGAAGTTTGGCAATTGGACTCATTCGATGTATAATAAAGATGTCTTATTAAAGAAATATTATTTTTGTATTACTTTAGGCTGTTCTTTTCAAATGACTGGCCTACAACATGCGATACCCAGTACTCCATTGAATGGACAAGAGACAGGATTGCGTGTCAAGGAACAGGAGTGAACGGTGTGTTGTTGTACGGTTCACGGTACGAGTGGACTCTGCGCGATGATTTTTGTTCATCTCTGACTATTTCTGATGTCGACCTCTTCGTCGCCGTTGCCAACTGCCTGAAGCCTGGTAATCCAGACTGGTCATCTACATGGCCTAATGGAGGTATGAATCACAACGAAATAATTGCATTCCTGATGGTGGACACGTTGAATGAATGCATGATTAAGATATAGCCTATAGGAGCTGCAATTCTCAAAATACCCACATTGACAATATGAGCTATTCCATAATGCCGCCCTCCCCTATAGTCTTAGAGTCTATACATCTAGTAGTACTATATACTATCCCTATAGTCTAAAATAATCCCAGGGATGCGAGTGGCCACACACACAAACTGTAATCACCAAGGAAAAAGCTGAAAAATGTAAAAGTTCGTATACATTTGTACAGAGCACGTGTACAAAAAGCTGAAATTCTGAGTCAAAATCTAAACCAAAAAATCGGAATTCAGATTTAAATATGAAGTTTCTCACATCCCTGTTATACATTGTACTACATACAGTGTATTACTCATGATACTCGTCTGATGCTCATATTATTCCCAGATCTTAAAGTATAGCTCTTGTATGGACTCGAATAAGCAATATAATATGCCACATTTGATCTCATTCATGTTTTTTTTACCATTCTTTAAGGAGTGTTGGTAGAGGGCGTATGTTCAACTGATGCCAGATGGGGCATTTCAACTGCTGCGTGTGGGATTTCATCGAATGTCCACGTCAACATATCGGTCATCTTCGATGCATCTATTGACAACTACGGCAAATATGTTCTGTCCTGTCTGAATGCTGATAGTGGAGAATGGATCACCCACGAATGGTAAAATATTTCGACTATTCCATAATATCTACCATGATAACTCCTCAAGTACTCAATCAGCAAGAATGGAAATGAATGTCAAGCACCTTATCTTCGAACAGCAATATTCTTGGATTTCTGTCAAGCAACTGAAATAGTTTGCAAGAACAAACGAATTGATGAACTCAATATGCGGTCCACCAGGGTTTTAGTGGATGTTACCATACCTCATAAATATTCATGACCTAGAGCCGAATTTCAATTGGTCAATTCACCATCACGTGCCGGTGGATATAAAAAATTATTTGCTCGACGAAAATGTGGACAATAAAGAATATTTATGAGGTATAGTAAAACAAATATCAGATGGTTTATTTCGGATGGACAGTCGATTCTAGCTTCCCCTGGTGTTGGAAGGTTCGCCTTGGGAACTATAGTTTGTCAACTTTCAACACCTCTGGAGCAAGAATCATCTATCCACCCTCAAACCATGTGATATTTGTATACGAACTTTTGATGTGTTTTCATGGAATGAAATAATCGTTTCAATCTATCTTCCTTCTGTATCCTGTACAGGTCAAACGAATACATGCACGTATGGATCAAGAACTAAATCACACACCTTGCATGGGAATGCAACACTCACGAAAGACAAGAAAGAAGACAACACACTCTGCTCAAAAGTTCAAACATTTCCGCTGGATTTCAATTTAATAAAACCCGTCAACGCCTTGACCGTACTACATTCAACGAACAGTTAAAGAGGATGTTCAACACGCAACAAACCTTGCTTTATTTGTCAGAACTATAATCCTTAAAAAGACTACATTTCTATATTCAGGGTGAGACAAATATACGTTTCTCGCATTTCAAGTAATTTAAGGATAATAGTTCAAACAAAATAAAGCGAGGTTTGTTGATTGTTGAACAACATCTTTAAACGAATTCGGCAATAATGCATAGGATAGAATTCCTGTCAATTTGACACAGCTAATTGTCACCCCCAATTTGTGCAAGTTACAGAACAGTTTGTGAAAGTTGCAGAATAAAGCTCATCCTTGACAAACGTTTGGATATATTTTGAACTACACGTTCATTTTGGATGTATTTTAAAATGCAAGATCATTTTGGATGTATTTTAAAATGCAAGATAATTTTTGATGTATCTTAAACTTAAAGATAATTTTTGATGTATTTTCAAGCACTTCAAAGTATATGTTGATGTATTGGGGCACCAAAGTTGTAAATATAGAGTGTCCATTTTAGTACAATGAGTTATTCCTTACACTGTGAATTGACAGTCAGTCAAGCCAGTACAACACGAATCCTAATATCAAAGAAATGCATAATTGTGCATGCGCATATTATTAAAGATGCATTGCAAATCTGCATGGAACAAAACAAAATTAAGCCAATTCTTAAACAAAAAAACAAATTAACAAATAAACAAATCGATTATATTTAGGAATTTCCCTTCAATATTCTAAGCTTTCAAAGATTATTTTTTTCATTTCAATTCTTTCACCCAATCTTTCCAATAAAGCAGATTCAAAATTTTGTAAATTCCAAGGATGGATTTTAAACCAAAAAGCTTAATAAAGTGATTACCTCTCTCCCCAAGTGCAGGATTATACAGAAAATTAGGAACTGTTTTCTGCAAGACGTATGCATATGAACAGTCATGTTTATTATCCTCTATATGAATTATGTATGCATAAACATTACACTGACTTTCATTTTATTAATAGCGCCACCATCGGCTCGTAGCAATAAGGATTCATCAGTCTTGTTGACAGTTATTACGGAATTTTATTTAGATTCACAATCGTCCACTCAATGGCATTTTTGTGTCGATTACTAATTGATAAGTGATTCGTTTTACGAGACAACATCTGAAGACCAAAGCAAAAAAAAAGAAAGAAAACAAATAGTTTATAGGGTTACAATATTATAACTAACATTTCTTCATACGGTCGACCATTGCAATTTCCATTTGTTTCCATTGCAAGGAAAAACATCCATATGATTATAGTCTCATTAGTTTCATTAGCTCTAACTCAATATCCGGTATTGCAGTAATGTGGTCAAGATTTTCATGTTTTAATAAGTCATGTTGCACTCATTAGCATAGATCCATATAATCATATCCAATTGTAACATTGTAAACATTGTAACATTTGAATAATATTCTATTTATTAGGTCATATTTATGGAGCCCTGGTGATTTTCAAGGAGAAAGAGTTACAGAAATGTGCGCTTATTGGTGGAATCGTGAACATTGCGCAATGAATATTACAATGGGTGCATTGTTTAATGCGTACAAAGGGTGAAAGTGAGAGTTAAATGCAGAACGTAAATGAAAGTCATGTTATTTTGCCCCAATCGATGTATTATTTTTACGGTTACACAAAAGGCGAATCCATAGCATTACATGCACTTTAATGTAAGATGTACTTGAAGCTCATCAGAAAATATTTGACTGAAAACGTAGAGCACTGGATTCGATGGAAAACATAATGAATTTCTGGCTGAAAGCTTATACATGTGTACTCTTCATATAGTTCGCGCTACAAGGAATACTTTTGTGAAGTATTACCCTGTTAATTCCGGTTAGATATCAGAAAAATGCGTTTGAAATCCTAATAAAAAAATACAAACAAAATCGAAACAGCTCAGTGAAGTTCAAGTCGCATGGAAACTCTACACATTATACAGTTGCAACATGCATGAGTATAGTCGCGTAGGGGGATGATACAAAGCGAAGTCACCGATTTGGATGAATTTTTGGCCACTTCATGATGTGCACTGTCAAAACTAGATACTTTCTTTGAGAAAAAAATATGTAAAAAAAATCTAATTAATATAGGAATTAATTATCAATGATGATAATCATGAAAATCGATGTATTTTAATCATTCAAGTGCATTTTATAGATGTATTTTAATCATTCAAGTTCATTTTATTGATGTATTTTAAAGGTATTATCATACTTTGTTTTTTGTCAAAGAACTGCAGATTCATGGACAACAATATCAAGGAAGACACAGTAACATTAATCTGTGAATTTGTTAGTCCCATACGGTGCCCACTTTTTGAGTAAACTGTGAAAAACGCCCACAGTATTTTAAAAATCTGTTTACCGTTAAAAGATCAAAATTGTTTATGGTCACTGGCTTTACTCTTTTTCTGGATAAATACAAACAAATAATTTGTTACATTCAAAAGATCAAAAATTTTCATGGTCATTGGTTTTACTCTTTTCTGGATAAATACAGCAATGCTGCTACCAAATACGATAGTACCTTTAAATATTCAAATTAATTTTCGAAGTATTTTAAACTTCAAGTTCATTTTTGAAGTATTTTAAACTTCAAGTTCATTTTCGAAGTATTTTAAACTTCAAGTTCATTTTCGAAGTATTTTAAACTTCAAGTTCATTTTCGAAGTATTTTAAACTTCAAGTTCATTTTCAAAGTATTTTAAACTTCAAGTTCATTTTCGAAGTATTTTAAACTTCAAGTTCATTTTCGAAGTATTTTAAACTTCAAGTTCATTTTCGAAGTATTTTAAACTTCAAGTTCATTTTCGAAGTATTTTAAACTTCAAGTTCATTTTTTTCAGATTTTCTTGCACCTGCATCAATTAATGTTGCGTGGCCGCTCGTATGAGACATTCCTAACATTGTATTTGGAGACACATTTTGAGTAAGCCTCACTACTAATGTTTACATTAACATAATTATACTTAAACACAGCATGCAAGTTGATGGTTCTATTATAATACATGGGGATGAAAATGGAACAATCAATTTCTTTGTTGGGAATGTCTCATATGATTATTTCATATTTATATAAATAATAATAAGCATAATTGCTCTGTTCAGAATTGGTATTATGATGATTGGCAGATATCAGAGGGAACTAACTTAATTCCAAAGACTACGATTTACTGTCTTACCTTGCTTTAATAATGACCTATGAGCCCATTATTGCAAGCCGTTAAGCGTGGGGTTATACAGTAATGTTACAACTTACAACTACAGTACAGCTGCTTACAGGAGCCCTCTAAATTGTGTAAGTACAGGGTATAAGCCTACTTTCAGGCAGCAAGACTTTTCAGATCTCAGAGCTGCCGTGTTAGTGACAGTAAATCATAGTCTCGGTGTAATTTACAGCTACGATCCTGGGCTAAACAGAGTTCACATACTCATTGGGTCAATTTTTTGGAAAAAAACCCGATTATTAATTTGAACTGCATTAATACCGTTGTTATTGTTGTGAACTAAAAGCCTGGAAAATTGCCACAAAGTAATTCACGCTGGCTGAATGGACGAAACGTCCAATAAAATGAGCATTGAACCAAAAAAGGCTCAACTCTAACAAGAACTAAGCAGTTTTTGACATGGTAAATGGCAATGACAAAAAACTGAGTGACTAGCCTTTGAGAAAGATCCTGCTAGGATCGAAACGCGTCAGGCCCTCCTAACTCTAAGCATTTGACTGATGAGACAGTTCGTGGAACTGTGCTGGAGTTCACTCCCCCTAGCACTGAGATTAACCTTAACATGAGTAACCATATCACCATGATAGTGATTTGTATTGTGGCATCACACTTTGCTTAGCAATTAAAATTGATTCACTTTAAAATTAATCTTTGTGTTTCGTGAAATCAGCAGTAGGCCTATGGCTTGCTATTCCACACACAAGCAAAACACAGATACGACTAGAACAATAAACAGGTCTAGAGTCGATTTCACGACAGACTTCTCTTAAAATATGAATCAATCTTAATTGCTATGCAAAGTGTGATGTCATAATTTGCAACTCGTCTTGAGATTAATCTTAGTTTGGTGAAATACAGGGCTTGATTACAGCTTTAATGAAGTGCTGTTTTTGAAAACACCATTAAAATCACCTGACCCATATTATGTAAATTCTAAAAATACTAAATCAATCAATGACCTTGTTAAATCATTTGTTCACAACCGCGCAACTTTAATCGAGTAATAAACTGCACACAAATTAGTTTGGAATCAAAAATTGGTGATTATTTTGTTCGTCATAGGCCTCAAGTGTTTATTTCCATCATGAGATATAAAAGTAGGCTGAAAGCATCTTGGCAAAACTGAACAAGATTGTCCTATTAGTACGTACAAATCATGCATTTGGAAACTATAAAATTGTACTAATGTCCTCCTCTGTTAACTCCCTGAAAATGAAGAAGTCGAGTTAGTGATAAAATTATGATTATTTCAAGCGCAGCCAGTCAACACTTAAGACCGCCGCACACGAGAGCCGAGCAAACAATCTCTTTGACTACTTAGTACATGTATGATGTACTGTACTGTAGTGAGTACAGGTACATGTTCGACTCGGTGAACATTGTATTATTTTGCAACGATCATAAATACCTTCATTTAAGTTGTCCTCTCTATTCCTCGAAGGCCTGCTGAAGTTTATTCCTTTTCTTGAAAACGGGAGAAATCACATCATAAAGACAGGTAACATAGTCTGGCCACAAAACGACTAACTTTTCCGAAACTTTAGTCAGCCTAACAGCGTTGCTAACGTTTTCCATGGGCGCTGCCATCTTGGAAATCACGTGAACACAGAGCGTGCGCTCTTATTGGCCAATTGCCTTTCTTAGCTCATCGCGTAGCTCATGTCTACGGAAGCGTATTACAGCCTCATCACGATAAAAATATCGTGTATTAGACGATGGCCTTTTTTTACGCCAGGCTAAAGAAAAAATTCAGAGGACTAGAGGCAGAAATCTCGCCAAAAAGTTGATAGAACAAAGTGAGCTATACGTGCTGAGCAAACGGCCTCGAGAGATCGGTTGCTCAGTAGCTTTTGCTCGTGTGGATGCGACAGCCTTTACCGCGCACGCGCGCAAAAAGGTTTACATTATTTTGTCGTCTCAGGCCCGGTGTCCGGTGCTCAAGCACGGTGGACAGGGAACAAACGGTTCAACTACCTGGGCACAACCTGAACATTTTTATCAATCAGTTCATTGTTTGCCATCCAAGACAGCAAGGGTTGTTGCAGATTATATTTCGTCACAAACTAATTTGCACAGTACGTTACTTTGCTGATCAGAGCAATGAATCACACACCCAATTAAGGTCTCGAACATCTTAAGCTGACACCTATTTTGGGGCAGTCACACACAAATCCACCGAAAAAGCCTAAAACATGAGTAACAACGACAGAATCAGTCTCCGATTCACCATTGCATCTGTATTCTAGGAGTAGGCCTATAACGTTCAAATTTGTACAGTACGCTCTTTTTGTTTTAGACTTCAAGGGAAAAAAAATCAAAACATAACCTTGGCAACGGAGATAATAACTAAAAATTTCAAAAAACAAAGTCTTGTTTTGTTTCCTTTTTATTCATAGGTACCACAAAGATGTGTACTTGTAAAAAGATATTTACTTGCCAAAAACTCAAACTCAAACCACTCGATAAAAGGCCGGACATTTAAAACATTATTCTCGATCCAAGGCTGGCATCAAACGTCTGATCTACAGACAGCTGAATTTAATTCCATTGTGCAACACGTAGCTTCAATATAATTAGATATGTATCTAATTATGTGGTTTTTTTTCTTCACAACAAAACGTACATATCCCGCTGCTGCTATTTATTGTATATGCTCATTGACTAATATTATGCAAATAAGAACTAAAATTCACGTCTATAATTTCAGCAGAGGGCGGCCTTGAATGAGCAAAACAAACACGGCATTCCTACTATCTCCTCGATGCATGCAGCCAAGTAATTTTTTCTTAGACTCCATTCAACATATCCAATTTTATAGTTTAATTAAGTTTTAAGTATAATTATTACTAAGCTCATTACAATATTGCTATTAACCCATTGCTTAGACGGAGGCTATGTCATATTTTAAAGCCACAAAATCAATTAAAACACCATTCAAATGAAAGAAGAAAATATAGATGATTACTTATTAAGCAGGATACATGATTTATGTAAGTATATAAGTCAGTTTTAGACCCTAATACAAAATCGTGTTCATAAGAGGCATAGTGAAAGTGATCCATGAGTGGTCCACGTGAGAAATCCTTAGTTATCGCGCATAGCTGGAAATTCCTCCATAGCCCATGGAAAAGGATCTGGTAAGCACATACTTTACTGGCAACCGTAAGCGAGAGATTTTACGCTTACGGTAAGCAGATAAATGGCTGTCTCCACAAGCCTGGTCCATTTTCTGTCAAGTTCAGAGTTCGTGTAATACTTCATTAGTTTAACGCACATGCATTTTCTCGTCAGTAAAAACCTTCACGAAACTTTATGTCAACTGAGTCCAGGGAAAGTTTGATCCTGGGGCCGATTTCACTAACGTTTTGCGATCATCGTAAAGCCCAAATCCATCGCTAAACGGAAAATTGCTACGCAAAGTAGCGATCGATTTTCCGTTTAGCGATGGATTTGGGCTTTACGATGATCGCAAAGCGTTAGTGAAATCGGCCCCTGGTATGTTTATTGTATGTTGGCTTTTCTAGTAAGGATATGCACCCAGAGCAAAAATGTTGAAAATTTCTACACCGCATTTAACCCCAAAATTGAATGGGGTTCTAAACTGGGCAGAAACTAGTTCACACATTGAAACTCCATATGTTGCATATCGTAACTGCTTGCGAGTGGTATAAAGGCTATACGACGAATTTTTTGTTTTGTTTTACTTCTATTTTTTTTCCGGACATAATTTGTTTAGCGATTCAAACATTTATGGGTTCAACAGTTCCATGTTATTAGGTCCACTGTAGTTTATGCCACCGCAAATCAGACCTACTGTTATATGGTGATGAGGACCTTATTCAATATTCATGCTGTTTATAGTAACCATGGATATGAGACACGCCATGTGTACGTACGTGTCATGCTCACAAACCTGGGTTTCATCTGATGGAAGCAAGGCACGCCGTGACGGACTGGGGCAGGCATCACGACCGATCATAACTCAGCAGGATTGCTCGGAGGCAAATACTTCTCTTCGCTGTACGGTAGCTATAATACCTACAACAAAATCAAAGGAAGATATTGTTTGGTATCGAGGATGGGTGTTTTTGTGGAGATCTTTGTGGTGATGTTACCACTCGCTCTGCTGGCTCATAAAACTCAAGGTAAATATAATTGCTTTGAATATTGTTTCTCAGAAATGGATTTGCTTCCAAACGTTAATACAGTTTCTGTGTAACATTCCTGAAGTATAAGTGTAGGCCTGGGCTTGGGAACAACAACTACTGATAAACTCCTTCGAAATATTCTTAAGAAATCACCCCAAGGCGTCCTGTAAGACACAGGTATTCATGAAAAATAATTGGAAGTTGTCTAACGAATACTACGGATGCATTTCGTACGGCCAAGCATAATGTGAATAATTATAGGCCCATCGCCGCCCTGCAGGAATATTACCCGATAATTTCATGATCAAATAACCATAATTATGGGAAACTGTCTGAGTCATTGAAAAGTGAACAAACAAAACTTGATTTGGACCATTTGCTTTACGCTATGTTTGCTACATTTTCTGCCCTATAATTTTTGAAAATTCTCGACAAAATATCTATTGTTTTTACAAAGGAAGAATTTAATTCATTACACGTCCCTCTACAAGCTTTTAGGGCCCACCATCTTAATGATTCTGACCCAATCAGAGTGTACTCTGTCAAAATTTTCGGCAACAATCTCGGTTGCTGAAAGTACACAGAGCAAAACGAGTTGGGTAACATGTCGCAGCAACATCTCGGTAACATGTTGACCAAAATGTTGCTTGTGTACACAGGACCCAAAGTCGTGTTGCCCAGGTGTGTTGCTCTAACTGGGCAATATGATTACCGAAAATGTTACCGAAATTGTTGACAGTGTACACTCGGCTTCAGTTCACGACTCAATTTTTCATCGAAAGTGGACGTTTTAATACCCAACCCTCCTCTATTCCTAAAAGCTAGATCCGCCCCTGTAGTAATCCCTCATTTCGTATTTCTCATTCTTATGTTGGCATTACAGGCCTGCTATGCTGGATAGTGCAAGAACCGGACCCTGATTCACACAACCACTACCGATGGGTCATTCCCGTACGAGATCCCTGCACCTGCACTGAGGTCCGAGTAGGAGGACTGACCCATCACACTCCCTGTAGACCCTTCCAAGTCACCTACTATGACACCTTTCTGTACAGCAAAAATCCCGCGGAAATTCGAAAGTTCTTGGGATGTAACGAACCAGGTAAGTTCATGAAGAATACTTTTGATTCCAATAATATTAATACCAAACTATAAACCTTGCATATCGAAATTAACCCACTGACACATTTCGTGAACAAACCTCAAAATTTTCGATAATTTGGCATTCCGTCTTGAGGTAAAAGTAACTGAGCTTGGAATAAAAATACAAGGAAAAGATTCTTCAATTCATCGTGAAAAATATATGTCTTTCTTCCATACTGGCGCGTCTGGAATTAATGGAAATACCATGTTTATTGAAAAATGCAATTCAATATTTTAGAAATTAAGAAATTAAAGTTTGACCGCACGGCTTAGGAATTCAAGCGGCAGGCAGTACTAAGAAAAATTGGCCGTGTTTCTTCAAAACCCATGCACTGGCTTAGACAAGTTGTTAGAAAATTAGCTTTTTCGTGTTTTAAATTTATAAGGTCAATTAATATTCTTTAGTTGTGAAATCTGTTTGTTTTCATGCCTACGTTATCCATTCAGATGAATGAGCTCAATGCTGAATTTAAAGACATGAACAAATGATAAATAGTTTCAATTATTATTTAATAAATTATTACATTTTAATTATTTTTACAATGTACTTTTAACAAAATGTTTGCCGTTATCATTATTTATGTTGATCCTGCGTCTGAATGAAAACTGCATGACAACCAATTTGCCATTTCATATTGAAAAATTCATTTTTCCAAACAGATTTGGTAACATCCTAAATAAAAAATCTCATATGCTATCAAAAATTGCCCTGAAATACTCTGAATTGCACCAGAGAGCATCTAAAACCCAACATTTTAGACGGGCCCTACGTCGTGGCTTCCTAAATTATCTAAATTACCAATTCCCAAACACTTTTGCAAAAACCTGCGTTGGGAGAACCCTGCAGTGGCATCATATCATTATTTTGTTACGTGATCACAGTATAATTGTTCACAATTTATTCAGATGTTGTTAAATGTATGCGGTAGTAATTCACGAGGCCCTATGGAGGGTCATAGCGACACCATCCCACGTTTATACCCCCATTCCATACAGGCTACGAATCCAACCAATCGTCACGAATTGATAAATATTAGGATTCGCAAGGAGTCGGCTATGTTCGGCTTAAATTGCACCAATATTTTCATGGATCTACTAGGATTTACAAGACTTAATGACGAATGTTATACGAAAGTCAATAATCAGTTACGAATCAGCTAATGTAATGCCGGAAGCATCTACGAGATTTGCTTTGCTCTGGTGTGTATTCGTTTGATTCGTTACAGATTCGTCAGATTCGTCTATGATTCGTAACCAAGCCGCGCGATTTCACGAATCCCCGAATGAGGTATAGGAATAAACATGAATGCTTACGAATCAACCACGATTCAATTACGATGTTAAAGACTGCTCGACGATTTTGTTACGACTTAACTACGATTTTTTAAATCGGGAATTCATGGCCAAAACTTCGAACATCTCAAAAACCTTTACCACGACTTCCCGATCGCTCAAGATTTTAAATAACTGAAAACGAACTAGTTAAGAGCTTCAAGAACTGATTACGATTCAAATACGAATGCTAAAATTGATCAATTCGTGGAAATTCATGGGATTGGTAGCCTGTGTAAAGAGGGGATATTATGCCCCCTCTCTACACAGACTACAATTCCCCCAAATTGCCACGAATTGATACATTTCACGGGGATTGGTGAAAGTTGCTGCTTGGTCAGGAATCATATGGTAATCTGTAACGAATCAAACGCAAACACACCACAGCAAGTATGAAACAGATCTCGTAGTTGCATCCGGCATTCTTGGCTGATTCGTCAACTGATTTCGGACGTTCGTATACAACATTCGTAATTGAGTCTTGTAAATCGTTTATAGTAGATCCTTGAAAATATTCGAGCAATTTAACCCGAATACAATCGAATCCTAAAAGTGACCAATTCGTGGCAATTCGTGAAATTCGTAGCCAGTGTGGAGAGGGGGCATAAGTTGCTCTGCTACTTTGTGGGTTCACGTAAATAATACCTTCCAATTGAAAGAAAGAAAGAAAATCTTTCAAAAAAAAAACCTGCGTACGTTACTGCTCTCATTACTTATACAAATAATTGACGACCATGCAGAGGAACTGGGACACTTAAAAAAAAAAAAATATACAAACAAAAACAAAAAAATATCTGTGCAAAGGTGAAAGCTATATGTATTCTACTTACAAGTTCATTTATGTTTTTTATTGTATCATTTTAAGGTTAATTCAAATTTGTTCAATTTTTTTCAGGGTGTGCTTTTTACCCAAGTGTTTTGTAGCATGTTGATCGGTTGAGACCATACAGTAATCAATCATATCCTATCAATAGTACCAAAAGCTCATTAGTGTTATTGAAAAGTATGACTATAAAGTACCGTTTAATTATATATTTCTTTGCAATGAAGAAATGTATAGGCCTACCCATTAAGCCTACCGTGGTCACGCGCATTGTATCGAGCAATGTGCATTTATCATATACTGTTGCCTTAACAATGGAGAAAGGTACGACAATCCTTAATGTTAAGTTCACGTTATGTACTTTTGATGTTACTGGCAACTGAACGGATAGTAAAAATATGACCGTATTTTTATTATGTAAATTAAATTGCTGACGGTGCTTTATAGAATTTCTAAATTTGTTAATATCAATGGTTAATAATTCGGATTGCATAAAATGGAGATATCCATGATCTTTGACACATAATCATTGACCTTTGATAAGATAAAGTAAAATAATGGCTCTTCTAGCCCCCTCAAAATATCGAATCCCACCTGAGCAAGCATGTGAATTTTTTCTCACGTGCTCTCACAAGCACTGAGTATACAGTGCTCATCCACGTCGGTGAAGGGCAAGCCTAATTTGCATATTATCTATTTCCCGACCAAAAAATCATCAATATTCATGATGTTTAATGTAATTAAACATTTTGTAACGACTTAACTACGATATTTTTAATCGGGAGTTCGTGGCCAAAACTTTGAACAGCTCAAAACTTTTGCAACGAATTCCCGATCGCTCAAGAATTAAAAGAACTGAATACGAATAAATACGAAATAGTTCAGAGTTTCAAGAACTGATAACGATTCAGATACGAATGCTAAAATTAATTCGTGGCAATTAGTGGGATTCGTAGCCTGTGTGGAAAGGGGCTATTATGCCCCATCTCCACACAGGCTACAATTCCCCCAAATTGCCACGAATTGATCAATTTCACTGATTCGTGAAATTGCGGCTTGATCACGAATCATATACGAAACTGTAACGAATCAAACGAATACACACCAGAGCAGGTGTAAAGCGAATCTCGTAGATGCATCCGGCATTTTCTTAACTGATTTTTGACGTTCGTACAACGTTTGTTTATTGAGTCTTGTATATCGTTTACAGTAGATGCCTGAAAATATTCGTGCAATTTAACCCGAATAGAACAGAATCCTCACGAATCCTAAAATAATTGATCAATTCGTGGCAATTCGTGAGATTCGTAGCCAGTGTGGAGAGGGGGCATAAGTTGCTCTGCTACTTTGTGGGTTCACGTAAATAATACCTTCCAATTGAAAGAAAGAAAGAAAACCTTTTAAAAAAAAACCTGCGTACGTTACTGCTCTCATTACTTATACAAATAATTGACGACCATGCAGAGGAACTGGGACACTTAAAAAAAAAACCAAATATACAAACAAAAACAAAAAAATATCTGTGCAAAGGTGAAAGCTATATGCTTTCTACTTACAAGTTCATTTATGTTTTTTATTGTATCATTTTAATGTTTATTCAAATTTGTCCAGTATTTTTAAAGTTTATTAGGAGTGTGGTCAAAAAATGTTTTGATGGTGTGCTTTTTACCTGAGTGTTTTGTAGCATTTGGTCAGATAAAACCATACATCATATCATATCGAAAGTGCCGAAAGCTCTTCAGTGTTATTGAAAAGTATGGCTATAAAGTACCGTTTAATTATACATTATTTGCAATAAAGAAATGTCCATTAATTGTCTACCGTCTTCCCGCGCATTGTATCGAGCAAGGTTCATTCGTCATTATACTGTTGCCTTAAAGGTAATCATACTTTGGTTTTTATCAAAGAAATACAGATTCATGGGCAAAAATATCAAGGAAGATACAGTAACAGTCATCTGTGAAAATGTCAGTCCCATACGGTGCCCACTTTTGGAGAAAACAGTGAAAAACAGCCACAGTATTTCTTAAGTCTTTTCTCTTTTATTTTTGATCTTACTAAAATTTCTGGATAAATACAGCATTTCAGGTGGGAAAAAATTTTACTGTATGTTTCTACCACCACCATCTTCATTCCCCTGTAAGTTATACGTAAATCTGTGAACATTTCTGTTTTGGTGTCTTACCAAAGTATGATACTACCTTTAATGTTAAGTTCACGTAATATACTTTTGATGTCACTGGCAACTGAACGAATAGCAAAAATATGACCGTATTTTTGTTATGTATTGATGACGGTGGTCTATACAATTTCTAAATTGGTTAATATTAATAGTTAATGTTTGGGATTGTATGAAATGGAGAGTGAATACCCGACGTTTCGATCCTTAAGTGGAATCGTCACACCGTCATGATGCACTTTTTGACAAGAGCATTCGTTAATAATCGTCTAGTTTCCAATGAAATGTCAACCAAACCCCAACCAAACCCAACACGATTCGTATGGACAAAAAATAACGGTTTCTTAATTTGTTTTTTTTGCGTAGTAGCGATTCTGTTTCCATGAGGGTCATTTCATGCCAGACCTTAGGTCTTGCTATTTTTTTAACATTGATATGCATGTAGTCAACATCCCCCAAATAATGGCATTTTTGTGTTCTGACACCACCTTCCCGATGCAATAAACAAAACTCGGTCACACTTGGACAAAAATTGTATCAAAGTGACCAAAATTATGTTCTGGAGGTAAAACAAAAAATAGATTTTGATACCCATGATCTTTGACACATAATAAATGACCTTTGATAAGAATAAGTTTCAAATTTCTTGAAACAATACCTGCTTGATAGAGCAGACCTCCCTATGCGTTGGCCTGTCATGGAATGACCTTTATGTAGCTCTGGTTAGGGCGGGTCCGGTAGGGTACATGTATAAGCTCGGCTCTGGTAAGGTAGATACATTTTTCGAACAATATTCATGCATAAACATACTAGAACACGTATCAGGTTTATTATAGTTATGGGATATGCTTATGTCACGTGATGTGTATCATCACAAAAACACACACCACTGCATCATTCAAATAACAATTAACCCCCTGAAGTAATATCGGCGTATTTGTAGAAAGAAAATAACGGTGAAGGACAGTGTGGTATGGCTTTAAATCATTGATATCCTGGCCTAGTCGTTGCCAAACTTCATAAAATCATGACCTTTTGAAATTGGACTAGCTCAAGAGAAGACAGGTCAGCGGAAGTAAAACGACGGTGTTTTGTAAATTATTGTCACTCGAAACGACACGACAATTCCAGAATGTGCTGTTTAAAGGTAGTATCATACTTTGGTAAGAAACCAAAACAGAAATGTTCACGGATTTACGTATAACTTACAGGGTATGAAGATGATGGTGGTAGAAACATATACCGTTAAAATGTTTCCTCCTGAAATGGTGTATTTATCCAGAAATTATTAAAACAACGACCGAAAATCTGCTTGATCTTTTAAAAGATCAAAAATAAAAGAGAAAAGACTTAAGAAATGCTGTGGGTGTTTTTCACTGTTTTCTCAAAAAGTGGGCACCGTAAGGGACTGAAATTTTCACAGATGACTGTGACTGTATCTGTCTTGATATTTTTGCCCATGAGTCTGTATTTCTTTGATAAAAACCAAAGTGTGAAATTACCTTTAAAGATGGGGAGCTACACGAAAGCAGGGCCATGACGCACGAACATTTGGGGGGATAAGAAGCATTTGAAGAAAGAGGCCCAGAACGGGGAAACGTAGTTACAGACGGCACACATGAGGGCCAAGAACAAAGTGAAGAAATACGCAGTGAAAGCGACGGGCAGTTTGGTTAGTTTAAACAGCTATGTGAATGCACTTCACGATAACAAAGCATATACCAAGTAAGTACATGTACATGTATAATGCAAAATACGAGAATTTGTAACGATCTCTGAATACAAATGAAGCACACCTCATTGATAAGTCTATATTCATCATGGCGAATAGCGCAGCTCAAAGCGATGAATGATTTAAAAACTGGAAGATAATTACATCCGTCTCATTGAAATACATGTAAAAAATCAATTACCGCTCTTGCAGCAATATAGTAATAATTCAATAAACTGTCAGCTTGACAGATTGACTTCATTTGCTAATTTGCAACAACTGAACAGTCCATGGTTGTGTGTGGAAATTTCCGTTCACATCTAGGCATGCTAGTTTAGAAAATGAGTTGGACAGATGCATTTTTTTTGGTTGGTTGGCTGTCTGTCAGTGTCTGTCACCCCGACTGCCTTTCGTAGCGGTATCTGCTTGTCTATTTATTTGTCTGTTTGTCTATTTCTTTGTTTGGAAGCGGTTTGGTATTCACTTTGTCCTCGTTTATAGCCTGTTATTGCCATTTCATTTGTTTCATTTTGCGCACTCTCACGCACAAAAGTCCAGCAGTCAGCAAACTTCACGAAAAGACAGTTAGCCCCAACAAACAAACAAACAAACAAACAAACAAACAAACAAACTGCTTTTAACCCGGCTCATTGGTGACCCATGGTCACGGGGAGAAATACATCAGCCCAAACAAGAATACCCTATAAGTCTGAGTATCACCCATTCTACTCCGTGCTAATACGTACGAACGCTCGCTCGCTGTTTGGCGAGTGCGTCTATCACATCAATGTAAATGATATAAAATATTGCTTGTCTGTCTGGAAATAAATTGTAAACATTTTGAAAAGCCAAATTATTGGGAGATATTTGTATAACCAAGGCTAGCAAGACTATACACCAGAACTGCTTGTACAATTTAATTAGCGTTTACAAACATCCTGAGCTGTAACAAAATTACCATGTAAGGCTACGGTTGTCGGTGAGGGTAACAATAACTGACTGCAGGTTGTTGGCAACATGCCAATGAATCCTTTTCTTTAAATGAAGTAAAGGCAAAAATACAATAAGCTAAAATTAATAATGTCTGACTGTTTGGCGAAAAGGTGTAAACATTTTCAGGGTGAAATCATTCAAATTGTTTGAAACAAATGCAATCTGTGAACAGATTCAAGGAATGTGATGGTTGTGGTATCATCAAAGATTCCCCGGTAAAAAACAAAATGCAAGAAAGAAAGAATCGGTAAGAATCATGTCCGAACTCTCTGATCCGAATAATCGCTTGTCACTGATCACATTATATTCTCGCTGTCCACTGCAGACCCGTGTACCCCCAATCCATGCAGCAATGGAGGAACCTGCAGTACTGAGGATGGAAGTACTACCTTCGTATGTCAGTGTCCATCGGGTTACAGTGGAGACAGCTGCCAGGACCAACATTCAGGTGAACGTAAATTAGCCATCGTCCAATCATTTAATATTCCGCCTTTGGAATCTGACTTCTGCAAACTATACCTGCAGCCGCACAAGTTGCCCCACAGAAAGTCAAAACTCACACCGCCATCAACTGCGAAACACTCCACAATTTAAAAAAAAAACAGGCATGCATGATTTAGTCTCCCTTCACCGTAAGGCAAGAACGAGCGTCGGGCTCCGTTGACTTTAGAAAGACTTACAAAATAAACAGTCCAAATTATAGGGAGATATTTGTAACCAAGTCTAGCAAGATTATATAAAAGTATTGAAGAAATGCTTGTACAAAAAAAGAGCGTTTACAAATATATGAGATGCGGATTTTTTCCACCGTTTTTAAGGGTACGGCAGTCGGTGAGTAAAGCTTGATTCCACTGATGAGGCACGAGTATAGTTGGAAACACATTGAGCCACAGCCATAGTCGTACAGGCATTCAATTAAATCTTGCCTCTCTTTCGTTTCTTCATGTCAGGTCCATGCGTCTCCAACCCGTGTAAGAATAATGGCATTTGCCAAAAACAAAGTGGCTCCTCCTACGACTGTGAATGTCTGATGCATCACACTGGAGCACAGTGTCAAACTCACGGTAAATCAATTGAACTTAATCAATTGAGATAATATGGCCTACTTTTGTGATTTTATTGCAGCAGTTTATTGTGTGGCAGAAAACGGGGAGCGCAAACATATTAATGCCCCCATACAGTGTAGTTCAAAATTAGATAATCGCTTATTGTATATGGGGGTACACGCGGCTCAAGGCGCGGGAAAAAATCATCGAAAGCATTTGCAATAATGTTTTAAAGGGTTCCTTTGCAATTAAAGTACAACAACAAAACTTGTTGCTTGACTGACAATGATGATAACATTTTCCCTGTGATTTATTCGCACTATAGGCATTATCATCTGGTGTCTAGTCTGGTTTAATTTTCAAACTTGGTGGAGGTATTTGTGGAGGCAAAATGTTAACAAACAAACAGACATGTTATTTGTATCGTGGCGTTGGGTGTAACAGTCAACATGTTACAGTTTGTTTTTTATTTCTCCATGATAGTGCCATGTGACAACTCCAACCCTTGTGAACCCGGAGGCACGTGTAATGCAGTGGGATACTGTGAATATTATGGTAATGACCGCTCAAATTCCTTTCTGTCTATTTGTGTTCAATTCCAATGTTTTTCTTGTTGCTGAAAGGGCGGGGTGCGGAGAAAATGTACACGTTTGGGTACTACACGGTCCAGTCCGGTCCATCCGTATGACTATGTGAAATAAGTTTCAGAATAAATGATTGTTTGGGAAAAATTAGCTACACACGTAATACACGTAATCCTGAATATGTGCATTGATGTAAAATTGTATACGTGTATTACGTGGGCCGGCAAAGTAAAGCCCACATAATTCTAAATCATTGAAAAGTTAACAACGAAATGATGACTTGAACGGGATTCGAACCTGCGAGCCGTGGAATACCCATAGAGTTAAATAAAAAAAACTAGAGTGTGCACTCTGCGCGTGTTGCTCGAACCATGGCCAGCGCCATTGCATTAAGGAAACAAGGAAAAACGCGCGCGTCCTGTTTCAAATTGTGCGTACATATTCTTACCCCGGTTCGTGCGCGCAGCACTGTGCATAAAATATACGTCGCGTCACGCACAGTGCGCGCAAATCTTCGAGTAACATCCGGGTACCGTTTTTGGACTCTACTGCGGTTGCTCAGTCACCCCAACTAAAATGGCGGCTGCGCGCCCGTGCCAGAGTCACGGACGTATATAAAAAAACGATGGATGAGGTGAACATATTTTTGTTTATAATATTGGATGGGAGTGTTGTTTGGGTGGGTTGGTCAGTTGGATAGTGAATTGATTGGTTGGTCAGTTGATTGGTCAATGGTTGGTCAGTCGGGTGGATGGTTGGTCGGTCGGGTTGTACTTGGTTGGTGTGTTCATAAAGTGAAATGTCAGCTTTTTTGTGCCGTTGGAAAGATATAAAAGCTGTAGATTGTGAATTGAACGTTGGTCTACGAGCACAGTCTGATAAAAGAAACACCAAGGCCCACTGATAATGGCATTACGCATGGATAAGCACATTCATTATATTGAATTTCAGTATTCAGCCTGGTCTGGCATAGCGATAAGCGGCGCTCAAATAACACCATGATTTAATTAGCATTTTGTTTGGTCGGATTACCGAGACTGGATGATCCCCATGGCAATATGGTTACAACAAAGGGTCACGCCACTGACAAACAGCAAGCATCATTATGCCGTCGTTCACTTTTATTTGCATGAAACATCTCTGCAATATTAAAGGGGTTCAAAATGGAGGAAAGCCAGTCATTTCAAACATGTCTGGGCTACACTTAATACTTTATAGGTCATTCTTTTAGATCAACCGGCACAAATTTATGAAATTTATCTTTTATGTTTCCGGTCGTTCTTTCTTTCTTTATTTAGCCAGAAACTGAATAGCGATAAGCAGTGTCGGTCTGTCTGTAAGTCTGTTTGTCCGTCTATGTGTCTTGCAGTATCGTCGCACTTAGTGAGGAGGCATCAAAAGTCTTCCTAATAATTCCTAGCCAATATTGTTTTGAATATAGTTCATCTTTATGTCATTGTCCTTTTACCTCATAATTTCACTGTTTCCAAAAATGCACTCTGCTTTAAACAGGGATGCGTTTCGTTGTACAATTTATAATTGAAGTGAAGTTTGGCAATTGGACTCATTCGATGTATAATAAAGATGTCTTAATAAAGAAATATTATTTTTGTATCACTTTAGGCTGTTCGGTTCAAATGATTGGTCTACAACATGCATTACCCCGTACTCCATTGAATGGACAAGAGACAGGATTGCGTGTCAAGGAACAGGAGTGAATGGTGTGCGGCTTACAGGCTTAGTGCATTGGACTCTGCGCGATGATTTTTGTTCATCTCTGACTATTTCTGATGTCGACCTCTTCGTCGCCGTTGCCAACTGCCTGAAGCCTGGTAATCCAGACTGGCCATCTACAAGGCCTAATGGAGGTATGAATCACAAAGAAATAATTGCATTCCTGATGGTGGACACGTTGAATGAATGCATGATTAAGATATAGCCTATAGGACGATATGAGCTATTCCATAATGCCGCCCTCCCCTATAGTCTTAGAGTCTATACATCTAGTAGTACTATATACTATCCCTATAGTCTAAAATAATCCCAGGGATGCGAGTGCCCAGACACACAAACTGTAATCACCAAGGAAAAAGCTGACAAATTTAAAAGTTCGTATACATTTGTACAGAGCAGGTGTACAAAAAGCTGAAATTCTGAGTCAAAATCTAAACCAAAAAATCGGAATTCAGATTTCAATATGAAGTTTCTCACATCCCTGTTATACATTGCACTACATACAGTGTATTACTCATGATACTCGTCTGATGCCCACATATCATATTCCCAGATCTTAATGTTTCAGAAAAAAAGTATCTTGTATGGACTGGCATACGCAATATATGCCACAAATGATATCAATTCAATTCAATTCAATTCAATTCAATTCAATTCAATTCAATTCAATCCAATCCAATCCGATCCAATCCAATCCAATCCAATCGACATTTATGTCCATACCATGCTGAGAAAAAAAACAACATCAACAAGTACATATATAGGTAAATACAATTGTCATAGCAATAAACATGTTGGATACGAAAAATAACAGATATCATAACAGAAATCATTCGTGTTTTTTGTACCATTCTTAAGGAGTGTTGGTAGATGGGGTTTGCTCAACTGGTGTCAGCTGGGGTGGCATCTCAACTACTGCATGTGGGAGTACACCGAATGTCGATGTCCACGTTAACATATCGGTCATCTTCGATGCATCTAGTGACAACTACGGCAAATATGTTCTGTCCTGCCTAAATGCTGACACTGACGAATGGATCGTCCATGAATGGTAATTTTTTTTTACTATTCCATACATAATATCTACCATGATAACTCCCCGAGTGCTCAATCACCCAGAATTGAAATGAATGTCAAGCACCTTATCTTCGAACAGCAATATTTTTGGATTTCTGTCAAGCAACTGAAATAGTTTGCAAGAACAAACGAATTGATGAACTCATTACGCGGTCCACCAGGGGTTTAGTGGATTTTACTATATCTCATAAATATTCATGACCTAGAGCCGTATTTCAAGTGGTCAATTCACCATCACGTGTCAGTGGATATATTTGCTCGACGAAATTGTGGATAATAAAGAATATTCATGAGGTATAGTAAAACAAATATCAGATGGTTTATTTCGGATGGACAGTCGATTCTAGCTTCCCTTAGTAATGGGAAGTTTGCCTCGGGTACTATGGTTTGTCTACTTCCAACACCTCGGGAGCTAGAATCGACTGTCCACTTTCAAACCATATGATATTTGTATACGAACTTTTATTGTGTTTTCGGGGAATGAAATAATCGTTTCAATCTCTCTTCCTTCTGTCTCATGCACAGGTCAAAGAAATACATGCAACTATGGATCAATAACTAAATCACACACCTTGCAACACTCACGTAAGACAAGAAAGAAGACAACACACTTAGCTAAAAATTTCGATCATTTCCGCTGAATTTGAATTGAATAAAACCCGTCAACGCCTTGACCGTACTACATTCAACGAAAAGTTAAAGAGGATGTTCAACACGCAACAAACCTTGCTTTATTTGTCAGAACTATAATCCTTAAAAAGACTATATTTCTGTTTTCAGGGTGAGACAAATATACGTTTTTCGCATTTCAAGTAATTTAAGGATAATAGTTCAAACAAAATAAAGCAAGGTTTGTTGATTGTTGAACAACATCTTTAAACGAATTCGGCAATAATGCATAGGATAGAATTCCTGTCAATTTGACACAGCTAATTGTCACCCCTAATTTGTGAAAGTTGCAGAACAATTTGTGAAAGTTGCAGAATAAAGCTCATCCTTGACAAACGTTTGGATATATTTTGAACTACACGTTCATTATGGATGTATTTTAAAATACAAGATCATTTTTTGATGTATCTTAAACTTAAAGAAATTTTTTGATGTATTTTCAAGCACTTAAAAGTATATTTTGATGTATTGGGGCACCAAAGGTGTATATATAGAGTGTCCATTTTAGTACAATGAACTATTCCTTACACTGTGAATTGAAAAAGTCAGTCAATCCAGTACAACACGAATCTTAATATCAAAGGAATGCACAATTGTGCATGCGCATATTATTAAAGATGCATTGCAAATCTGCATGGAACAAAACAAAATTAAGCCAATTCTTTAACAAACAAATAAATTAACAAATAAACAAATCGATTATATTTAGGAATTTCCCTTCAATATTCTAAGCTTTCAAAGATAATTTTTTTTCTTTTCAATTCTTTCACCCAATCTTTCCAATAAAGCAGATTCAAAACTTTGTAAATTCCAAGGATGGAATTTAAACCAAACAGTTTAATAAAGTGATTACCTCTCTCCCAAAGTGCAGGATTATACAGAAAATTATTAAGTGTTTTCTGCAAGACGTATGCATATGAACAGTCATGATGATTATCCTCTATATGAATTATGTATGCATAAATATCACACTGTCTTTAAATTTCCTTATAGCGCCACCATCGGCTCGTAGCAATAAGGATTCATCAGTGTTGTTGACAGTTATTACAGAATTTGATTTAGATTCACAATCGTCCACTCAATGACATTTCTGTGTCGATTACTAATTGATAAGTGATTCGTTTTACGAGACCTTTTAAGCATCTGAAGTTCATTTATTGAGGTCACATGACCAAAGGACAAAGAACAAAGGACAGAAAACAATGAGTTTAAAGGGTAACACTTTGATTATAGAATATTGACTGATTAATTATGAATTCTTCACACTGTCGACCATTGCAAATGAAGGAACACATCCATATGATTATAGTCTCATTAGTTTAATTAGCTGTAATTCAATATCTGATATTGCAATAATGTGGTCAAATTATGTACGTGAATGTTTTGATAAGTCATTTTGCACTCAATAGCATAGATCCATATCATCATATTCAATTGTAACATTGTACAAATTGTACAATTTTAATAATATTTTATTTTACAGTCTCGACATATTTACATGTATGGAACCCTGGTAATTTTCAATGAGCTTGTATGGGCTCAATGAGACATTTTTTCTTTGACTAGATATGTTGGTTTTTAGGCAGAATTTTAAGAAGTACAGAAATGTGCGCTTATTGGTGGAATCGTGAACATTGCGCAATGAATATTACAATGGGTGCATTGTTCAATGCGTAAAAAGGGTGAAAGTGAGAGTTAAATGCAGAACGGAAATGAAAGTCGTAATTTTGCCACAATCGATGTATTATTCTTACAGTTACACAAAAGGCACATCCATAGCATTACATGCACTTTAATGTAAGATGTACTTTAAGCTCATCAGAAAATATTTGACTGAAAACGTACAGCACTAGATTCGATCGAAAACATAATGAATTTCTGGCTGAAAGCTTATACTCTTCATATAGTGCGCGCTACAAGGAATACTTCTGTGAAGTATTACCCTGTTAATTCCGGTTATATTTGAAAAAGTGCCTTTAAAATCCTAACAGAAAATCGCAACAGCTGTGAAGTTCAAGTCTCAGCGATGGAAATTCTACACATGCAGTTGCAGGTGCATTGAGTACAGTCGCGTATGGGCCTATTTGGATGCTTTTTTGGCCAGTTCTTTATGATGTCAAAACTAGATACTTTCTTTTGAGAAAAAAAAAATCTAAAAAAAATTCTAATTTTTAATAGGAATTAATTATCAAGGATGACAACCATGCTAATCGATGTATTTTAATCATTAACGTTCATTTTCGAAGTATTTTAATCATTCAAGTTCATTTTCGATGTATTATTTAATCATTCAAGTTCATTTTAGACATATTTTAAAGGTAATATCATACTTTGGTTTTTGTCAAGGAAATGCACAAATGTCATGGGCAACAACATCAAGGAAGACACAGTAACATCTGTAATATTTTCAGTCCCATACGGAGCCCAATTTTTGAGGAAACAGTCTGTGAAAAACGCTTACAGTATTTTTAAATCTTTTTACCGTTATTTTTTTTTTATCTTCAAAAGATCAAAATTGTTTATGGTTGTTGGTTTAAGACTTTTCTGGATAAATACAGCAATGATGCTACCAAATACGATAGTACCTTTAAATATTCAAGTTCATTTTCGATGTATTTTAATCATTCAAGTTCATTTTCTATGTATTTTAATCAATCAAGTTCATGTTATTGATGTATTTTAAAGGTAATATCATACTTTGGTTTTTGTCAAAGAAATGCAGATTCATGGGCAAAAATATCAAGGAAGACACAGTAACATCTGTAATATTTTCAGTCCCATACGGAGCCCAATTTTTGAGGAAACAGTCTGTGAAAAACGCTTACAGTATTTTTAAATCTTTTTACCGTTATTTTTTTTTTATCTTCAAAAGATCAAAATTGTTTATGGTTGTTGGTTTAAGACTTTTCTGGATAAATACAGCAATGATGCTACCAAATACGATAGTACCTTTAAATATTCAAGTTCATTTTCGATGTATTTTAATCATTCAAGTTCATTTTCTATGTATTTTAATCAATCAAGTTCATGTTATTGATGTATTTTAAAGGTAATATCATACTTTGGTTTTTGTCAAAGAAATGCAGATTCATGGGCAACAATATCAAGGAAGACACAGTAACATCTGTAATATTTTCAGTCCCATACGGAGCCCAATTTTTGAGGAAACAGTCTGTGAAAAACGCTTACAGTATTTTTAAATCTTTTTACCGTTATTTTTTTTTATCTTCAAAAGATCAAAATTGTTTATGGTTGTTGGTTTAAGACTTTTCTGGATAAATACAGCAATGATGCTACCAAATACGATAGTACCTTTAAATATTCAAGTTCATTTTCGATGTATTTTAATCATTCAAGTTCATTTTTTATGTATTTTAATCATTCAAGTTCATGTTATTGATGTATTTTAAAGGTAATATCATACTTTGGTTTTTGTCAAAGAAATGCAGATTCATGGGCAACAATATCAAGGAAGACACAGTAACATCTGTAATATTTTCAGTCCCAAACGGAGCCCAATTTTTGAGGAAACAGTCTGTGAAAAACGCTTACAGTATTTATAAATCTTGTTACCGTTATTTTTTTTTTATCTTAAAAAGATCAAAATTGTTTATGGTCGTTGGTTTTACTCTTTTCTGGATAAATACAGCAATGCTGCTCCCAAAATTTGATAACACCTTTAAACATTCAAGTTCATGTTCGATGTATTTTAATCATTCAAGTTCATTTTCGATGTCTTTTAATCATTCAAGTTCATTTTAGACATATTTTAAAGGTAATATCATACTTTGGTTTTTGTCAAGGAAATGCACAAATGTCATGGGCAACAATATCAAGGAAGACACAGTAACATCTGTAATATTTTCAGTCCCATACGGAGCCCAATTTTTGAGGAAACAGTCTGTGAAAAACGCTTACAGTATTTTTAAATCTTTTTACCGTTAATTTCATTTATTAGCAAAAGATCAAAATTGTTCATGGTCATTGGTTTTACTCTTTTTTTGATAAATACAGCAATGCTGCTACCAAATACGATAGTACCTTTAAATATTCAAGTTCATTTTCGATGTATTTTAATCATTCAAGTTCATTTTATTGATGTATTTTAAAGGTAATATCATACTTTGGTTTTTGTCAAAGAAATGCAGATTCATGGACAACAATATCAAGGAAGACACAGTAACATTAATCTGTGAATTTGTTAGTCCCATACGGTGCCCACTTTTTGAGTAAACTGTGAAAAACGCCCACAGTATTTTAAAAATCTTTTTACCGTTAAAAGATCAAAATTGTTTATGGTCACTGGCTTTACTCTTTTCTGGATAAATACAGCAATACTGCTACCAAATACGATAGTACCTTTAAATATTCAAATTATTTTTCGAAGTATTTTAAACTTCAAGTTCATTTTCGAAGTATTTTAAACTTCAAGTTCATTTTCGAAGTATTTTAAACTTCAAGTTCATTTTTTTCAGATTTTCTTGCACCTGCATCAATTAATTTTGCTTGGCCGCTCGTATGAGACATTCCTAACATTGTATTTGGAGACACATTTTGAGTAAGCCTCATAACTAATGTTTACATTAACATAATTATACTTCAACACAGCATGCAGGTTGATGGTTCTATTATAATACATGGGGATGAAAATGGAACAATCAATTTCTTTGTTAGGAATGTCTCATATGATTATTTCATATTTATATAAATAATAATAAGCATAATTGCTCTGTTCAGAATTGGTATTATGATGATTGGCAGATATCATTAGGAACCAACTTAATTTCAAAGACTACGATTTACTGTGTTAGCTTGCTTTAATAATGACCTATGAGCCCATTATTGCAAGCCGTTAAGCGTGGGGTTATACAGTAATGTTACAACTTACAACTACAGTACAGCTGCTTATAGGAGCCCTCTAAATTGTGTAAGCACAGGTATAAGCCTACTTTCAGGCAGCAAGACTTTTCAGATCTCAGAGCTGCCGTGTTGGTGACAGTAAATCATAGTCTCGGTGTAATTTACAGCTACGATCCTGGGCTAAACAGAGTTCCCATACTCATTGGGTCAATGTTTTGGAAATAACCCGATTATTAATTTGAACTGCATTAATACCGTTGTTATTGTTGTGAACTAAAAGCCTGGAAAATTGCCACAAAGTAATTCACGCTGGCTGAATGGACGAAACGTCCAATAAAATGAGCATTGAACCAAATTAGGTGAAGACTCAACTCTAACAAGAACTAAGCAGTTTTCAACATGGTAAATGGCAATGAAAAAAAAACTGAGTGACTAGCCTTTGAGAAAGATCCTGCTAGGATCGAAACGCGTCAGGCCCTCCTAACTCTAAGCATTTGACTGAGACAGTTCGTGGAACTGTGCTGGAGTTCACTCCCCTAGCACTGAGATTTACCTTAACATGAGTTCCCAGTATCACCATAGTGATTTGCATTGTGGCAATCCCTTTGCTTTTAACAATTAAGATTGATTCACAATCAAAATCCAATCTTTGTGTTTCGTGAAATCAGCAGTAGGCCTATGGCTTGCTATTCCACACAGAAGCAAAACACATACACGACTAAAACAACAAACAGCTAGGTCTAGGGTCGAATTCACGACAGACTTCTCTTAAAATATGAATCAATCTTAATTGCTATGCAAAGTGTGATGTCAAAATTTGCAACTCGTCTTGAGATTAATCTTAGTGTTTGGTGAAACGCAGGGCTGGTTTACAGCTTTTATATTATTGCTGTTTTTGAAAAAAAAAAACACATTAAAAACACCTGACCCATATTAGGTAATTATTATAAAATACTAAATCAATCAATGACCTTGTTAAATAATTTTGTCACAACTGCGCAACTTAATCGAGAAATAAACTGCACAAAATGAACTTCGATTCAAAACGGGTGATTATTTTGTTCGTAATAGGCCTCAAGTGTTAATTACCATCATGAGATATAAAAGTGTCTTGGCAAAGAATGATTTAACATCGAACAGGGTGGCCGATCCAATTAATAATCATGCAAAATCATAGGCACTATTGTTTCTATTCTGTGAACCTGAAATTGAAGAAGTCGAGTTAGTGATATAATTATGATTATTTCAAGCGCAGCCAGTCCACACTTTGAGGGCCGCCGCACACGAGAGCCGAGCATACAATCTCTTTGACTACTTAGTACATGTAGGCCTACTCAGTACTGTATAAAAAGAGTTCTTCGCACAAAACATATAAGGCCTATCAACAGGATAGTCGGTAAACACATTGTATTATTTTGTAACGATAATAAATACCTTTATTCAACGATCCTCTTTTTTCCTGGAAGCACTGCTGGACTTTATCCCGATTCTTGAAAAGGGGAGAAATCCCATCATAAAGACAGGCATCCTAGTCTGGCCACAAATCGACTATGATCTGATGAACCAAGATTTCCCATGGTGACTGTTTGCACTGTTTACGAATTGTTGAGTCCATTTTTTGTCTCAAACTCAATAATAGTTTTTGGAGGCCTTGCAAATCATGTACGCTGCCTTAATTTATGTTCATAATCTACAAACCTACCTATATATATATATGCTTGCTTCCAGTACGTCTGCATGTTAAGTCCAGATGTATGGCTTATCCACGGGCAAACGGAAGAGTCCATACATTCCACGGGAGTTCAACGTATACTGCCTAAGCCTACTGTCCACCCGCTCACTGGCTGAAATGCAGAGCTATTCTGATTGATAAATAAACCCTAAGTAATCCCACTACAAAACCTGAATTGTGAATCTCGGCAGAAAATTCCTCTGCATTCAAAAGAGCGCACATCGCGCGTTCTTGAATTTTGCACCAAAACCAATGACGGCATGCGCAGTAATTCGAGCAAACGGTTTTGAATGGCGCCCTCTTTTGATTAAAGCAAGAAACTGCGGTGGTGTCAGTATATTATTTTGTACACTGCCAATCATCTTTTATTGAAATCCGGGAAGCTGGAAAGCTAATCATGAGCAAAGGACCTGTGGGGAAATCCGGGACATGTTGTCCATGTCGAATATTCTTCTGACTCCGTGTTCCTTTCAGGAATTAATCGCGCAGCACGTACCGAGCCGGAGTTGTAGTGCATTTAGATCGATAAACACCATCACAGTTTCTTGTTTTAATCAATAGAGGGCGCCATTCAAAACCGTGTGCTCGGATCGGATTACTGTATGCCATAAATCAGGGTGTACACTGTCAACATTTTCGGTAGCAATCTCGGTAACATGTTGCTGAAAATGTTGTCAGTGTACACAGAGCAAAACGAGTAGGGTAACATGTCGCAGCAACATATCGGTAACATGTTGGCAATATATGTTGCTAGTGTACACAAGGCCCAAAGTCGTGTTGCCCAGGTATGTTGCCTCCAACTTGCTGCTTTTATTTCAAATATCTTTTGATGATTACATGTTTACAGTTACTATCTATCAGGGGTTGTTTAGAGTTGAATCATTGACTTTCCCGCTGTCAATCAGAACAAAATGCCACGTCCTTGCTGCCGCGATGCAGCCACGACGAGCCGGATCAATAAACATCACAGCTACAGTCTAGATGTGACCAACTCGACAGAGATCCCATTTTTAGTTTGTAATTGACATGTACATGTATTGGCTGTAATAAGGCTTTTTTCCTAGCGTGAGCAGAAGAGTCTTTTCGTTATTCTGACTTTAGTTTTTCTTCTTCTTCCTCCTCCTCTTCTTCGTTTCAAGTCGTACACAAACTTTTGTCACATTTAAAAAGATGACCTTAAAGGTGTAATACATGATTGTTAAAGGTCACAGAATAACACCCATACATTGTCCAATCAAACATGTACATGGAATAATAAACCTGTGGAAATAAATTTTGAGCTCGATCGGACATCTGAGTCACGAGAAAATAGCAAAGACAAGTTTAGCGAAAACTAAACTAAATTTTTCCTTAAAAAACATAAAGGAAAGGTTTTGATCTCACCACGAGATCAAAACTGTTTTCGGTCTTCACGGTTTATTTAATTTCTGGACATCATTTCAGGCGGAAATATTTTAAACAGTTTGATTCTACCAGCACCATCTTCATACCCTGAAGGTTATATAGGCCTACGTAAAATCTGTGAAGTTTCCTGTTTGGGTATATTACCAATCCTGTACTGAACCTTTAAAGGTAATATCATGCTTTGGTTTTTATCAAAGAAATACAGATTCATGAGGAAAAATATCAAGACAGATACAGTAACAATCATCTGTGAAAATTTCAGTCCCATACGGTGCCCACTTTTTGAGAAAACAGTGAAAAACGGCCACAGTATTTCTTAAGTCTTTTCTCTTTTATTTTTGATCTTTTAAAAGATCGGTCGTTGTTTTACTAATTTCTGGATAAATACACAATTTCAGGTAGAAACCTTTTAACGGTATGTTTCTACTACCACCATCTTCATACCCTGTAAGTTATACGTAAATCTGTGAACGTTTCTGTTGTATGACACTACCTTTAAATCAAACTTGGTCCAAATTAAGTCCATATAGTGTAGATGTGCCGCGAACATTTACGCCATCATGACGTCATCGGCAGTGTCAAACTAGAAGCGATTTGAATTTAAAAATCAAAATCTTAAAAATATCAACCAAAATTCAACCTTTTGACGAATCTAAACGTATAGCCATCATCGGTCTTACATGTAACGCTATGCGTGTGCTAATTTTAATGGTACGCAATGATGCATGTGCAATTGTGACCTTCAGGATCCCTTAGACAAATTTCAATTTTTTTTTTTTTTAAGCATTGATTTAATTTTTTGCCTGGTTTTCAACTATATGGCATCGGTTTACGGTCAAGTGACTTCTAGCTCGTCGAGATTGTTACGGTCAATCGTTTTGTGGTGATCGTGCTTATTGCGTGTTGTCTGGCAAACAACCACTGCATGCACAAATTCCAAACTGCGTGGAAACGTTTGCAATATTGGAGGTCTATTTATTTTGTTTATTTTTCATTGATTCATTAAAATGACGGTAACGCAAGACCCTTGGCGCGATACTGAGAAGGTTAGTTTTGGAATCAGTATTGGAGATAAAGTTCCCTTAAAATATTCCACTGGGTTTTACCCAGAATATTACTCTGGCGTTTTCCTCCCACCTATATAAACTGTACCTTCTTCTATGATAATCTTTCCATAAAAGGTTTCATCAGGCTTTCGAGCTACAGTGCCTAGGGTGCTTTTGAGGAATCCTTGGTGTCATTACCAGAAATTAATAATAATAATAATAATAATAATATAATGGGTACTAAGGGAGACATTCCCATAGGGACGTGCACACAAAACTGTTTTTTGGTCTTTGTTTGACTAATTTCTGGATAATATTTTTTAACGGAATGCTTCTACCAGCACCATCTTCATATCCAAACAGTTATACGCAAATATGTGAACATTTCTGTGTTGGTATGTTACCAATCCTGTACTGAACATTTTAAAGGTATATAATTATACTTTGGTATAGGGTTAGGGTTAGGGTTACAATTTTGATCTTTTAAAGATAAAAAATAACGGTGAAAAGATTTTTTAAAATGTGGGCGTTTTTCACTGTTTTCTCAAAAAGTGGGCACCGTGTGGGACTGAAAAGTTCACAGATGACTGTTACTGTATCGTCCTCAATATTTTTGTTCATGAATCTTTGACAAACAGCATAATATTACACTTAAGAAAACTGTAGACATTTATATATGAATAATTTATATAATACAATAATTATAATATAATAATTTTGTATTTGAATTGTATTATCTTTTGCGAATCCAAACGGAGCCACCTCGGGTTTAACCAAAAACGTTGCACGTGTGCTTCAGTATACGTGACGCACGGTGACGAAAAGAAATTGTGACCTTCATTCAGATTTGATTTCCTAAATGGTACTCTTAGTTTTCCATCGACGTTCAACCCCATCGATTTTATTTTTGTTTGTTTGATTCTATTTTCAAGTACTGTATCACGATGCGTTGGTTTACGGTCAAGGGATATTTACGGTCAATCGTTACGTGGTAATTAAGGCTTGACATATCCACTATCTACTTTACGCCGTAGATGATTTAAAACCGTGTAGTGCAGTTTGCGAGGTGTGTAATTACAGTGGAGTAAGCCCCCTCCCCCAAATGAGAAAATTGCCACGCCCCCACCCCATTTGAAGCTTCTGGCTAGAGCTGCAACTGCATTACACAAACACTAGCATCTAAGGGAAAATTTTTATCTTTTGTGGGGTTTCTTCTCCTTTTCCTACTACCTATTAATTTGTCAGCTTTACGTATGATATTCGTTTACGCTCTTTGACTGCTGGGTAAGTCTGGAAAACACCCTCCACCCTTTTTTTCTGTCACTTGCAATACATCACATTTCAAACAGCATATAGTCGGGAATGTTAAATTAAGTTAATAGTGTATTTTTTCTTAAAGGTACAGTATACAGGATTGGTAACATGCCCAAACAGAACTTTTCATAGATTCACATATAACTTTCAGGGTACGAAGATGGTGCCGGTAGAAACATACTGTTAAAATATCTTTTAAATATCTATTTATCAAGAAATTTGTAAAACAAACACCGAAACAGTTTTGATCTCGGGGTAAGATCAAAACCATTCCTTATGTTTTATATCGGGTTGTCGCTATTATTCTCTTGAATCAGATGTCCGATTGAGCTCATTAATTTTAACAGGTTTATTACTTCATGCACACATTGGATCGGACAAAGTGTGAGTGCTGTTCTATGACTTATATACCAATCATGAATTGTACCTTTAAAGCAGTGACTTACCAGCATGAGAGTGAGGTGGTACAGTTGCTTGTGTCTGGCTCTTTCTTGGACAATTCTTTCGTATTTGGTCCGCGGCTTGTGTCATCCAGTGATAGGGGTTAGTGTTACCAGGACCAGACGGAGGTGGTGGACCGAAGTAACATGACCCCATCGCGCCCTCCACGTGGCCAGTAGTCATTAGTACTATTGGAAGAAATGAAATGGAAATTTTTAATATTATTAAAATTATTGTTGAGTTTGAGACAGAAAATGGATTCAACAGTTCGTAAACAGTGCAAACTGTCACCATGGGAAATATTTGTTCATCAGACGCTAGATTTTTCAAGGAAATCAAGATTTAGTGTCTTTTAAAAAGATCGTAAAAGTGACAATTTCTGTTTTGGTTTCTTACCAAAGTATGATACTACCTTTAAAAATATTCTCGATGCAGTTCAATTTACGGCGGTTGATATCAAAACGATCTACAACGATCTTTTAAAGATCAAAAATAAAAGAGAAAAGACTTAAGAAATACTGTGGCCGTTTTTCATTGTTTTTTTTCCTTCAAAAAGTGGGCACTGTTTGGAACTGAAATTTTAACAAACGACTGTTATTGTATCTTCCTTGATATATTTTTGCCCATGAATCTGCATTTCTTTGACAAAAACCAAAGTATGATATTTTCTTTAATTTCGATATTCATAGAAATTCCCGATCATGTTGGAATGGTTACAGGGTGATTGATAATGGCATGTGACGTCATGATTCTATTTATTGCACCAGAGATTGGATTGATACCTGTATTATTCTGATTGGTTGGTGCCTACGTGTGCCGCGAAACAGGTAGGGCGCGGTTGGGATTATAACCACACGTAAGGTGAATGCTGTTTCCAGTGGTTTGTGTGAGTTGAAATAAACGGTTATTGAAAGACTCTGCTGCGTACGGACGTTTGAAATTTTGTTTAACTATACCGCCTTTACTTTCTTGATAGAAAACTCCAAGAAAATTCAAACTTTCCTGAAAATGGAATACATCCATTTTCTCGTAGCTCTTTTTAAAATTATCACCTCTATTGCTGCCGCCGACTTAGACATCCCGTCTTGTCAACCGGTGGCGAGACAGCAGCAAATGCGACTGGGTTACACCCACAAATTTTACCGCGGTCCAAAGTCAGATCATATCTATCGTGGAAATGGAAGTGCCTATCGCAATGGCACCACAGGCTCCTATCTGACGTGTGCCGGGATGTGTCTGCAGGAAGATGCCTGCAAATCATTCAACTTCTGTAAAGATGACGACAGCTGTGAGCTGAACGCAGCGGTCTTCTCCAACATGACTGACCTACTGCTCAAAATTGGCTGCCAGTACTTCGATGAGAAGTACCACGAGCCCGTGGCTGAAGGTAAGCATTTTTTCTCTTTATAGTTCATTTTAAAATTCCTCTTAAAACTCATAAAGAGATGCAGAATAAACAGTGCAGAATAAATCGACGTAAATCAATGAGAGATATTCCTATAGGGATATCAAATTGAATTGCATATTCAAAAGTATCCATTGTAGAAATCATGAATCAATTGACATTCATTTCTGCTTGGATATTCTCCCTGTGTCTACCACCGGATTAATTAGATTAAACAAAAACTGTGTATCCCTCTCCCGTTCCTCTACAACTTCCCCTCCCCCCAGCCCCAATCAACAACCCCCTTTTTCTCATGTTCCCCTTTCCCCCTTTGCTTTAACCTCAATTGGACCCCCTTTTTTCTCATGTTCCCCCTTTTCCCCTTTGCTTTAACCTCCCTTGGACCCCATTTTTTCTCATGTTCCCCCTTTTCCCCTTTGCTTTAACCTCCCTTGGACCCCCTTTTTTCTCATGTTCCCCCTTTTCCCCTTTGCTTTAACCTCAATTGGACCCCATTTTTTCTCATGTTCCCCCTTTCCCACTTTGCTTAAACCTCAATTGGACCCCCTTTTTTCTCATGTTCCCCCTTTTCCCCCTTTGCTTTAACCTCAATTGGACCCCCTTTTTTTCTCACGTTCCCCCTTTTCCCCTTTGCTTTAACCTCCCTTCGACCCCCTGTTTTCTCATGTTCCCCCTTTTCCCCTTTGCTTTAACCTCCCTTGGACCCCCTTTTTCCTCATGTTCCCCTTTTCCCCTTTGCTTTAACCTCCCTTGGACCCCCTTTTTTCCCATGTTCCCCTTTGCTTTAACCTCCCTTGGACCCCCTTTTTCCTCATGTTCATCTTTTCCCCTTTGCTTTAACCTCCCTTGGACCCCCTGTTTTCTCATGTTCCCCCTTTCCCCTTTGCTTTAACCTCCCTTGGACCCCCTTTTTTCTCATGTTCCCCTTTTCCCCTTTGCTTTAACCTCCCTTGGACCCCCTTTTTTCTCATGTTCCCCTTTCCCCTTTGCTTTAACCTCCCTTGCACCCCCTTTTTCTCATGTTCCCCTTTTCCCCTTTGCTTAACCTCCCTTGGATCCCCTTTTCCCTCATGTTCCCCCTTTTCCACTTTGCTTTAACCTCCCTTGGACCCCCTTTTTTCTCATGTTCCCCCTTTGCTTTAACCTCCCTTGGACCCCCTTTTCCCTCATGTTCCCCCTTTTCCCCTTTGCTTTAACCTCAATTGGACCCCCTTTTTTCTCATGTTCCCCCTTTTCCCCTTTGCTTTAACCTCCCTTGGACCCCCTTTTCCCTCATGTTCCCCCTTTTCCCCTTTGCTTTAACCTCCCTTGGACCCCCTTTTTTCTCATGTTCCCCTTTTCCCCTTTGCTTTAACCTCCCTTGGACCCCCTTTTTTTCTCATGTTCTCCCTTTTCCCCTTTGCTTTAACCTCCCTTGGACCCCCTTTTTTCTCATGTTCCCCCTTTTCCCCTTAGCTTTAACCTCCCTTGGACCCCCTTTTTTCTATGTATTTCCCCGGTCATTTTCGGCAAATGAGCGGCCATTTTCATTTTCATGCATTCGTAATGACGTGATTTTGCCTCCTCGGTTGAAACCGTCACTCGATTTCATTTTGATGCATCCGTATTTATATAACACTGCATTCAATTAAATTCAACAGTCCTTCAGTTTAGCCATGCAAATTCGGCATTCAATTTAGCATGCTGCCAAAAGCCGTTGCAAATTTGAATGCTTTTCGAGTGGAATTTTAAATTCCAACTCTTTTGGTGAAGAAAAAGACACTACAGTGAAAAAATAAATAAATGGGGTGCAGCCACTGACAACAAATCCCCATTTTAAGCTGTGATGTCATAGTGAAATAAACTGACAGGCTTGCTATCAACCGTTCCGCGGCCTAGATAACATTTTGGTGTTTTTTCCCTCTACATTTTTGCTAAATCTGAGAAAAAAAGTGCCCTTCGATTTTATATAAATATGAACGATGAAATTTGCGCGCAGAAATACCGGTGCTTTAATTTGTTGTTTAGTGGTCTGTTCTCTTCGGTTGTTTCTGATCATTTTTGGTTCTGCTCGGTTCGGTACGGTGTTGTTCGGTTCGGTTCTGTTCGGTTTGTTTCTGTTCATTTTTGGTTCTGTTCGGTTCGGTACGGTGTTGTTCGGTTCACTTCGGCTCGGTTCTGTTCGGTTTGTTTCTGATCATTTTTGGTTCTGTTCGGTTCGGTACGGTGTTGTTCGGTTCGGCCCGGTTCTGTTCGGTTTGTTTCTGTTCATTTTTGGTTCTGTTCGGTTCGGTACGGTGTTGTTCGGTTCGGCTCGGTTCTGTTCGGTTTGTTTCTGATCATTTTTGGTTCTGTTCGGTTCGGTACGGTATTGTTCGGTTCGGCTGGGTTATGTTCGGTTTGTTTCTGATCATTTTTGGTTCTGTTCGGTTCGGTTCGGTTTGTTTCTGTTCATTTTTGGTTCTGTTCGGTTCGGTACGGTATTGTTCGGTTCGGCTCGGTTCTGTTCGGTTTGTTTCTGATCATTTTTGGTTCTGTTCGGTTCGGTACGGTGTTGTTCGGTTCGGCTCGGTTCTGTTCGAGACCATTCGAGACCGTAACAAAATGATTATGTACCAAACATGTACGATTTCAGTGTTCTCCAACATGTAGAAAAGACGTGGCGTACCGCATGCACACACGTGTATTGCTTTGTAGCATATAGGTTTTCCCGGTCATTTTCTGCAAATGAGCGGACAATTTAAACGCTGCGTCGTTCCATTTCGCGTTAAACTGCAAGGCACCTCAAAAAAAATCATTCGATTTCACTTCATGCGCAAACAAATGTTCCCAAGTGTAAGGCGTTTAAAAAGAATCGCCTTTCAATCAAAAATTGTAATCAAACAGCATGGAAATTCGCAAGGGCTTTTGTTTTTGCAGCGTGCGCATAGTCATTCGAAATCGTTTTGGGGCCCATGCATTTCTGCGAATTGTTCAGCAACTTTTGCGATTTTTAGATCTGTAATGATGACTGTACCGCAGGATTAAAAAGAGTAGATTAATTGTTCACTTCTTGTATGGAAATCACTTTTGTAGGTCCTCTGACGACTGTTTGTAATTGAAAAATCCTGGAAAAGAATGGCAGCTTACAGTCGCTATAGGAGATAATGTCTAACGTTGACGGCTGATTGATGCATTTGAATGATTTACTTAACATTGAGATTGCAGTCAATTTGAACATCAACAGGTCCACAGCAAAATCGATAATTGCAACTTATTTGAGATCCGGACGAAGAGAGAGGTTGGTGCAGAGAAAGTGCAAGTCATTTCAAAATGGATGATGAGATGCAAGACATCCATGACACCAATACCCTCTCAAATCAAATCCTCAACATATCAAAGAAATATAAAACATAATTAAAGGGGGGAAAAGGAAAAATGACAAAAGATACAAAGAAATACACAAGTATAGGTGTAAAGAGGTTTTGCATTTTGTTTGCTCATTTTGCGAAATTGGTTGTCTCAAAACGAAAACGTAAGTAACGATCTAGTATAAATCGTTGTTTACGGTTACTCTGCTAAATTGAATGCCGATTTTGCATGGCTAAATTGAACGACTGTTGAATTCATTTGAATGCAATGCTATATAAATACGGATGTTTTTACAGTTTCAACCGAGGAGTTTAATCTCGATTTTACGCTCATGACTAGGGGGAGTCTTGTTGGTCGTCCAAACTTCTTCACTTGTTTTTCCCAAGTTGAAGGAGGTTGCTTTATTTCAAATACATTTTCGAAGATTTCTCGTACATCCACGAAAAAAATAAAGATGTATGTTTTGGAAATTTGACGTACATAATGCTTAAATAAAGTTGAGTTTGCGATTGCAACTGAATGCTGACACTTGCTACAACGCGATTTACCTTACCGCGATGTGTCGTGTGACGGCCGTGGGGCTGATGCTTCGTGTGGCCGGTCAACATTCCGTGCTGGCACATACGCTACCTACGTTATGTGCAGCGTTACACGGATACTTTGTCCATGCATGACGCTTCATGTATGATGTAATTTCATCTGTTATGGATTGGTTTTCGCTCTCAAGCTAAAATTTACTCCTATTAATTGTCATGTGTTATTACAAAAATGAACGTAAATTAATTATTTTCATTTTTTTTTTATTTAGTAGATGTTTAGCTAGGCCCATAAAATATTATGTCTATTAACACACTGGTCTGCCCAAGTAAATGGTTTTAGCTGATGCCAAAATATGCACTTACATTTGTTCAAACCCTGATTCTCATTTTGAGGTGTACTTTTTAGCTTTACCATACACCAAAATGTTCAAATTCAAATGTTTGACCACAAAGGTCTCTTGTCCTCATCAATAACTTGAATACAATTGAGGAACAATTTTATTAACTTTAAAACCCGATTTTTGAGCATGTTTCTGCATTTCTTTGACAAAAACCAAAGTACCTTTAACATTGTTTTTTGTTTGGTCTTATTTCTGCATTCGGTTATGAGTTTCCGGCATGCAATTATGTCATTTTGGTATTTCGTTTTGTGGTTTTGTCTCACCATTATACAAATTCTGCGTTCAGTTTTGTCATTTTGACGTGCCATTTTGTTTCTGCGGCATTCAATTTTGTCATTTGGTCCAACCATTATGTATATTCATAATTCCGTCTGTTGTTTGCCTTCAGTTCTATAAAAAGCATTATTCTGTCCAGCAAGTTCGTAGCGCGAGATGTGGCGGTCGCCATGACACATGACACGTGGGGCGCACATTACAGTTTTCACAGCGTGAAATTAACTATAAATGCATACTATGCGCAAGACGGCAAAGAATGGTGGCACAGGAGGGACATCGCACATCACAACTCTGCGCGCATCCGTGTTCGATACATCGGACATCACATATATCTGCGCGCATAATTATTTGTGATGTTCGATACATCGTACATCGCAAATTCGCAAATATCTGTGCAAATGTTGTGATCATTTTGCCATCATGTTTACACATCAGTATTCTGTATTAATCACGTGCGATACATCGGACATCACAAATCAGCGCACATTTTCTTTGTGTTCGTGTGTTTTGTTTTTATAAAATGAGGCATGATTTTTCTGAAAGAAGAACTCAAGTGAAATGTAACCCCATGTTATGAAAACAGTGGTCAACTGCCACAACATGCGCAATAACTGAATGTACTTAGTGGTTGTGATTCGCCCATAATGTCATTTTGCTATGGCGGCCTTATAATGCGTGATAACACTATATAGACGTGAATTTGTAATGATCTCTGAATGTAAAACGAAGCACACATGAATGAATGATTATCCATTATATTCATTGATGGTAGATAAACGAGGTACCAATATTATTTTGAGTGCTGGAGCATTATTATGGGGAGCCCCTATTTACAGAAATGGTTCTGTCTGCCGAGTATCCCCTGTTGTGAGTAGCCAGTTATACTCCGAAAGACCCCCACAATTGGGCCTAAAAATCAAGTTGGCCTATAAGGGAAGATGAGACAGGTACCAGGAAAAACCTATGCTAACCGATCAGGCTCAGTCCATGGTACATGCAAACAAAAACCACTTCAGACATTTTGTCCGTTGTTTAAGGGGTGCCAGATACCCCCCAAATGTGTACCCTACCCCACATGACATATGCTATGTAAAGAACATTCAAGGATTCCCCGGTAACCAAAAAAAGACTTATTATTAACAGAATTAGGCTATCGCTCGTCACTGATTACGTCATATCATGGCTGTCCACTGCAGACACGTGTACCCCCAATCCATGCAGCAATGGAGGAACCTGCAGTACTGAGGATGGAAGTACCTTCGTATGTCAGTGTCCATCGGGTTACAGTGGAGACATCTAGCCATCGTCTGATTTTAGTCTGCCTTTGGAATCTGACATCTTGAAACTATACTCATGCAGCCGCACAAGTTACCCCCCCAGAAACTCAGAAACTGCATGTTTACAATAAATTCACACCGCCATCAACTGCGAAACATTCCACAATTTGCAGAACAAAGCAGGCATGCATATTTTAATGTCCCTTCGCCGTAAGGCAAGAACTAGCGATACTCGGGCTCCATTGACTTTAGAAAGACTTACAAAATGAGAGTCTAAATTACAGAGAGATATTTGTTACCAAGTTCAGCAAGATTATATAAAAGAATTGAAGAAATGATTGTACAACAAAAAATATCGTTTACATAATGACCAGCAGCCGATTTCACGAAACTTTACGCCATGGCGTAAGTCCAACTTACGCCACAAATGTTGCGTAAGTTGCGCCACTTACGCAACATTTGTGGCGTAAGTGGACTTACGCCATGGCGTAAAGTTTCGTGAAATCGGCTGCTGCGGGTGTTTTGTTGCCATTTAAGGCTACGGCTATCGGTGGGGTATTACGTATAGTGAGCATGACTCCACTCATGAGGCATGAGAAGTTAATGGAAACACACTGAGCCACAGCCATAGTCGTACAGGCGTTCATTCAAATCTTGCCTTTCTTTCATGTCTTCATGTCAGGTCCATGCGTCCCCAACCCGTGTCAGAATAATGGCATTTGCAAAAGTCAAAGTGACTCCTCCTACGACTGTGAATGTCTGATGCATTACACTGGAGCAGAGTGTCAAACTCACGGTAAATCAATGAAATTTAATCGATTGAGATTAGAGCCTACTTTTGTGATTTAATTGCAGCAGTTTATTGTGTGGCAGAAAGCAGGGAGCGCAAACATATTATTTTGCCAAATGTATTTCAAAATTTAATAATTGCTCATTGTATAAATTATGGGGATACACGCAACTCAAGACGCGGGGAAAACTCATCAAAGGCGTTTGCAATAATGTTTTAAAGTGTTCCTTTGAAATTAAAGAACAACAACAAATCGTATTATATGACTTGACTGACAATGATGATAACAATATCCCTGGGATTTATTCGCCGTATCGGCATTACAAATCTGGTGTCTATAGTCTGGTTCACCCACCTTGATCAGTATAATAACTTTAAATACTTCATGGAAAGAAAATTAACGTTGATTTTCCAATTTCCTGACCTGGCGGAGGTGTTTGTTAACAAACAAACTAACAAACAAACAAATACACATGTTATTTGTATCGTGGCGTTGGGTGTAACAGTCAACATGTTATAGTTTGCTTTTGATTTGAATAATTTTCCCATCATAGTGCCATGTGACAACTCCAACCCTTGTGAACCCGGAGGCACGTGTAATGCAGTGGGATACTGTGAATATTATGGTAATGAGCAGCTCTAATTCCTTTCTGTCAATTTTTTTTTCAATTCCAATATTTTACTTGTTGCTGAAAGGGAGGGAGCGCGGAGAATTTTTTTCGGAATATTACATGGCCCAGTCCGGTCCATTCGTATGAAAAATACGCTTGAGAATAATTTATTATTTGGGAAAAAATTAGCTACACACGTTATACACGTAACGGCGCCCCTTTTTATAACTGTGGTTCTCATTTCTTTTTCCCCTTGAAGGAGGGTCGGTCGGTCGGACCAAAAAAAAAGCTCGGTGAAAAAAAAATCTGGCTAAATGCACAAAAACCTAAAGAAAATGATGAGAAATGTTCATTGTATTCACTGTAATCTCGTTTGAATATTTTTTTTATTATTTCTGTGATAGAAAGTAAGAAAATGTAGGCCTATTGGCAAAATTTGTCTCCAGAAATTGTGGATTTTTAATTTGTTTTCCTCTTGAATTTATATTATGTCATTTTGGACAGGGTCGGCGGCAAAAAAAAGGTTGTTTTTTTTCTTCGGTCGGAGTCTAAAATATGGGTCGGTCGGAAATGAGAACCACAGTAACAAAAAGGGGCGCCCTAATCCTGAATATGTGCATTGATGTACGTGTATTGCATGGGTAAAGTAAAGCTAACAAAATATTTATTTTAAATCATTGAAAAGTAAACAAAGAAATGTTGACTTGGACGGGATTCGAACCTGCGAGCCCTGGAATACCATATACCGGCAGTCTACCGCCCTATATTAGCGGTGTCCAGCGTGGATAGCTCACTGCTGGAAGAGTGTAGGTACGGTATACCTGGGGTCGCAGGTCCGAATCCAGCTCCAGTCAATTTCTCTTTGTTCATCGATTTAAAATTCATCCAGTCAGTTTGCTTGGTGGTTTTGATGACGATATTATCTATTCTACTTCTAAGTTCTATGTGTAGATTCTTCCCCTTTTACTCCTTTGTGCAGGATCATGCCAAGCAATCATCGATGCTGGCACTTACTCAGGGTATTTCTACATCAAACCAGTGTGTGATGATCCCACTACCGATCCAATCAAAGTCCGTATGTACAACCTTTATGTCAACGGTGATGAGGATTCGAATTGACAAAAACAATCAAATACGATACAGCCTGGAAACAATTACTAAAAATTATATGAACTAGCAAAAAATACAAGCTGACAGACTAATTTAGTCTATATTGACGAAATAAAATTGATATAATTTAATTGTCTGTGCAATGAATATGCTTTATGAAATGTTACATGTATGTCGACATACATACACATGCATGGTTTGACACAACACAAACGGAACGTCATGAAATAGAGATGAAAAATACTTGTGGCAATACACATGTATGCATTAAATGCCATTGAGATCACACTGAAACCATTAATAAGTTACATATTCTAATTGGTACAAATGCAGAAAAATATTTATTAAACGAACGGCAAAAGGGACTTAATAATTCAATCTCCTCTCCTACAGCAGGGATGAGGTGTATCTGACTGTAATGTATAGGCATGATATGAGGTGTCATGATAGTAAACATTGCTGTAAATAAACTTATGGTTCTTTTAATGCTGATATTAAAGGTAGAACCTGGCATTCACTTCACATGTTCAATTGACATCAATGTTTGTTCCCTGTATAGATTGCTCGGACGACGGATCCGGAGCTGGATTGATGAGGTGAACATAATTTTATCTCTAATATTGGATGGGCGTGTTGTTTGGATGGGTTGGTCTGTTGGCGGGTGGATGGGTGTGTCGCAGAACCGGCTGGTTGGTAGGTTGGTTGGTCAGTTGGTTGGTCAGTTGGTTGGTCAGTTGGTTGGTTGGTCAGTTGGTTGGTCAGTTGGCTGGGGAGTTAGTTGGTCAGTTGGTTGGTCAGTAAGTTGGTCAGTGGGTTGGTCAGTCGGGTGGATGGTTGGTCGGTCGGGTTGTACTTGGTTGGTGTGTTCATAAAGTGAAATGTCAGCTTTTTTGTGCGGAAGGATATAAAAGCTGTTGATTGTGAATTGAACGTTGGTCTACGAGCACAGTCTGATAAATCAACGTTCGCGCCTGTGCATGAAGAAACACCAAGGTCCACTAATAATGCCATAACGCATAGATAAGCACATTCATTATATTGAATTTCTCTATTCAGCCTGGTCTGGCATAGCGCTAAGCGGCGCTCAAATAACACCATGATTTAATTAGCATTATTTTGGTCGGTTTCCCGAGACTGAATGATCTCCATTGCAATATGGTCACAACAAAGGGTCACGCCACTGACACACAGCAAGCATAATTATGCAGCCGTTCACTTTTATTTGCATGAAATATCTCTGTAATATTGAAGGGGTTCAAATGGAGGAAAGCCAGTCATTTCAAACATGTCTGGGCTATACTTTATACTTTATAGGTCATTCTTTTAGATCAGCCGGCACAAATTTATGAAATGTATCTTTTATGTTTCCGGTCGTTCTTTCTTTCTTTATTTAGCCAGAAACTGAATAGGGATAAGCAGTGTCGGTCTGTCTGTAAGTCTGTTTGTCCGTCTATGTGTCTTGCAGTATCGTCGCACTTAGTGAGGAGGCATCAAAAGTCTTCCTAATAATTCCTTGCCAATATTGTTTTGAATATAGTTCATCTTTATGTCATTGTCCTTTTGCCTCATAATTTCACTGTTTCCAAAAATGCACTCTGCTTTAAACAGGGATGCGTTTCGTTGTACAATTTATAATTGAAGTGAAGTTTGGCAATTGGACTCATTCGATGTATAATAAAGATGTCTTATTAAAGAAATATTATTTTTGTATTACTTTAGGCTGTTCAGTTCACAGGACTGGTCTACAAGATGCCATACCCCGTTCTCCATTGAATGGACAAGAGACAGGATTGCGTGTCAAGGAACAGGAGTAAATGGTGTGTTGTTGTACGGTCCATGGTACCAGTGGATTCTGCGCGATGATTTTTGTTCATCTCTGACTATTTCTGATGTCGACCTCTTCGTCGCCGTTGCCAACTGCCTGAAGCCTGGTAATCCAGACTGGCCATCTACAAGGCCTAATGGAGGTATGAATCACAACGAAATAATTGCATTCCTACTGGGGGAAACGTTGAATGAATGCATGATTAAGATATAGCCTATAGGAGCTGCAATTCCCAAAATACCCACATTGACGATATGAGCTATTCCATAATGCCGCCCTCCCCTATAGTCTTAGAGTCTATACATCTAGTAGTACTATACCATCCCTATAGTCTAAAATAATACCAGGGATGCGAGTGGCCACACACACAAACTGTAATCACGAATTAAAAAACTGAAATTTAAAAATTCCTATACATTTGTACAGAGCAGGTGTACAAAAAAGCTGAAATTCTGAGTCAATATCTTAACCAAAAAATCGGAATTCAGATTTAAATATGAAGTTTCTCACATCCCTGTTAAACATTGCACTACATACATGCAGTGTATTACTCATGAAACTCGTCTGATGCCCACATATCATATTCCCAGATCTTAATGTTTCAGAAAAAAGTATAGCTCTTGTATGGACTGGCATACGCAATATATGCAACAAATGATATCATTCGTGTTTTTTGTACCATTCTTAAGGAGTGTTGGTAGAGGGGGTTTGCTCAACTGGTGTCAGCTGGGGAGATGACATCTCAACTACTGCATGTGGGAGTACACCGAATATCGATGTCCGCGTCAACATATCGGTCATCTTCGATCCATCTAGTGACAACTACGGCAAATATTTTATGTCCTGCCTCAATGCTGACACTGACGAATGGATCGATCACGAATGGTAAAATATTTCGACTATTCCATACATAATATCTACCATGATAACTCCTCGAGAGCTCAATCACCTAGAATGGAAATGAGTGTCAAGCACCTTATTTTCGAACAGCAATATTCTTGGATTTCTATCAAACAACTGAAATAGTTTGCAAGAACAAACGAATTGATGAACTCATTACGCGGTCCACCAGGGGTTTAGTGGATTTTAGTATACCTCATAAATATTAATGACCTAGAACCGAATTTCGTTTGGTCAAGTCACCATCACGGCATCACGTGCCAGTGGATGTATATTTGCTCGAAGAAATTGTGGACAATGAATAATAATAATATGAAGTATAGTAAAACAAATATGACACGGTTTATTTCGGGTGGACAGTCGATTCTAGCTTCCCTTGGTAATGGGAAGTTTGGCTCGGGTACTATGGTTTGTCTACTTCCAACACCTCGGGAGCTAGAATCGACTGTCCACTTTCAAACCATGTGATATTTGTATACGAACTTTTGATGTATTTTCATGGAATGAAATAATCGTTTCAATCTCTCTTCCTTCTGTCAACCCTACCTATGCAGGTCAAGCGATATAATGAAATTATGGATCAACAACTAAATCACACACCTTGCATAGGAATGCAACACTCACGAAAGACAAGAAAGAAGACCAACACACTCAGCTCAAAAGTTCAAACATTTCCGCTGAATTTCAATGGAATAAAACTCGTCAACGCCTTGACCATACTACATTCAACGAAAAGTTAAAGAGGATGTTCAACACTCAACAAACCTTGCTTTATTTGTCAGAACTATAATCCTTAAAAAGACTATTATTTCTATATTCAGGGTGAGACAAATATACGTTTTTCGCATTTCAAGTAATTTAAGGATAAAAGTTCTAACAAATAAAGCGAGGTTTGATGAGTGTTGAACAACATCTTTAAACGAATTCGGTAATAATGCATGGGATAGAATTCCTGTCAATTTGACACAGCTAATTGTCACTCCGAATTTGTGAAAGTTACCGAACAATTTGTGAAAGTTGCAGACCAAAGCTCATCCTTGACAAACGTTTGGATATATTTTGAACTACACGTTCATTTTGGATGTATTTTAAAATGCAAGATCATTTTTGATGTATTTAAAACTTAAAGATAATGTTTGATGTATTTTCAAGCACTTCAAAGTTTATTTTGATGTAATGTGGCACCAAAGTTGTAGATATATTGTGTCAATTTTAGTACAATGAGTTATTCCTTACACTGTGAATTGAAAAAGTCAGTCAAGCCAGTACAACACGAATCTTAATATCAAAGGAATGCACAATTGTGCATGCGCATATTATTAAAGATGCATTGCAAATCTGCATGGAACAAAACAAAATTAAGCCAATTCTTCAACAAACATATAAATTAACAAATAAACAAATCTATTATATTTAGGAATTTCCCTTCAATATTCTAAGCTTTCAAAGATAATTTTTTTCTTTTCAATTCTTTCACCCAATCTTTCCAATAAAACAGATTCAAAACTTTGTAAATTCCAAGGATGGAATTTAAACCAAACAGTTTAATAAAGTGATTACCTCTCTCCCCAAGTGCAGGATTATAAAAAAAGAACTGAACTGTTTTCTGCAAGACGTATGCATATGAACAGTCATGATGATTATCCTCTATATGAATTATGTATGCATAAATATCACACTGTCTTTCATTTTGATAATAGCGCCACCATCGGCTCGTAGCAATAAAGATTCATCAGTCTTGTTGACAGTTATTACGGAATTTGATTTAGATTCACAATCGTCCACTCAATGAAATTTCTGTGTCGATTACTAATTGATAAGTGATTCGTTTTACGAAACCTTTTTAGCATCTGAAGTTCATTTATTGAGGTCACATGACCAAAGGACAAAGAACAAAGGATAGAAAACAATGAGTTTAAAGGGTTACACTTTGATTATAGAATATCGACTGATTAATTATGAATTATTCACACTGTCGACCATTGCAAATGAAGGAAAACACCCACATGATTATAGTCTCATAAGTTTAATTAGCTGTAATTCAATATCTGATATTGCAATAATGTGGTCAAATTATGTACGTGAATGTTTTGATAAGTCATTTTGCACTCAATAGCATAGATCCATATCATCATATTCAATTGTAACATTGTAAAAATTGTAAAATTTTAATAATATTTTATTTCATAGTCTCGACATATTTCATGGAGTCCTGGTAATTTTCAATGAGCTTGTATGGGCTCAATGAGACATTTTTACTTTGAGGAGATACGTTGGTTTTTCAGCACAATCTTAAGAGTTACAGAAATGTGCGCTTATTGGTGGAATCGTGAACATTGCGCAATGAATATTACAATAGGTGCATTGTTTAATACGTACAAAGGGTGAAAGTGAGAGTTAAATGCAGAACGTAAATGAAAGTCATGTAATTTTGCCACAATCGATGTATTATTCTTACAGTTACACAAAAGGCACATCCATAGCATTACATGCACTTTAATGTAAGATGTACTTTAAGCTCATCAGAAAATATTTGACTGAAAACGTAGAGCACTGGATTCGATCGAAAACATAATGAATTTCTGGCTGAAAGCTTATACTCTTCATATAGTGCGCGCTACAAGGAATACTTCTGTGAAGTATTACCCTGTTAATTCCGGTTTTATTTGAAAAAGGGCCTTTAAAATCCTAACAGAAAATCGCAACAGCTGTGAAGTTCAAGTCTCAGCGATGGAAATTCTACACATGCAGTTGCAGGTGCATGAGTACAGTCGCGTATGGGCCTATTTGGATGCATTTTTGGTCAGTTCTTTATGATGTCAAAACTAGATACTTTCTTTTGAGAAAAAAAAAATCTAAAAAAAATTCTAATTGATAGGAATTAATTATCAAGGATGACAACCATGCTAATCGATGTATTTTAATCATTTACGTTCATTTTCGAAGTATTTTAATCATTCAAGTTCATTTTCGATGTATTATTTAATCTTTCAAGTTCATTTTAGATATATTTTAAAGGTAATATCATACTTTGGTTTTTGTCAAGGAAATGCACAATTGTCATGGGCAACAATATCAAGGAAGACACAGTAACATCTGTAATATTTTCAGTCCCATACGGAGCCCAATTTTTGAGGAAACAGTCTGTGAAAAACGCTTACAGTATTTTTAAATCTTTTTACCGTTAATTTTATTTATTAGCAAAAGATCAAAATTGTTCATGGTCATTGGTTTTACTCTTTTCTGGATAAATACAGCAATGCTGCTACCAAAATTTGATAATACCTTTAAACATTCAAGTTCATTTTCGCTGTATTTTAATCATTCAAGTTCATTTTCGATGTATTTTAATCTTTCAAGTTCATTTTAGATATATTTTAAAGGTAATATCATACTTTGGTTTTTGTCAAGGAAATGCACAAATGTCATGGGCAACAATATCAAGGAAGACACAGTAACATCTGTAATATTTTCAGTCCCATACGGAGCCCAATTTTTGAGGAAACAGTCTGTGAAAAACGCTTACAGTATTTTTTAATCTTTTTTCCGTTATTTTTTTTTATCTTCAAAGACCAACATTGTTTATGGTTATTGGTTTTACACTTTTCTGGATAAATACAGCAATGATGCTACCAAATACGATAGTACCTTTAAATATTCAAGTTCATTTTCGATGTATTTTAATCATTCAAGTTCATTTTCTATGTATTTTAATCATTCAAGTTCATTTTATTGATGTATTTTAAAGGTATTATCATACTTTGGTTTTTGTCAAAGAAATGCAGATTCATGGACAACAATATCAAGGAAGACACAGTAACATAAATCTGTGATTTTTTTAGTCCCATACGGTGCCCACTTTTTGAGTAAACTGTGAAAAACGCGCACAGTATTGCAAAAATCTTTTTACCGTTAAAAGATCAAAAAATGTTATGGTCACTGGCTTTACACTTTTTCTGGATAAAAACAAACAAATAATTTGTTATCTTCAAAAGATCAAAATTGTTTATGGTCATTGGTTTTACTCTTTTCTGGATAAATACAGCAATGCTGCTACCAAATACGATAGTACCTTTAAATATTCAAATAATTTTTCGAAGTATTTTAAACTTCAAGTTCATTTTCGAAGTATTTTAGACTTCAAGTTCATTTTCGAAGTATTTTAAACTTCTAGTTCATTTTTTTTTCAGATTTTCTTGCACCTGCATCAATTAATGTTGCGTGGCCGCTCGTATGAGACATTCCTAACATTGTATTTGGAGACACATTTTGAGTAAGCCTCACTACTAATGTTTACATTAACATAATTATACTTCAACACAGTATGCAGGTTGATGGTTCTATTATAATACATGGGGATGAAAATGGAACAATCAATTTCTTTGTTGGGAATGTCTCATATGATTATTCCATATTTATATAAATAATAATAAGCATTATTGCTCTGTTCAGAATTGGTATTATGATGATTGGCAGATATCATTAGGAACTTAGGACTTAATTTCAAAGACTACGATTTACTGTGTTAGCTTGCTTTAATAATGACCCATGAGCCCATTATTGCAAGCCGTTATGCGTGGGGTTATACAGTAATGTTACAACTTACAACTACAGTACAGCTGCTTACAGGAGCCCTCTAAATTGTGTAAGCACATGTATAGGCCTACTTTCAGGCAGCAAGACTTTTCAGATCTCAGAGCTGCCGTGTTGGTGACAGTAAATCATAGTCTCGGTGTAATTTACAGCTACGATCCTGGGCTAAACAGAGTTCCCATACTCATTGGGTCAATGTTTTGGAAAGAACCCGATTATTAATTTGAACTGCATTAATACCGTTGTTATTGTTGTGAACTAAAAGCCTGGAAAATTGCCACAAAGTAATTCACGCTGGCTGAATGGACGAAACGTCCAATAAAATGAGCATTGAACCAAAACCAAGAACTAAGCAGTTTTCAACATGGTAAATGGCAATTACGAAAAACTGAGTGACTAGCCTTTGAGAAAGATCCTGCTAGGATCGAAACGCGTCAGGCCCTCCTAACTCTAAGAATTTGACTGAGACAGTCCGTGGAACTGTACGTGCTGGGGTTCACTCCCCCTAGCACTGAGATTAACCTTAACATGAGTTGCCAGTATCACCATAGTGATTTGCATTGTGGCTTTCCCTTTGCTTTTAACAATTAAGATTGATTCACATTCAAAATCAAATCTTTGTGTTTCGTGAAATCAGCAGTAGGCCTATGGCTTGCTATTCCACACAGAAGCAAAACACAGATACGACTAAAACAATAAACATATCTAGGGTCGATTTCACGACAGACTACTCTTAAAATATGAATCAATCTTAATTGCTATGCAAAGTGTGATGTCATAATTTGCAACTCGTCTTGAGATTAATCTTAGTGTTTGGTGAAATACAGGGCTTGATTACAGCTTTAATGAAGTGCTGTTTTTGAAAACACCATTAAAAACACCTGACCCATATTATAATGTAAATTCTAAAATAATAAATCAATCAATGACCTTGTTAAATCATTTGTTCACAATCGCGCAACTTTAATCGAGTAATAAACTGCACAAAAATTAGTTTGGAATAAAAAATTGGTGATTATTTTGTTCGTCATAGGCCTCAAGTGTTAATTTCCATCATGAGATATAAAAGTAGGCTGAAAGCATCTTGGCAAAACTGAACAAGATTGTCCTATTAGTACGTACAAATCATGCATTTGGAAACTATAAAATTGTACTAATGTCCTCCTCTGTGAACTCCCTGAAATTGAAGAAGTCGAGTTAGTGCTATAATTATGATTATTTCAAGCGCAGCCAGTCCACACTTAAGGCCGCCGCACACGAGAACCGAGCATACAATCTCTTTGACTACTTAGTACATGTATGATGTACTGTACTGTAGTGAGTACAGGTACATGTTCGACTCGGTGAACATTGTATTATTTTGCAACGATCATAAATACCTTCATTTAAGTTGTCCTCTCTTTTCCTCGAAGGCCTGCTGAAGTTTATTCCTTTTCTTGAAAACGGGAGAAATCACATCATAAAGACAGGTAACATAGTCTGGCCACAAAACGACTAACTTTTCCGAAACTTTAGTCAGCCTAACAGCGTTGCTAACGTTTTCCATGGGCGCTGCCATCTTGGAAATCACGTGAACACAGAGCGTGCGCTCTCATTGGCCAATTGCCTTCATTAGCTCATCGCGTAGCTCATGTCTACGGAAGCGTATTACAGCCTCATTACGATTAAAAAAATATCGTGTATTAAACGATGACCTTTTTTTACGCCAGGCTAAAGAAAAAATTCAGAGGACTAGAGGCAGAAATCTCGCCAAAAAATAGATCGAACAAGGTGAGCTATACAAGTTGAGCAAACGGCCTCGAGATATTGGTTGCTCAGTAGCTTTATCTCGTGTGGATGCGACAGCCTTCACCGCGCACGCGCGCAAAAGGTTTACATTTGTCGTCTCAGGCCCAATGCTCAAGCACGGTGGACAGGGAACAAACGATTCAACAACCTGGGCACAACCTGAACATTTGTATCAATCAGTTCATTGTTTGCCATTCAAGACAGCAAGGGTTGTTGCAGATTATATTTCGTCACATGCTTATTTGCACAGTAATACTTTGCTGATCAGAGCAAGGAATCACACATACATTATTAAAATTTGGAACATTTTGAGCAGTCACACACAAATCCACATATCCGTGTGTATTCTAGGACTACGCCTATACAAATACGGTCATTGTATAGCATGCTCAATCTGTTTTGGATGTCAAGATTAAAAAAAATTCAAAAATAACCATGTCAATGGAGAAAATAACTGAAAATGTTAAGAAACAACGTCCTTTTTTTGTTTTCTTTTAATGATTAAGTACCACTAAGGTGTACACTTATATAAACAGATATTTACTTCCCCAAACTCAAAATGTATCCGTCAAACCACTCGATAAAAGGAAACTTTAATTCTCGATCGAGTTACGGTAGCTGGCATGAAACGTCTGATCTCTATTGTGCATCACGTAGCTTCAATATAATTAGATGTGTATTTAATTATGTGTTTTTTTATTCTTCACAACAAAACGCCCGTACTAGTAACTCGCGGCGGCAGCTCGCTCATCAACTAATATTATGCAAATTAGAACTGAATTTCACATCTCTGATTTCAGCAGAGGGCGCCCTTGAATAAGTAATGCAAAACACAAAATCTTTACTTTCTCATCGATGCAAGTATAAATCATTCTTGTTAGACTCCATTTAACAAATCCAATTCAGCAAATTCTAATAAATGAATACACATAAAAATTTCCATTACTCTCTCAGGAAATTGGGTATTAATTATGGCAAAATTAAACGGAGATCTACATTTTTTTATCAACAAAACATTTCACTTGTTATATAATTATGCAATTGGTTTTGGAGAAAACGATCAGTTTATTATTTAGCTCATTACAATATTGCTATTGACCTTTTGCTTGGACGGCCAGGTTATTTCATATTTTTAGAGCCACAAAATCAATTAAAACACCATTCAAATGGAAGTATAAAATACAGATGATAACTTTAAAGGTAGTATATCATGCTACCATACTACAGTGCCCACTTTTGGGGGAAACAGTGAAAAACTCCCACAATATTTTAAAAATCTTTTCACCGTAATTTGATCTTTATAAGATCAAAATTTTGCTGGTCATGAATTTTACTCTTTTCTGGATGAAATACAGCATTTCAGGCAGAAAGAAATGCTCACGGTATGTTTCTACCATCACCATCTTTAAACCCTGTACGTTATGGGTAGGCCTAATTCTGTGCAGATTTCTGTTTCGGTATGCGACCAACTAATGATAGTTAATTAATACACAGTACAATGCTGATAGGTGAAAACATCCCATGAAATGTTTTTGTCTGAAATGCCATATTCGTTGAGAAATAAATGAAACTATTTTCCCATTGGAATAAATCGCTTCGAAGCGTTTTATTATGAACGCATACTATCGTTGAAATGTGTAAACGGGTTTTCACTATTTTCTTGTGACCCAGATGGCTGATTGGCCTCAAACTTGTACGGGTTTGTCAGTTAAGGTATATGATGGCTTACAAAATGTGCTTTCACTGTCAGCAACGGCTTTATCGCAAAAACCAGTTCTGTAAACATTCCTTTAATCAAGCATAGTAGATTTATAAATGGTGCGTAGACCCTGTGCATTACGGGCTTACACCGCGACGTACGTACGTTCATCATAGTCGGTGTTGTACGTGATTGATATAGGAGAAGCAAGGTTGGATGGAGTATGCATATTACCGTGCACACTTCGCAGCAAACACGATCGACTCTACATACGTTGTACAGACGGTGTCACGGTACGGTATAGACCCCTGTGCATTACGTGCTTACACCGCGACGTACGTACGTTCATCATAGTCGGTGTTGTACGTGATTGATATAGGAGAAGCAAGGTTGGATGGAGTATGCATATTACCATGCACATTTTGCAGCAAGCACTATCGACTCTACATACGTTGTACAGACGGTGTCACGGTATACGGTATTATGTCCTTGTGATCACTGCCCGTCCGATATATTTCGTTGTGGGTCAATATCAGTTCAAACTTGGAGAATTGCGCATGCGCAGTTCGGTCTTACCATACGACTTGAGGGCCGCGATTTTTCGTCCTGTGTAGATACGACAGTAAATAATAATCGCGATTTAGTGTTTGTTTCTTATAGTGTGTGTGGACGTAACTATTATTTATTATGGATCATTGGAATATGAACAAATGAAAAATATCATTCGAAACGGCCATCCCCGGCAAACCGTATACTGATCATGTTTGTATGGTTACAGGGTGATTGATAATGGCATGTGACGTCATGATTCTATTTATAGCACTAGGGAGTGGATTGATACCTGTATTATTCTGATTGGTTGGTGCCTACGTGTGCCGCGAAACAGGTAGGGCGCGGTTGGGATTATAACCACACGTAAGGTGAATCTTGTTTCCAGTGGTTGGTGCGAGTCGAAATAAACGGTTGTTGAAAGACTCTGCTGCGTACGGACGTTCGAAGTTTCAAATACCGCCTTAACTTTCCTTGGTAGAAAACTCCAAGAAAATTCAAACTTTCCTGAAAATGGAATACATCCATTTTCTCGTTGCTCTTTTTAAAATTATCACCTCTATTGCTGCCGCCGACTTAGACATCCCGTCTTGTCAACCGGTGGCGAGACAGCAGCAAATGCGACTGGGTTACACCCACAAATTTTACCGCGGCCCAAAGTCAGATCATATCTATCGTGGAAATGGAAGTGCCTACCGCAATGGCACCGCAGGCTCCTATCTGACGTGTGCCGGGATGTGTCTGCAGGAAGATGCCTGCAAATCATTCAACTTCTGTAAAGATGACAACCGCTGTGAGCTGAACGCAGCGGTCTTCTCCAACATGACTGACCTACTACTCAAAATTGGCTGCAAGTACTTCGATGAGAAGTACCACGAGCCCGTGGCTGAAGGTAAGCATTTTCCTCTCACTATAAAACGAATCTGTGATCATTCCATTCGCATATTCGTTACTGGGATGGATTTCTAATTATCGTGAATTGTTTTCCCTTTATAGTTCATTTTAAAATTCCTCTGAAAACTCATAAAAGAGATTAAACAGTGATTACAATTGCAGAATAAATCGACGTAAATCAATGAGAGATATTCCTATAGGGATATCAAATTGAATTGCATACAATAATACTCATAATGGATCTTAATTAAAGCAGTTGAAATCAATCTATGTGTTTTGTTTTGATTACCATATCATTCTTATAACAGACAAATATTACGGTACATTTTGGCAACATTACTGAGGAGTTTTTAGAGCGAATTTGTTGATGATGTACATCATTTATAATAATAGCCACGCAAACGTATAAACCATCGTGTTAAATGCGTTGTAAACAAACAATATTCAGTATGCATTTGAGAGAGATAGCCAAATTGACATAATTATCTCCTTATTACCAATATTTGAAAGAAACCTTTGTAGAAATCATGAAGCAATTGACAATTCCCGGCCATTTTTGGCAAATGAGCGGTTAATTTCATGTTCACACTACGGAAGAGTATGAGGGCCATAATTCATAAAAGAGATTAAATCATGAATCAATTGACATTCATTTCTGCTTTGATATTCTCCCTGTGTCTACCACCGGATTAATTAGATTAAACAAAAACTGTGTATTCCTCTCCCGTTCCTCTACAACTGCCCCTCCCCCAGCCCCAATCTACAACCCCCTTTTTTCTCATGTTCCCCCTTTTTCCCTTTGCTTTAACCTCCCTTGGACCCCCTTTTTTCTCATGTTCCCCCTTTTCCCCTTTGCTTTAACCTCCCTTGGACCCCCTTTTTTCTCATGTTCCCCCTTTTCCCCTTTGCTTTAACCTCCCTTGGACCCCCTTTTTTCTCATGTTCCCCCTTTTCCCCCTTTGCTTTAACCTCCCTTGGACCCCCTTTTTTCTCATGTTCCCCCTTTTCCCCTTTGCTTTAACCTCCCTTGGACCCCCTTTTTTCTCATGTTCCCCCTTTTCCCCTTCGCTTTAACCTCCCTTGGACCCCCTTTTTCCTCATGTTCCACCTTTTCCCCTTCGCTTTAACCCCCTTTGGACCACCTTTTTTCTATGTGTTTTCCCGGTCATTTTCGGCAAATGAGCGGGCAATTTCATGTTCTCGCATTCGTATTGACGTGATTTTGCCTCCTCGGTTGAAACCGTCACTCGATTTTACTTTGATGCATCCGTATTTAAATAGAGCATTACATTCAATTAAATTCAACAGTCGTTCGGTTTAGCCATGCAAAATCTGCATTCAATTTAGCACGCTGCCAAAAGCCGTTGCGAATTTGAATGCTTTTCGAGTGGAATTTTAAATTGAAAGTCCATTATTTTTATTCTCATGAAGCTTGTTTACATTATTTTGCTTGCACATTAAGTGAAATTGAATGCCTTTCAGTTTCACGCGAAATGGAATGACGCAGCGTTTAAATTGTCCCCTCTTTTTTTGCCGAAAATGACCGGGAAATCCTCTATTACCAATTCCCCCTACATTTTAAAGAAGTGTATAATGTCTCGCTATTTTTGTTGAAGCTTTAAGCTGAGTGTATACTGTCAACATTTTCGGTAACATTTTCGGTAACATGTTGCCCAGTTAGAGCAACACACCTGGGCAACACGACTGTGGGCCCTGTGTACACAAGCAACATTTGGCCAACATGTTACCGAGATGTTGCTGCGACATGTTACCCAACTCGTTTTGCTCTGTGTACACTGACAACATTTTCAGTAACAAGGTACCTGGACATCATGTTACCGAGATTGTTACTGAAAATGTTGATAATGTACACTCTGCTTTACGCAAAGTACTATACACGTCTTTCATTCGTTATGTGGAGAAATACATAAAATAATTATAACAAAATCTTTTTCAATTTTTAAGAGCACATTCCGTTTTTTTTTTTTTTTCCGCACTGAAAGAATGGTACATTATACAATGTAAGCATAAAACTAAGATAACTTTGCATATTTACATGTCCCTCAAACTGTTTTCTTTGTGGTCATATAACATTAACTGTTCCTGTCTCGTGATTTGTTTCCTATGGCAACTTATATGATTCCCCTTACACACACACACACACTGATTAGCCTGCTGAGGATGGGTCCAAATTTCTGGAAACAATGTGTCTCAAATGATTGCGCTGCGATGACATTATATGGTTCTCGTGGACGCTGTGTTCCGTAATCCACGCAAGACCAAAATACCACGTAACCACTTCCCCATTACAAACTGCTGCACAAAGTTTCACTTGAAGCAGCTCTTTGAAACAATATACACATTGTTAATGTATCGCACGAGAAAAACAGAATCCATTTTCATAAAGCTGGTTAAAGGTTTACAGAAATTCTTACAGCATGCCTGCGGTGATGTTAGAATGTTGCTGAAAACCAAACATTCATTTAACTCTTTTGGTAAGAAAAGGACACTACAATGATGTGGAATTTAAAATCTCCATTTTAAACTGTGACGTCATTAAGTGAAATAAACTGACACGCTTGCTATCAACCGTTCCTCGGCTTAGGTAAAAAGTTTGTGTGTTTTTTCTCTGATGTTTGTTACATCTGAGAAAAAGAAATTGCCTTTCGATTTTGATCTCGCAATATAAATAATTAATGAACGATGAAATTTGCGCGCAGAAATACCGGTGCTTTAATTTTGTTGTTTAGTGGTCTGTTCTCTTCGGTTGTTTCTGATCATTTTTGGTTCGGTTCGGTTCGGTACGGTGTTGTTCGGTTCGGCTCGGTTCTGTTCGGTTTGTTTCTAATAATTTTTGGTTCTGTTCGGTTTGTTTCTGATCATTTTTGGTTCTGTTCGGTTCGGTACGGTGTTGTTCGGTTCGGCTCGGTTCTGTTCGGTTTGGTTAAACACCAGCAAGCGATTTTAATGAAATGTTCACGAGTATAAAATTTGATATACCTTGTATAGGTTTTCCCGGTCATTTTCGGCAAAATTATGAGCGGCCAATTTCATTTTCAAGCATTCGTGTTGACGTGATTTTGCCTCCTCGGTTGAAACCGTCACTCGATTTCACTTTGATGCATCCGTATTTGTATATAGCATTGCATTCAATTAAATTCAACAGTCGTTCAGTTTAGCCATGCAAAATCGGCATTCAATTTAGCACGCTGCCAAATGCCGTTTCGAATTTGAAAGCTGTTCAAATGGAATTTTAAATTGAAAGGCGATTCTTCTTATTCGCCTGACGCTTTTTGACATTTTGCTTGCACATGAAGTGAAATCGAATGACTATTTTGAGGTGCCTTGCAGTTTCACACGAAAAATGAGCGGACAATTTTAAACGCTGCGTCGTTCCATTTCGCGTGAAACATGCAAGGCACCTCAAAATTTCTGCGAATTGTTCAGCAAATTTGGCGATTTTTAAATCTGTACCGCAGGATTAAAAAGAGTAGATTAATTGTTCACTTCTTGTATGGAAATCACTTTTGTATGTCCTCTGACGACTGTTTGTAATTGAAAAATCCTCGAAGAGAATGGCAGCTTACAGTCGCTATAGGAGATAATGTCTAACGTTGACGGCTGATTGATGCATTTGAATGATTTACATTACATTGAGATTGCAGTCAATTTGAACATCAACAGGTCCACAGCAAAATCGATTGTCGCAACTTATTTGAGATCCGGACGAAGAGAGAGGTTGGTGCAGAGGAAGTGCAAGTCATTTCAAAATGGATGATGAGATGCAAGACATCCATGACACCAATACCCTCTCAAATCAAATCCTCAACATATCAAGGAAATATAAAACATAATTAAAGGGGGAATAAGGAAAAATTACAAAACATTCCGTGCCGGCACGCTACTTACGTTGTGTGTCGCGTTTACACGCACACTTTGTCCATGCAATGACGTTTCATGTATGATGTAATTTCATCTGTTATGGATTGGTTTTCGCTCTCAAGCTAAGATTTACTTCTAAACTCATCCGTCATTACTTTTGTTAATGAAGGTAAATTAATTCTTTTGGTTTTTCTTTAGATATTTAGTAGATGTTTGTCTACCTAGGCCTACAAAACTAGTGTCAAACATTAACCAACTGGTCTGCCCAAGTAAATTGTTTTAGCTGAAGCCAACATTTGCACTTACTTTTATTCAAACCATGTTTCTCATATTGCAACTGAATGGATGGTGAAAATAATAACTGTGTTTTTCTATGGTAAATTAAATTGCTGACGGATAGATGTTTTAAAGGATTCATTTTACATTGTTAATTATATACATTATGTTGTTGATCATTCGGGATGGATAGGCCTAAATGAAAACTAAGGGGTCGACTTTTCGGTCCAAAAGTGGAATCGTCACACCGTCATGTTGCAATCTTGGAAAAGAACATTCGTTATAATCGTCTATAGATTCTAAATTGAATTTGAAACACTCATAAGTAAAACAATAGTGCAGTGCTGTGAGATTCCTATCCGGTCTCCAGACATGTTTTTGGCTGGACTTGGATTCTGACTTTTTAAACTCACCGAACTGACCGTCTCTTTCACTATTTGCTTATTTTCCATTTGTTGTTGGCCTTATATCTCCTTATCTGTGCTGTATGTCACTATCATTTTCCCATTCAGACTTGTTTCCTCAATTGCTTCTTTTCCCCAGAAATGTTCGTGCATCATGGCGCTGCTTTTGTGTAGCTGCCAATCTTTAATCAACAAATACTGGACATTAATTGTCCCTTCGGGTAGCATGATTATTTAGAATATACTACCACAGTACTGAGTCCGAGTCATTTCAGTCTTAGTCCGAGTCCGAGTCCGTCCGAGTCAAAGTCCGAGTACATCCGAGTACATCCGAGTACATCCGAGTACATCCGAGTCCGAGTCCCGCACATGTACAAAAGCATTACATAATCAATCAAAATTACACAGGAATCTTAAATTTGTTGTCACTTTATAGTAAATAACAAAGATACCAAGTTGGAATATCACAATAGTTAAATATAAATCAAAAAGATGATTGCAAAGTGAACAACGAAACATTTACTGGAGCGGGATTCGAACAGGCGACCTCCTGGACAACGTACATGTGCTCTACCAACTGGGCCATCCAGCTCGACGTTGGTGGTGACCCCAATAGTCAATTATCTTTGTTCGTTTGGCAGTCAGAAGCCATGAAACTATGCACATACCGCCATACCCCAAGGATCATTTCACTGATTCGCCCAGCAATGCTGCAACCTGGGAACGGTACATGGGGGATCAATAACCAGCAGCATTGCTGCGTGTATTGGTGAAATGATCCTTGGGGTATGGCAGTATGTGCATGGCTTCTGACTGCCAAACGAACAAAGATAATTGATAATTGGGGGCACTACCAACGTAGGGTTGGATGAATCAGCTGGGAGAGCGCATGTACGCTATTCAGGGGGTCGCCGGTTCGAATCCCGCTCCAGTCAATGTTTCTTTGTTCACTTTGCAATCACTTTAACATTCAGTCAGTTTCCCTTGTGGATATTTGACGATTATATTCAAATAGAAATTAGAAGAGAGAGCTGGATCTAAAATGTGGAAACAGGGTGATAATTAACTGCCCTCTTTTGCAATAATTCGAATTTATTTGACTCCTATATTAAATAAATGTCTGATTCGCAATTGAATGAATAGCTTTAAATAAATGAATTAGAAAATATAAAGAGAAAGATATTTGCCAGGGATTCTAAGATTCAGAAAATGGAAAATGCTGAAATTTGCGCGCGCTTGGGGTTCGGGAACACTTTCAACATAAGAAGCTACGTGGCGCGATAAAAACCCCTCTATAGATACATTTAACAAAAGAAATAATTATAAAGATCTACCATGAAAAGCTAGTATTAATTGTGCACTTGATGTGTTATAAAGGCCAATCCAAATCAAGTAATTGTGTATCAGTTGTGGTTTGTCGTGTGCTTCAAAATACATGCTGACTATGTATATAGAACGCACTGTTTATCATTGTCAGACTTTATTATTTATTTGTATTATTTGCTTGGTTTATTTTTCGTCTGTCTGTTTTTCATTCTCTTTTGTTTTCCCCTTTTTGTTGGGGGGGGGGGGGCGGGAATATGTTTGTGTTTTATTTCTGGAAGGGAGTCTGTTCTACCCTATCACATCACATTATCCGAATCTGCCGAGGAGATGACCATGCATGCGAAAACACATTGGATTATTCTATCCCTAGCTAGCTGGATACGCCACAGACCGCGGCAGAACAATCTGGGTATTGTTGCCTTGACAACGGGAAAACAGCAACGCTTGTTGGTTTGAGAAAAAAACGAACCCAAAATCATATACATGTATATATTTCTACCCGATTACATCACATTGTCACCATCTGCCGAGGAGATGACCATGCATGCGAGAACAAAATTTGATTTTTCTTTCTCTAGCTAGGTGGATACGCCGCGGCTGAACAGTATAAGTATTGTTGCCTTGACGACGGGAAAACAGGAACACTTGTTGATTTGAGAAAAAAATACCATAAGTCTATAACGCCCAACACACAGCATTTTTGCACAGTCATGGCGCATGCGACACGTCATCAAAACGGCACTAAATAAATTTCCTATGGGCGGTGAGATTTATTCTATTTATATAGTCTGTGCTACATCAAAATGGGGAGAATATTGAAACAAATATTTGCTGGTCCAACCTGCAGCTATAGTTGCTTCTTTCTGTTTTAACTCGGACGTCTGAGTCCCGTCGCATCCGAGTCCCGAGATGCGACACTATAATTTGCAATACATGACACCAATCCTCTCTTGAGACTTAATCAGATGGAAGCCAGTAAATAAAGGAAAAACAAAGTAAATAAAGGAGGAAAATGACAAACAATACAAATAAATAAATCAGTATACATGTAAAGAGGTTTGCATTATGTTTGCTCATTTTGCGAAATTGGTTGTCTCAAAACGAAAACGTATCTTAACGATCTAGTATAAATCGTTGTTTACTGTTACCCTGCAGCTAAATTGAATGCCGATTTTGCATGGCTAAATTGAACGACTGTTGAATTCATTTGAATGCAATGCTATATAAATACAGATGCATCCAACAAGCGAAATCGAGTGACAGTTTCAACCGAGGAGTTTAATCTCGATTTTACGCTCATTACTAGGGAGTCTTGTTGGTCGTCCAAACTTCTTCACTTGTTTTCCCCAAGATACGGAGTGTTGAATGAGGTTGCTTTATTTCAAATACATTTTCGATGATTTCTCGTACATCCACAAAAAAAATAAGATGTATGTTTCGGAAAATTTGAGATACATATGCTTAAATAAAGTTGAGTTTGCGATTGCAAACGCATGCTGATACTTGCTACATAACGATTTACCTTACCGCGATGTGTCGTGTGACGGCCGTGGGGCTGATGCTTCGTGCAGCCGGTCAACATTCCGTGCCGGCACGCTACTTACGTTGTGTGTCGCGTTTACACCCACACTTTGTCCATGCAATGACGTTTCATGTATGATGTAATTTCTTCTGTTATGGATTGGTTTTCGCTCTCAAGCTAAGATTTACTTCTAAACTCATCCGTCATTACTTTTGTTAATGAAAGTAAATTAATTCTTTTGGTTTTTCTTTAGATATTTAATAGATGTTTGTCTACCTAGGCCTACAAAACTAGTGTCAAACATTAACCAACTGGTCTGCCCAAGTAAATTGTTTAAGCTGAAGCCAACATTTGCACTTACTTTTATTCAAACCATGTTTCTCATATTGCAACTGAATGGATGGTGAAAATAATAACTGTGTTTTTCTATTGTAAATTAAATTGCTGACGGATAGATGTTTTAAAGGATTCATTTTACATTGTTAATGATATACATTATGTTGTTGATCATTCGGGATGGATAGGCCTAAATGAAAACTAAGGGGTCGACTTTTCGGTCCAAAAATGGAATCGTCACACCGTCATGTTGCAATCTTGGAAAAGAACATTCGTTATAATCGTCTATAGATTCTAAATTGAATTTGAAACACTCATAAGTAAAACAATAGTGCAGTGCTGTGAGATTCCTATCCGGTCTCCAGACATGTTTTTGGCTGGACTTGGATTCTGACTTTTTAAACTCACCGAACTGACCGTCTCTTTCACTATTTGCTTATTTTCCATTTGTTGTTGGCCTTATATCTCCTTATCTGTGCTGTATGTCACTATCATTTTCCCATTCAGACTTGTTTCCTCAATTGCTTCTTTTCCCCAGACATGTTCGTGCATCATGGCGCTGCTTTTGTGTAGCTGCCAATCTTTAATCAACAAATACTGGACATTAATTGTCCCTTCGGGTAGCATGATAATTTAGAATATACTACCACAGTACTGAGTCCGAGTCATTTCAGTCTTAGTCCGAGTCCGAGTCCGTCCGAGTCAAAGTCCGAGTACATCCGAGTACATCCGAGTACATCCGAGTACATCCGAGTCCGAGTCCCGCACATGTACAAAAGCATTACATAATCAATCAAAATTACACAGGAATCTTAAATTTGTTGTCACTTTATAGTAAATAACAAAGATACCAAGTTGGAATATCACAATAGTTAAATATAAATCAAAAAGATGATTGCAAAGTGAACAACGAAACATTTACTGGAGCGGGATTCGAACAGGCGACCTCCTGGACAACGTACATGTGCTCTACCAACTGGGCCATCCAGCTCGACGTTGGTGGTGACCCCAATAGTCAATTATCTTTGTTCGTTTGGCAGTCAGAAGCCATGAAACTATGCACATACCGCCATACCCCAAGGATCATTTCACTGATTCGCCCAGCAATGCTGCAACCTGGGAACGGTACATGGGGGATCAATAACCAGCAGCATTGCTGCGTGTATTGGTGAAATGATCCTTGGGGTATGGCAGTATGTGCATGGCTTCTGACTGCCAAACGAACAAAGATAATTGATAATTGGGGGCACTACCAACGTAGGGTTGGATGAATCAGCTGGGAGAGCGCATGTACGCTATTCAGGGGGTCGCCGGTTCGAATCCCGCTCCAGTCAATGTTTCTTTGTTCACTTTGCAATCACTTTAACATTCAGTCAGTTTCCCTTGTGGATATTTGACGATTATATTCAAATAGAAATTAGAAGAGAGAGCTGGATCTAAAATGTGGAAACAGGGTGATAATTAACTGCCCTCTTTTGCAATAATTCGAATTTATTTGACTCCTATATTAAATAAATGTCTGATTCGCAATTGAATGAATAGCTTTAAATAAATGAATTAGAAAATATAAAGAGAAAGATATTTGCCAGGGATTCTAAGATTCAGAAAATTGAAAATGCTGAAATTTGCGCGCGCTTGGGGTTCGGGAACACTTTCAACATAAGAAGCTACGTGGCGCGATAAAAACCCCTCTATAGATACATTTAACAATAGAAATAATTATAAAGATCTACCATGAAAAGCTAGTATTAATTGTGCACTTGATGTGTTATAAAGGCCAATCCAAATCAAGTAATTGTGTATCAGTTGTGGTTTGTCGTGTGCTTCAAAATACATGCTGACTATGTATATAGAACGCACTGTTTATCATTGTCAGACTTTATTATTTATTTGTATTATTTGCTTGGTTTATTTTTCGTCTGTCTGTTTTTCATTCTCTTTTGTTTTCCCCTTTTTGTTGGGGGGGGGGGGGGGGCGGGAATATGTTTGTGTTTTATTTCTGGAAGGGAGTCTGTTCTACCCTATCACATCACATTATCCGAATCTGCCGAGGAGATGACCATGCATGCGAAAACACATTGGATTATTCTATCCCTAGCTAGCTGGATACGCCACAGACCGCGGCAGAACAATCTGGGTATTGTTGCCTTGACAACGGGAAAACAGCAACGCTTGTTGGTTTGAGAAAAAAACGAACCCAAAATCATATACATGTATATATTTCTACCCGATTACATCACATTGTCACCATCTGCCGAGGAGATGACCATGCATGCGAGAACAAAATTTGATTTTTCTTTCTCTAGCTAGGTGGATACGCCGCGGCTGAACAGTATAAGTATTGTTGCCTTGACGACGGGAAAACAGGAACACTTGTTGATTTGAGAAAAAAAGACCATAAGTCTATAACGCCCAACACACAGCATTTTTGCACAGTCATGGCGCATGCGACACGTCATCAAAACGGCACTAAATAAATTTCCTATGGGCGGTGAGATTTATTCTATTTATATAGTCTGTGCTACATCAAAATGGGGAGAATATTGAAACAAATATTTGCTGGTCCAACCTGCAGCTATAGTTGCTTCTTTCTGTTTTAACTCGGACGTCTGAGTCCCGTCGCATCCGAGTCCCGAGATGCGACACTATAATTTGCAATACATGACACCAATCCTCTCTTGAGACTTAATCAGATGGAAGCCAGTAAATAAAGGAAAAACAAAGTAAATAAAGGAGGAAAATGACAAACAATACAAATAAATAAATCAGTATACATGTAAAGAGGTTTGCATTATGTTTGCTCATTTTGCGAAATTGGTTGTCTCAAAACGAAAACGTATCTTAACGATCTAGTATAAATCGTTGTTTACTGTTACCCTGCAGCTAAATTGAATGCCGATTTTGCATGGCTAAATTGAACGACTGTTGAATTCATTTGAATGCAATGCTATATAAATACAGATGCATCCAACAAGCGAAATCGAGTGACAGTTTCAACCGAGGAGTTTAATCTCGATTTTACGCTCATTACTAGGGAGTCTTGTTGGTCGTCCAAACTTCTTCACTTGTTTTCCCCAAGATACGGAGTGTTGAATGAGGTTGCTTTATTTCAAATACATTTTCGATGATTTCTCGTACATCCACGAAAAAAATAAGATGTATGTTTCGGAAAATTTGAGATACATATGCTTAAATAAAGTTGAGTTTGCGATTGCAAACGCATGCTGATACTTGCTACATAACGATTTACCTTACCGCGATGTGTCGTGTGACGGCCGTGGGGCTGATGCTTCGTGCAGCCGGTCAACATTCCGTGCCGGCACGCTACTTACGTTGTGTGTCGCGTTTACACCCACACTTTGTCCATGCAATGACGTTTCATGTATGATGTAATTTCATCTGTTATGGATTGGTTTTCGCTCTCAAGCTAAGATTTACTTCTAAACTCATCCGTCATTACTTTTGTTAATGAAAGTAAATTAATTCTTTTGGTTTTTCTTTAGATATTTAATAGATGTTTGTCTACCTAGGCCTACAAAACTAGTGTCAAACATTAACCAACTGGTCTGCCCAAGTAAATTGTTTAAGCTGAAGCCAACATTTGCACTTACTTTTATTCAAACCATGTTTCTCATATTGCAACTGAATGGATGGTGAAAATAATAACTGTGTTTTTCTATTGTAAATTAAATTGCTGACGGATAGATGTTTTAAAGGATTCATTTTACATTGTTAATGATATACATTATGTTGTTGATCATTCGGGATGGATAGGCCTAAATGAAAACTAAGGGGTCGACTTTTCGGTCCAAAAATGGAATCGTCACACCGTCATGTTGCAATCTTGGAAAAGAACATTCGTTATAATCGTCTATAGATTCTAAATTGAATTTGAAACACTCATAAGTAAAACAATAGTGCAGTGCTGTGAGATTCCTATCCGGTCTCCAGACATGTTTTTGGCTGGACTTGGATTCTGACTTTTTAAACTCACCGAACTGACCGTCTCTTTCACTATTTGCTTATTTTCCATTTGTTGTTGGCCTTATATCTCCTTATCTGTGCTGTATGTCACTATCATTTTCCCATTCAGACTTGTTTCTTCAATTGCTTCTTTTCCCAAGAAATTTTCGTGCATCATGGCGCTGCTTTTGTGTAGCTGCCAATCTTTAATCAACAAATTCTGGACATTTATTGTCCCTATGGGTAGCATGATAATTTAGAATATACTACCACAGTACTGAGTCCGAGTCATTTCAGTCTTAGTCCGAGTCCGAGTCCGTCCGAGTCAAAGTCCGAGTACATCCGAGTACATCCGAGTCCGAGTCCCGCACATGTACAAAAGCATTACATAATCAATCAAAATCACACAGGAATCTTAAATTTGTTGTCACTTTATAGTAAATAACAAAGATACCAAGTTGGAATATCACAATAGTTAAATATAAATCAAAAAGATGATTGCAAAGTGAACAACGAAAAATTGACTGGAGCGGGATTCGAACAGGCGACCTCCTTGACAACGTACATGTGCTCTACCAACTGAGCCATCCAGCTCGACGTTGGTGGTGACCCCAAAGTCAATTATCTTGGTTCGTTTGGCAGTCAGAAGCCATGAAACTATGCACATACCCCCAGGATCATTTCACCGATTCGCCCAGCAATGCTGCAACCTGGGAACGGTACATGGGGGATCAATAACCAGCAGCATTGTTGCGTGTATTGGTGAAATGATCCTTGGGGTATGGCAGTATGTGCATGGCTTCTGACTGCCAAACGAACAAAGCTAATTGACAATTGGGGTCACTACCAACGTAGGGTTGGATGAATCAGCTGGGAGAGCGCATGTACGCTATTCAGGGGGTCGCCGGTTCGAATCCCGCTCCAGTCAATGTTTCTTTGTTCACTTTGCAATCACTTTAACATTCAGTCAGTTTCCCTTGTGGATATTTGATGATTATATTCAAATAGAAATTAGAAGAGAGAGCTGGATCTAAAATGTGGAAACAGGGTGATAATTAACTGCCCTCTTTTGCAATAATTCGAATTTATTTGACTCCTATATTAAATAAATGTCTGATTCGCAATTGAATGAATAGCTTTAAATAAATGAATTAGAAAATATAAAGAGAAAGATATTTGCCAGGGATTCTAAGATTCAGAAAATGGAAAATGCTGAAATTTGCGCGCGCTTGGGGTTCGGGAACACTTTCAACATAAAAAGCTACGTGGCGCGATAAAAACCCCTCTATAGATACATTTAACAATAGAAATAATTATAAAGATCTACCATGAAAAGCTAGTATTAATTGTGCACTTGTTGTGTTATAAAGGCCAATCCAAATCAAGTAATTGTGTATCAGTTGTGGTTTGTCGTGTGCTTCAAAATACATGTTGACTATGTGTATAGAACGCACTGTTTATCATTGTCAGACTCTATTATTTATTTGTATTATTTGCTTGGTTTATTTTTCGTCTGTCTGTTTTTCATTCTCTTTTGTTTTCCCCTTTTTGTTGGGGGGGGGGGCGGGAATATGTTTGTGTTTTATTTCTGGAAGGGAGTCTGTTCTACCCTATCACATCACATTATCCGAATCTGCCGAGGAGATGACCATGCATGCGAGAACACATTGGATTATTCTATCCCTAGCTAGCTGGATACGCCACAGACCGCGGGAGAAGAATCTGGGTATTGTTGCCTTGACAACGGGAAAACAGCAACGCTTGTTGGTTTGAGAAAAAAACGAACCCAAAATCATATACATGTATATATTTCTACCCGATTACATCACATTGTCACCATCTGCCGAGGAGATGACCATGCAAGCGAGAACAAAATTTGATTTTTCTTTCTCTAGCTAGGTGGATACGCCGCGGCTGAACAGTATAAGTATTGTTGCCTTGACGACGGGAAAACAGGAACACTTGTTGATTTGAGAAAAAAAGACCATAAGTCTATAACGCCCAACACACAGCATTTTTGCACAATCATGGCGCATGCGACACGTCATCAAAAAGGCACTAAATAAATTTCCTATGGGCGGTGAGATTTATTCTATTTATATAGTCTGTGCTACATCAAAATGGGGAGAATATTGAAACAAATATTTGCTGGTCCAACCTGCAGCTATAGTTGCTTCTTTCTGTTTTAGCTCGGACGTCTGAGTCCCGTCGCATCCGAGTCCCGAGATGCGACACTATAATTTGCAATACATGACACCAATCCTCTCTTGAGACTTAATCAGATGCAAGCCAGTAAATAAAGAAAAAACAAAGTAAATAAAGGAGGAAAATGACAAACAATACAAAGAAATAAATCAGTATACATGTAAAGAGGTTTGCATTACGTTTGCTCATTTTGCGAAATTGGTTGTCTCAAAACGAAAACGTATCTTAACGATCTAGTATAAATCGTTGTTTACTGTTACCCTGCAGCTAAATTGAATGCCGATTTTGCATGGCTAAATTGAACGACTGTTGAATTCATTTGAATGCAATGCTATATAAATACAGATGCATCCAACAAGCGAAATCGAGTGACAGTTTCAACCGAGGAGTTTAATCTCGATTTTACGCTCATTACTAGGGAGTCTTGTTGGTCGTCCCATACTTGTTTTCCCCAAGTTGAATGAGGTTGCTTTATTTCAAATACATTTTCGAAGATTTCTCGTACATCCACGAAAACAAAGATGTATGTTTTGGAAATTTGAGATACAAATGCTTAAATAAAGTTGAGTTTGCGATTGCAACTGCATGCTGACACTTGCTACAACGCGATTTACCTTACCGTGATGTGTCGTGTGACGGCCGTGGGGCTGATGCTTCGTGCAGCCGGTCAACATTCCGTGCTGGCACGCTACTGTGTGCCGCGTTACACGGAAACTTTGTCCGTGCAAGGACGTTTCATGTATGATGTAATTTCATCTGTTATGGATTGGTTTTCGCTCTCAAGCTTGGATTAACTTCTATTAATTGTCATCTGTCATTACTTTTGTTAATCAACGTAAATTAATTACTTTGATGTTTTAGTAGATGTTTAGCTAGGCCCATAAAATATTGTGTCTATTGACACACTGGTCTGCCCAAGTAAACGTTTTTAGCTGATGCCAAAATATGCACTTACTTTTGTTCAAACCCTGTTTCTCATTTTGAGGTGTACTTTTTAGCTTAACCATACACCAAAATGTTCAAATTCAAATGTTTGACCACAAAGGTCTCTTGTCCTCATCAATAACTTGAATACAATTGAGGAACAATTTTATTAACTTTAAAACCCGATTTTTGAGCATGTTTCTGCATTTCTTTGACAAAAACCAAAGTACCTTTAACATTGTTTTTTGTTTGGTCTTATTTCTGCATTCGGTTATGAGTTTCCGGCATGCAATTATGTCATTTTGGTATTTCGTTTTGTGGTTTTGTCTCACCATTATACAAATTCTGCGTTCAGTTTTGTCATTTTGACGTGCCATTTTGTTTCTGCGGCATTCAATTTTGTCATTTGGTCCAACCATTATGTATATTCATAATTCCGTCTGTTGTTTGCCTTCAGTTCTATAAAAAGCATTATTCTGTCCAGCAAGTTCGTAGCGCGAGATGTGGCGGTCGCCATGACACATGACACGTGGGGCGCACATTACAGTATTCACAGCGTGAAATTAATTATAAATGCATACTATGCGCAAGACGGCAAAGAATGGTGGCACAGGAGGGACATCGCACATCACAACTCTGCGCGCATCCGTGTTCGATACATCGGACATCACAAATATCTGCGCGCATAATTATTTGTGATGTTCGATACATCGTACATCGCAAATTCGCAAATATCTGTGCAAATGTTGTGATCATTTTGCCATCATGTTTACACATCAGTATTCTGTATTAATCACGTGCGATACATCGAACATCACAAATCAGCGCACATTTTCTTTGTGTTCGTGTGTTTTGTTTTTATAAAATGAGGCATGATTTTTCTGAATAGTCTTTGTTTGCTTAGTTATACGGTACGAAGAACTCAAGTGAAATGTAACCCCATGTTATTAAAACAGTGGTCAACTGCCACGACATGCACAATAACTGAATGCAGTTAGTGGTTGTGATTCGCCCATAATGTCATTTTGCTATGGCGGCCTTATAATGCGTGATGACACTATATAGACGTGAATTTGTAATGATCTCTGAATGTTAAACGAAGCACACATGAATGAATGATTATCCATTATATTCATTGGTGGTAGATAAACGAGGTACCAATATTATTTTGAGTGCTGGAGCATTATTATGGGGATCCCTTATTTACAGAAATGGTTCTGTCTACCGAGTATCCCCTGTTGTGGGTAGCCAGTTATACTCCGAAAGACCCCCACAATTGGGCCTAAAAATCAAGTTGGCCTATAAGGGAAGATGAGACAGGTACCAGGAAAAACCTATGCTAACCGATCAGGCTCAGTCCATGGTACATGCAAACAAAAACCACTTCAGACATTTTGTCCGTTGTTTAAGGGGTGCCAGATACCCCCCAAATGTGTACCCTACCCCACATGACATATGCTATGTAAATGACATTCAAGGATTCCCCGGTAACCAAAAAAGACTTATTATTAACAGAATTAGGCTATCGCTCGTCACTGATTACGTCATATCATCGCTGTCCACTGCAGACACGTGTACTCCCAATCCATGCAGCAATGGAGGAACCTGCAGTACTGAGGATGGAAGTACCTTCGTATGTCAGTGTCTATCGGGTTACAGTGGAGACATCTAGCCATCGTCTGATTTTAGTCTGCCTTTGGAATCTGACTTCTTGAAACTATACTCATGCAGCCGCACAAGTTACCCCCCAGAAACTCAGAAACTGTATGTTTACAATAAATTCACACCGCCATCAACTGCGAAACATTCCACAATTTGCAGAACAAAGCAGGCCTGCATATTTTTATGTCTCTTCGCCGTAAGGCAAGAACGAGCGATACTCGGTCTCCATTGACTTTAGAAAGACTTACAAAATGAGAGTCTAAATTACAGAGAGATATTTGTTACCAAGTTTAGCAAGATTATATAAAAGAATTGAAGAAATGATTGTACAACAAAAAATATCGTTTACATAATGACCAGCAGCAGATTTCACGAAACTTTACGCCATGGCGTAAGTCCAACTTACGCCATGGCGTAAAGTTTCGTGAAATCGGCTGCTGCGGGTGTTTTGTTGCCATTTAAGGCTACGGCTATCGGTGGGGTATTACGTATAGTGAGCATGACTCCACTCATGAGGCATGAGAAGTTAATGGAAACACACTGAGCCACAGCCATAGTCGTACAGGCATTCATTCAAATCTTGCCTCTCTTTCGTTTCTTCATGTCAGATCCATGTGTCCCCAACCCGTGTCAGAATAATGGCATTTGCAAAAGTCAAAGTGACTCCTCCTACGACTGTGAATGTCTGATGCATTACACTGGAGCAGAGTGTCAAACTCACGGTAAATCAATGAAATTTAATCGATTGAGATTAGAGCCTACTTTTGTGATTTAATTGCAGCAGTTTATTGTGTGGCAGAAAGCAGGGAGCGCAGACATATTATTTTGCCAAATGTATTTCAAAATTTAATAATTGCTTATTGTATAAATTATGGGGATTCACGCAGCTCATGGCGCGGGGAAAACTCATCAAAGGCGTTTGCAATAATGTTTTAAAGTGTTCCTTTGAAATTAAAGAACAACAACAAATCGTATTATATGACTTGACTGACAATGATGATAACAATATCCCTGGGATTTATTCGCCGTATCGGCATTACAAATCTGGTGTCTATAGTCTGGTTCACCCACCTTGATGAGTATAATAACTTTAAATACTTCATGGAAAGAAAATTAACGTTGATTCTCCAATTTCCTGACCTGGCGGAGGTGTTTGTTAACAAACAAACTAACAAACAAACAAATACACATGTTATTTGTATCGTGGCTTTGGGTGTAACAGTCAACATGTTATAGTTTGCTTTTGATTTGAATTATTTCCCCATCATAGTGCCATGTAACAACTCCAACCCTTGTGAACGCGGAGGCACGTGTAATGCAGTGGGATACTGTGAATATTATGGTAATGAGCAGCTCTAATTCCTTTCTGTCAATTGTTTTTTTCAATTCCAATATTTTACTTGTTGCTGAAAGGGAGTTGGCGCGGAGAATCTTTTTCGGAATATTACATGGTCCAGTCCGGTCCATTCGTATGAAAAATACGCTTGAGAATAATTTATTGTTTGGGAAAAAATTAGCTACAGACGTTATACACGTAACGGCGCCCTTTTTATAACTGTGGTTCTCGTTTCTTTTTCCCCTTGAAGGAGGGTCAGTCGGTCGGACCAAAAAAAAAAGCTCGGTGGAAGAAAAATCTGGCTAAATGCACAAAAACCTAAAGAAAATGATGAGAAATGTTCATTGTATTCACTGTAATCTCGTTTGAATATTTTTTTTATTATTTCTGTGATAAAAAGTAAGAAAATGTAGGCCTATTGGCAAAATTTGTCTCCAGAAATTGTGGATTTTTAATGTGTTTTCCTCTTGAATTTATATTATGTCATTTTGGACAGGGTCGGCGGCAAAAAAAAGGTTGTTATTTTTCTTCGGTCGGAGTCTAAAATATGGGTCGGTCGGAAATGAGAACCACAGTAATAAAAAGGGGCGCCCTAATCCTGAATATGTGCATTGATGTACGTGTATTGCATGGGCAAAGTAAAGCTAACAAAATATTTATTTTAAATCATTGAAAAGTAAACAAAGAAATGTTGACTTGAACGGGATTCGAACCTGCGAGCCCTGGAATATCATATACCGGTAGTCTACCGCCCTATATTAGCGGTGTCCAGCATTGTTTGCTCACTGCTGGAAGAGTGTAGGTACGGTATACCTGGGGTCGCAGGTCCGAATCCGCCTCCAGTCAATTTCTCTTTGTTCATCGATTTAAAATTCATCCAGTCAGTTTGCTTGTTGGTTTTTATGACGATATTATATATTCTACTTTACGAAGTTCTATGTGTAGAATTTTCCCCTTTTACTCCTTCGTGCAGGATCATGTCAAGCAATCGTCGATGCTGGCACCTCTACTGTGATCGGGTATTATTACATCAAACCAGTGTGTGATGATCCAACTACCGATCCTATCCAAGTCTGTACGTACAACCTTTATGTCAACGGTGATGAGGATTCGGACTGTCGAAAACAATAAAATACGATACAGCATGTAAACAATTACTAAAAATTATATGAACTAGCAAAAATACAAGCCCAGTCAGTTTCCCTTGTGGTTATTTCACGTAAAAATACAAGCTGACAGACTAAAAGAATATGAAGTAGGTCTACAATGACGAAATAAAATTGACATAATTTCATATTCTGTGTAATGAATATGCTTTATGGCATGTAATGTCGACATACATACATACACATGTATGGTATGACAACACGAACGGAATGTCATGAAATAGTGATGAAAAATTATCGTGGCAATACACATGTATGCATCAAATGCCACTGAGATCATATTGAAAACATTAATAAGTTACATATTCTGATCGGTACAAATGCAAAAACATTAATTGACGAAAGGCAAAGGAACTAAATAATTCAATCTCCTCTCCTACAGCAGGGATGAGGTGTATCTGACTGTCATGTATATGCATGATATGAGGTGTCATGATAGTCAACATTGCTGCCCCTTTAAATGGCAGAGGATTGACAAAAATAAACCTATGATTCTATTTCATGCTGATATTAAAGGTAGAACCTGCCATTCACTTCACATGTTCAATTGACATCAATGTTTGTTCCCTGTATAGATTGCGTGACCACCAACGGAGCTGCATGGATGAGGTGAACATAATTTTATTTCTAATATTGGAAGGGCGTGTTTTGGGTGGGTTGGTCGGTGAATGGATTGGTGGGTGGTTGGTCAGTTGGATGGTCAGTTGGTTGGTTAGTTGGTTGGTCAGTTGGTTGGTCAGTTGGTTGGTAGGTTGGTTGGTCAGTAGGTTGGTCAGTTGGTTGGTCAGTTGGTTGGTCAGTTGGTTGGTCAGTTGGTTGCTTAGTTGGTTGGTTAGTTAGTTGGTCAGTTGGCTGGTCAGTTAGTTGGTCAGTGGGTTGGTCAATGGTTGGTCAGTCGGGTGGCTGGTTGGTGGGTCAGGTTGTACTTGGTTGGTGTGTTCATAAAGTGAAATATAAATAATATAAATAAAGTGTTCATAAAGTCAGCTTTTTTGTGTGGAAGGATATAAAAGCTGTTGATTGTGAATTGAACGTTGATCTACGAGCACTGTCTGATAAATCAACGTTCGCGCCTGTGCATGAAGAAACACCAAGGCCCACTAATGTAATTATGCCATTACGCATGGATAAGCACATTCATTATATTGAATTTCAGTATTCAGACTCGTCTGGCATAGCAATAAGCGGCGCTCAAATAACACCATGATTTAATTAGCATTATTTTGGGTCGGTTTCCCGAGACTGGATGATCTCCATGGCAATATGGTCACAACAAAGGGTCACGCCACTGACAAACAGCAAGCATCATTATGCCGCCGTTCACTTTTATATGCATGAAATATCTCTGCAATATTGAAGGGGTACAAAATGGAGGAAAGCCAGTCATTTCAAACATGTCTGGGCTACACTTTATACTTTATAGGTCATTCTTTTAGATCAGCCGGCACAAATTTATAAAATGTATCTGTTATGTTTCCGGTCGTTCTTTCTTTCTTTATTTAGCCAGAAACTGAATAGGGATAAGCAGTGTCGGTCTGTCTGTAAGTCTGTTTGTCCGTCTATGTGTCTTGCAGTATCGTCGCACTTAGTGAGGAGGCATCAAAAGTCTTCCTAATAATTCCTAGCAAATATTGTTTTGAATATAGTTCATCTTTATGTCATTGTCCTTTTACCTCATAATTTCACTGTTTCCAAAAATGCACTCTGCTTTAAACAGGGATGCGTTTCGTTGTACAATTAATTATTGAAGTGAAGTTTGGCAATTGGACTCATTCGATGTATAATAAAGATGTCTTATCAAAGAAATATTATTTGTGTATTACTTTAGGCTGTTCCGTTCATATGATTGGCCTACAACATGCAATAGCTATTCCTCCATTGTATGGACAAAAGACAGGATTGCGTGTCAAGGAACAGGAGTGAATGGTGTGTGGTTGGAAGGTTCAGGGTACCAGTGGATTCTGCGCGATGATTTTTGTTCATCTCTGACTATTTCTGATGTCGACCTCGTCGTTGCCGTTGCCAACTGCCTGAAGCCTGGTAATCCAGACTGGCCATCTACAAGGCCTAATGGAGGTATGAATCACAAAGAATTAATTGCATTCCTGATGGTGGACACGTTGAATGAATGCATGATTAAGATATAGCCTATAGGAGCTGCAATTCTCAAAATACCCACATTGACGATACGAGCTATTCCATAATGCCGCCCTCCCCTATAGTCTTAGAGTCTATACATCTAGTAGTACTATACCATCCCTATAGTCTAAAATAATACCAGGGAAGTGAGTGGCTACACACACACAAACAAACTGTAATCACTTAGAAAAAAGCAGAAATGTAAAAGTTCCTTTACTTTTGTACAGAGCAGGTGTACAAAAAAGCAGGAATTCTGAGTTAAGATCTAAACCAAAAAATCGGAACTCGGATTTCAATATGAAGTTTCACACATCCCTGTTATACATTGTATTACTTACAGTGTATTACTCATGATGATACTCGTCTGATGCTCATAATATTCCCAGATCTTAAAGTAAAGCTCTTGTATGGACTGGCATACGCAATATAATATGCCACATTTGATCTCATTCATGTTTCTTTTTACCATTATTTAGGAGTGTTGGTGGAGGGGGTTTGCTCAACCGCTAACAATTGGGGACACCTCTCACCTACTGCATGTGGGAGTGCACTGAATGTCCATGTCAACATATCAGTCGTCTTCGATGCATCTATTGACAACTACGGCAAATATGTCCTGTCCTGTCTGAATGCTGACAGTGGAGAATGGATCGACCATGAATGGTAAAATCTTTTACTGGTATAAAAAGACTATTCCATACATAATATCTACCATGATAACTCCTCAAGTACTCAATCACTAAGAATGGAAATGAATGTCAAGCACCTTATCTTCGAACAGCAATAGGGCCTATTCTTGTCAAGCAACTGGAATAGTTTGCAAGAACAAACGAATTGATGAACTCATTACGCGGTCCACCAGGGGTTTAGCGGATTTTACTATACCTCATAAATATTCATGACATAGAGCCGAATTTCAATTGGTCAATTCACCATCACGTGCCAGTGGATGTATAATTGCTCGACGAAATTGTGGACAATAAGAATATTTATGAGGTACAGTGAAACAAATATCACATGGTTTATTTCGGGTGGACAGTCGTTTCTAGCTTCCCTCGGTGTTGGAAGGTTCGACTCGGGAACTATTGTCAACTTCCAACACCTCTGGAGCAAGAATCATCTATCCACCCTCAAACCATGTTCTATTGGTATACGAACTTTTGATATATTTTCATGGAATGGAATAATCGTTTCAATCTCTCTTCCTTCTGTCTCCCATACCTATGCAGGTCAAAATATCAAATGATCTTATGGATCAATAACTAAATGACACCTTGCATGGGAATGCAACACTCACGAAAGACAAGAAAGAAGACAACACACTTAGCTCAAAATTTCGATCATTTTCGCTGGATTTCAATGGATGAAAACCCGTCAACGCCTAGACCGTACTACATTCAACGAAAAGTTAAAGAGGATGTTCACACGCAACAAACCTTGCTTTATTTGTCAGAACTATAATCCTTAAAAAGACTATATTTCTATATTCAGGGTGAGACAAATATACGTTTTTCGCATTTCAAGTAATTTAAGGATAATAGTTCAAACAAAATAAAGCAAGGTTTGTTGAGTGTTGAACAACATCTTTAAACGAATTCGGCAATAATGCATAGGATAGAATTCCTGTCAATTTGACACAGCTAATTGTCACCCCCAATTTGTGCAAGTTACAGATGAATTTTTGAAAGTTGCAGAATAAAGCTCATCCTTGACAAACGTTTGGATATATTTTGAACTACACGTTCATTATGGATGTATTTCAAAATACAAGATCATTTTTTGATGTATCTTAAACTTAAAGAAATTTGTTGATGTATTTTCAAGCACTTCAAAGTATATTTTGATGTATTGGGGCACCAAAGGTGTAAATATGGTGTGTCCATTTTAGTACAATGAGTTATTCCTTACACTGTGAATTGAAAAAGTCAGTCAAGCCAGTACAACACGAATCTTAATATCAAAGAAATGCACAATTGTGCATGCGCATATTATTAAAGATGCATTGCAAATCTGCATGGAACAAAACAAAATTAAGCCAATTCTTTAACAAACAAATAAATTAACAAATAAACAAATCGATTATATTTAGGAATTTCCCTTCAATATTCTAAGCTTTCAAAGATTATTTTTTTCATTTCAATTCTTTCACCCAATCTTTCCAATAAAGCAGATTCAAAATTTTGTAAATTCCAAGGATGGATTTTAAACCAAAAAGTTAAAATAAAGTGATTACCTCTTTCCCCTAAGTGCAGGATTATACAGAAAATTATGAACTGTTTTCTGCAAGACGTATGCATATGAACAGTCATGTTTATTATCCTCTATATGAATTATGTATGCATAAACATTACACTGACTTTCATTTTACTAATAGCGCCACCATCGGCTCGTAGCAATAAGGATTCATCAGTGTTGTTGACAGTTATTACAGAATTTGTTTTAGATTCACAATCGTCCACTCAATGGCATTTCTGTGTTGATTACTAATTGATAAGAGATTCGTTTTACGAGACAACATCTGAAGACCAAAGCAGAAAAAAAGAAAGAAAACAAATAGTTTATAGGGTTACAATATTATAACTAACATTTCTTCATACGGTCGACCATTGCAATTTCCATTTGTTTCCATTGCAAGGAAAAACATCCATATGATTATAGTCTCATTAGTTTCATTAGCTCTAACTCAATATCCGGTATTGCAGTAATGTGGTTAAGATTTTCATGTTTTAATAAGTCATTTTGCAGTCATTAGCATAGATCCATATAATCATATCCAATTGTAACATTGTAAACATTGTAACATTTTAATAATATTCTATTTATTAGGTCATATTTATGGAGCCCTGGTGATTTTCAAGGAGAAAGAGTTACAGAAATGTGCGCTTATTGGTGGTGGAATCGTGAACATTGCGCAATGAATATTACAATGGGTGCATTGTTTAATGCGTACAAAGGGTGAAAGTGAGAGTTAAATGCAGAACGTAAATGAAAGTCATGTAATTTTGCCACAATCGATGTATTATTCTTATTGTAAAACAAAAAGCACACCCTAATCATTGCATGCACTTTAATGTGAGATGTACATACTTAAAGCTCATAAGAAAATATTTTACTGAAAAAGTAGAGCACTGGATTCGATCGGAAACTAAAAGAGTTTCTGGCTGAAAGCTAATACTCTCCATTAAGTTCGCACTACAAGGAATACTTCTGTAAAGTATTGCCCTCTTAAACCCGGTTATATTTTGGAGAAAAAAATCGTTTGAAATACTAATAAAAAAAAACAAAAAAAATCGAAACAGCTGTGAAGTTCAAGTCGCATGGAAATTCTACACAAGTTATACAGTTGCAACATGCATGAGTAGTCGCGTAGGGGTACGATACAAAGCGAAGTCACCGATTTGGATGAATTTTTGGCCACTTCATGATGTGCACTGTCAAAACAAGATACTTTCTTTGAGTAAAAAATATGTAAAAAAATCTAATAATATAGGAATTAATTATCAATGATGATAATCATGAAAATCGATGTATTTTAATCATTCAAGTGCATTTTATAGATGTATTTTAATCATTCAAGTTCATTTTATAGATGTATTTTAATCATTCAAGTTCATTTTATTGATGTATTTAAATCATTCAAGTTCATATTCTATGTATTTTAATCATTCAAGTTCATTTTATTGATGTATTTTAAAGGTATTATCATACTTTGTTTTTTTGTCAAAGAACTGCAGATTCATGGACAACAATATCAAGGAAGACACAGTAACATTAATCTGTGAATTTGTTAGTCCCATACGGTGCCCACTTTTTGAGTAAACTGTGAAAAACGCCCACAGTATTTTAAAAATCTGTTTACCGCTAAAAGATCAAAATTGTTAATGGTCACTGGCTTTACTCTTTTTCTGGATAAATACAAACAAATAATTTGTTACATTCAAAAGATCAAAATTGTTTACGGTCATTGGTTTTACTCTTTTCTGGATAAATACAGCAATGCTGCTACCAAATACGATAGTACCTTTAAATATTCAAATTAATTTTCGAAGTTTTTTAAACTTCAAGTTCATTTTCGAAGTATTTTAAACTTCAAGTTCATTTTCGAAGTATTTTAAACTTCAAGTTCATTTTCGAAGTATTTTAAACTTCAAGTTCATTTTCGAAGTATTTTAAACTTCAAGTTCATTTTCGAAGTATTTTAAACTTCAAGTTCATTTTTTTCAGATTTTCTTGCACCTGCATCAATTAATGTTGCGTGGCCGCTCGTATGAGACATTCCTAACATTGTATTTGGAGACACATTTTGAGTAAGCCTCATTACTAATGTTTACATTAACATAATTATACTTCAACACAGCATGCAGGTTGATGGTTCTATTATAATACATGGGGATGAAAATGGAACAATCAAATTCTTTGTTGGGAATGTCTCATATGATTATTCCATATTTATATAAATAATAATAAGCATAATTGCTCTGTTCAGAATTGGTATTATGATGATTGGCAGATATCATTAATTTCAAAGACTACGATTTACTGTGTTAGCTTGCTTTAATAATGACCTATGAGCCCATTATTGCAAGCCGTTAAGCGTGGGGTTATACAGTACTGTTACAACTTACAACTCCAGTACAGCTGCTTACAGGAGCCCTCTAAATTGTGTAAGCACAGGTATATGCCTACTTTCAGGCAGCAAGACTTTTCAGATCTCAGATCTGCCGTGTTGGTGACAGTAAATCATAGTCTCGGTGTAATTTACAGCTACGATCCTGGGCTAAACAGAGTTCCCATACTCATTGGGTCAATGTTTTGGAAAGAACCCGATTATTAATTTGAACTGCATTAATACCGTTGTTATTGTTGTGAACTAAAAGCCTGGGAAATTGCCACAAAGTAATTCACGCTGGCTGAATGGACGAAACGTCCAATAAAATGAGCATTGAACCAAAATAGGTGAAGACTCAACTCTAACAAGAACTAAGCAGTCTTCAACATGGTAAATGGCAATGACAAAAAAACTGAGTGACTAGCCTTTGAGAAAGATCCTGCTAGGATCGAAACGCGTCAGGCCCTCCTAACTCGAAGCATTTGACTGAGACAGTTCGTGGAACTGTGCTGGAGTTCACTTCCCCTAGAACTGAGATTACCTTAACACGAGTTCCCAGTATCACCATAGTGATTTGCATTGTGGCAATCCCTTTGCTTTTAACAATTAAGATTGATTCACAATCAAAATCCAATCTTTGTGTTTCGTGAAATCAGCAGTAGGCCTATGGCTTGCTATTCCACACAGAAGCAAAACACATACACGACTAAAACAACAAACAGCTAGGTCTAGGGTCGAATTCACGACAGACTTCTCTTAAAATATGAATCAATCTTAATTGCTATGCAAAGTGTGATGTCAAAATTTGCAACTCGTCTTGAGATTAATCTTAGTGTTTGGTGAAACGCAGGGCTGGTTTACAGCTTTTATATTATTGCTGTTTTTGAAAAAAAAAAACACATTAAAAACACCTGACCCATATTAGGTAATTATTATAAAATACTAAATCAATCAATGACCTTGTTAAATAATTTTGTCACAACTGCGCAACTTAATCGAGAAATAAACTGCACAAAATGAACTTCGATTCACAACGGGTGATTATTTTGTTCGTAATAGGCCTCAAGTGTTAATTTCCATCATGAGATATAAAAGTGTCTTGGCAAAGAATGATTTAACATCGAACAGGGTGGCCGATCCAAATCATGCAAAATCATAGGCACTATTGTTTCTATTCTGTGAACTCCCTGAAATTGAAGAAGTCGAGTTAGTAATATAATTATGATTATTTCAAGCGCAGCCAGTCCACACTGAAGGCCGCCGCACACGAGAGCCGAGCATACAATCTCTTTGACTACTTAGTACATGTAGGCCTATATACTCAGTACTGTATAAAAAGAGTACTTCGCACAAAACATAGGCCTATAGTTCAACAGGATAGTCGGTGAACACATTGTATTATTATTTTTGTAACGATAATAAATACCTTTATTCAACGATCCTCTTTTTTCCTGGAAGCACTGCTGGAGTTTATCCCGATTCTTGAAAAGGGGAGAAATCCCATATCATAAAGACAGGCATCCTAGTCTGGCCACAAATCGACAAACTTCTCCGAAACTTAAATCAGTGACAGCGTTGCTAACGTTTTCATTGGGCGCCGCCATTTTGGAAATCACGTGAAAAGATCAGCGTGCGCTCTCATTGGCCAGTTGTCCCGTCTTGGCTCAACGCGTAGCTCAAGTCTACGGAAGCGTATTACTGCCTTTGGTATCAGATCGTGTTATTCGTGTACGTTTGATCTGAACACGACAATAAAATAGGCCTACTTCCACGCGAGGAGGGAAAAAAAATAATAATAAACAGGACAGTTATTGGTATCATGGCCTAGAGAGACAGAAATCTAGCCAAAAATTGACCGCAGGTCCGCAAATAGTCGTCCCAGGCCAGTTGCTGAATTAATACGGTCGACAGTTTGGATGTCTGGTGACAATTTCATCAATTTCATACAGCTGCTTAAGCGCAAAATTTGCTTAAGCATGAAAAGTCTTTCTTGATTAAACAGGATTGCCAACCCAGATTTTCACGTGATGTTTTTCTGTTTTTTTTTTTAACTTGTACATGACTTGCTTGCTGAGCATAACATTCACAAGTAGTTTGGGCTGGCATACTGATTTTATTCGGCAAGGTTTTTGGTAGGCCTACTTAAACAAATTTCGGAGCTTAAGCGGCTCTATAAAATTGGCACCTGGGCACAACTGGAAATAATTTGTTACTATAAAATTATGCAAATTAAATTGCATATAAAAATAATATGCAATTTTGGGGGTCGTGCAATTAATTATATTGTGTAATTAATGACGGGTTATCACAACATGGGGGTTCAGTGCTTCAGCCTGTGGAGACTTGAGAAATGTTAGCTTAAAATGTGGCCCTACATTGTTTTGAACGTGGAGGGTTGCTTCATGAAAACCGGCTGCAAGTTGGTTTGGGACTAATGGACATTTTGGGGGTGTTTTTTCTTGGGGCAATTAGCAAAAAATCTGATCGGTTACCTAACCGAAAATTGAAAAGAATCATGTAGATGAGGGTCCAAACTACGTTTTGCGTTATTGCACCAAACACTGAGAGACTTCTGGATGAGATATTTTGAACTGTGAAGTTGAGGTATTTTACACGAAAGTCAAGGGGACACTATCATTAGTGTGGTGCACCCTTTTTGGGGATTTACGGCTCTGTCTTCTGTCATGTCAAGGCGCCCTCATTAGTCAGGGAATCATAATATCCAAATAGACAGGTACCTTAATCATGCCCACGCACAAAGTAACCTTTAACGTTTTGGGAGTCCAGGTTGAGACTGGGTGGATCACACGTGTGGCGAGAGTCTTCGCACAACATCAAAACATAGGCGTGCTTTTGCTACTTATACCACTTGATCAAGTTATTTGTGACAACTGAAATCGTAGATTTCTTAGTGTCGTGATGGAAAACGGACTGGTAAAGCCTGATTTTAGTGACTTTGTGAACATTCACAAGTATCAACTCGAAACATCAGGAGTACCGGAACGCGTGTGGCACAGCCTGTATGACAAACTTGAACGTCAGGTAATTATAAATAAACCTTTTCGACGTTCGCAATGCATTCTGGGTTTGGATGGCAAACATTGCCTTAGAATTAGCGCACAAGTCAATGGCGATTCACGTAAGTTCGTGACTTCTTTGGACTTTTTCTCGAAAACTAAATGGAGTTGAGCAATGAAACTTAACCAGAATTTCCGTCTCTATACAAGCAACAAAATGTGTTTTTGGTGGCAACATTGAGTGTTCAGTTTGGGAGAAATCAGTGTTTATTCTCTAGATGACTGGATGACAGTCTCGGCGCGCGATGTAGGCCTATGCATTGTTGCCTGCTTGGTTTTGTTTACATTCTTGATAGGCTGCAGTCTAAACTTCGGTGGTCTATAATATGAAATGTTTCACAGGTTTCTTTGTTGATTTTCTTGATCTCTTCTTTAATGTTCTTCTTGAAAATAATTGGCATAAGTGTTGTTGTTTATTTGACATGTTTAGCTAGTGAACAAAATTGTGGATTGATGACAAGACAACTTTTATAATTCCTAGTCCAGTTTTGCAACAGGTAAAACCAGATTCTCTTAATTTTTATGTTCCATGTTGATTTTTTTATAGTTTTTTTGACACTTTCATTTTCTTTTTAAAATGAAAAGTGGTTATTAGATTGTTATTGTTGATTTTTATATTGTTCATTTGTTGCATGGTGTTATTTTTTCCATATTTGCATGCATGTGTGTTATTTCATTTTTATCTTTTTCCAATATGCAATTTATTTCTTGGCTAATCAAAATTGGACACTTAAGAATGGAATTCCTCCAATCTTTTTTGTTGTTCAATTTTAAAAGTTGCCATTTTATTCCTGAATTATTTTATACTCATCGCTGTTGCTATTTAATGTTATATACTAATACCTCCGTTATTGTGACATCTTCATACAATTCATATAAATGAAGTACCATTGCAGGAATATGATAGCAGCCATTCCTGACTTGAAGAGAATATTAATATTTAGGATATTTCGAACATTTACTAGAGACATTACATCGTACAAAATGAAATGTACAAATGATGTCATTTTAGTCTGGTTAATAATCATGATCACTCTGAGGTACACATGTCAAGACACGTTGTTTTACAAAGATATTCCTGCACAGAAGAAAGAATGGTAAGTATCATTATTAGTATCATCATTTGTTTCCATGAGGATTCACTGTTCACATTTCATTTCTTTGCACTTCCCATTCTTTGCCACAGGCTCACGTTTAGATTTACGGAAAATAGTGCATGTCCAATTTTCCTTTCATTGGTATAAAAACATCAAAGCACACAATTTATTTTAGAAACAGTTGAGCTGACATATAAACAATTAGTGCATTATTAATTTACCTAATTAATGACAATAAAAAGGAGGTAATGCTGACACTTATAACCTCATGTGCTGTGATTTTTATGTGCAGATACACTGCAAACATGCCATACAGATGTTGTGTTGGGGGTTGTAATAACGACTCCAGGTATGCAGAGAAGATAATAAAGCGTGGCCACGTTGACACTTTAAAGTTTCACCGTTTTCCAAGAGGAGAAACAGAGAGAGAAATTTGGCAGAAGAACATTACTAAAGGTAGAAAATTCTTTAAGCCAACAAATTTCATGAGAGTGTGTTCAAATCACTTTCAGTATGGAAAACCAACAAATGCAGAACCTCATCCAAAATTATATTTGGTACCAAGTGACACAAAAAAGAGAAGTCCACGTAAACGCAGGCATAGGAGATGCCAGAGTAAGTTACTCCAGAAAGAAGGACCCCAACAGTCGACCCAAGCGTCCAATGAACCTGAACCTCCACATGCTCATATGCCACACATAAGTCTTCGATTAAGTGCAGCCTTCGAAGAAATGGTACAGGACAGTAATGTCAGGTTGTTTACAGGGTTAAGAAGTTCAAGTGTTTTTGAGGTTCTGTTCAAGAATTTGCAAAACAAAGCTGTTCATATGCAGTATTGGTATGGAGATAGCAGATATGATGACACGTTTGACCCTGACTATTCCAAGCTTGCACATATCTCAAAGTCAGGACCAGAAAGGAAGCTGTCACTTGAGGAAGAGATGCTTATGACTTTAATGCGTCTTCGACTTGGACTTGTTACTGAACATTTGGCATTTCAATTCAATATTTCAAGCAGTCATGTTACCTCTATATTTAATTCGTGGATAGCACTGATGGCAAAAGAACTTTCATGGCTCATACACTGGCCGGATCGAAGAACAATTCAGAGAAATTTACCAGATGCATTTCGAACTTTTGCACCAAAATGCAGATGTATCATTGACTGCTCTGAACTATTTATTGAAACCCCTCATTCCCTCAGGGCCCAGGCAATTTGCTGGAGTAACTATAAACAACACTGCACTGCAAAGTTTCTAATTGCCATAACCCCTAATGGTTCTGTTAGCTTTTTATCCAAGTGCTTTGGAGGTCGAGCAAGCGACCATTTTTTGACCGAAAATTCTGGGTTTTTAAATCAACTTCAGCCAGGAGATGCCATTATGGCGGATCGTGGTTTTAAAATTCAGGACATGTTAGGATTTTACCAGTGTGCCTTATTCATTCCTCCATCTTGTCATTCTGAATTACAAATGTCTCGAGCATCAGTACAAAAAACATCTAGAATCGCTAACTTGCGGATATTTGTGGAGAAAGCAATTGCTAGAATAAAAAAATTTAGACTACTCAAGTTTGAAATTCCAATTACTCTTATGCAAAGCCTGGACGACATTCTAACCGTAGCTGCTGTTCTCACTAATTTGGATGATCCGTTGATAGATTAAAGATTCAAATGTTTTGAGTGTCAAATTCGGAGTATCCAGTTCACTTTACCATCTTCAGTTAATGATATGCACTTCTGTAAGACATAATATGTAACAAGTTGATGGCAAACAGGTCTGTTTCTTTTAATAGCCAAACAATGTAATGCATAAATAAGTATTTTGTTTATAAATAAGTTCTAAATAAATATAGTTATATATTACTTTTATATAACTCTACAAAGATTTTGTTAATACATTAATATAAGTATGGGAAAACATAGCTGTGCCAACATTTCAAAACTGTAATTGGTCACAAACAGGTGTTACATGCAACATGATACATTTTATCAGGCTGCAAAGGAAATGTGTGTATTTTTACTGATGTTAGAAGTTTTGAATCTGCCCAGATTTTGAGCACATGTGGATAACAGTAGTATTCATTCTGAAAGCTATTATCAATTTGGCTTGTCCAGGGACAGTTGGTCCTCATTGTGAGGTTTTCAGTGGACCTTTTTGAAATTCATATTTCAAGAATTATTGTTGGCGCCAAGATAATTACTTTATTTTCTGTAATAGTTGGCAGCTATGTATGGGGAAGGGAGATGTTAACTGGAAAACAAAAATCTTATTACACATGGATAATGTAATCTTACATATGCACCTTTACATGTGTCCTAAATTTTGAAAACTTGTTGATAAGCAGCCTAGAAATAATAATTTTTTTCAACCGGAGGATTTCTCGGTTCTCACAATAAAGTGCACTTGAGTATTGAAAATTTCCTTTATTCTGGAGAGTTTTAAAAGTAATCAAAACTGCAGATGGTTAACTGAAAGGATGTTTTCTGTTTTATGGTGTGGTTACTGATTGATCCCTATATTACCTCAATGCATCCATGACATACCCAATCCCTCTGAACATTAGTCTTATCAAATGACACACATTTCCAGTGGTACCAGAGGTTACAGGAGGAGCAACATACACTGTTCTGTTCATCAGCCTCACTGGGTTTAATTTCATTCTCATTCAGACATGGCTTATCACAACTAGGACAAGTGTAAATTTGAGTAATGCCTAATAGTAGTGGTGCATAATACATTTTGTAGAAGAGCACTAAATTTCTGAGGACACGTTCCCAGTACTCTTTGTCAAAGTTCACAGTGTCAATTAAAATTTGACCAGTTTCACTCCACACCACAAAGTAAGCTTTGTTGCATCCAAGAAGTGCCATCTGGCCAATTACCTGCGTGTAATACCTGTGTTTTTTATTAATATGCAATTTACCTTCATGATGCACGAGAAAGTCCAGGAATGCATGACCATCTTGTACTGATAATTCCTTCTTCTTCAAGAGATAGGGGCATTTGTATTCTACTGCCACTTTACCACAACATTTACAAGTGAGTACATTATCCGGAGATGCACCTAGAAATGGATGGCTTTTTGAGACAACTAAACCACTCAGACCAAGTTTCCCGTTTACATGTTTTGTTACTTCTACACTTGCAAATGCCTTTCGTGCATCATCTTCATGTTTTTTGCCATATTTAATGGCATCGATGTGGTCCAGACTTGATGGATTTAGCAAATCTGCAAGAAAAGATGTTGTCTTGGGCTTTATTTGTCCTTTGGCCGCATTCAAAGAATTAACTTTAGTATAAGTCTCATGAAATCTTGATGAAGTAATTCGCCCTCGCCTTTGTGATTTCCACTGAAATGACTGTGATTGGTTTTTGGTTGCCTTTTCGATTTCTGCCAACTGACTGTCGTTGAAAGAAATTGCATTAAAAAAAGACAACAGTAGTTCTTTGTCTGTAGGTTTGGGGTCTCTTTCTTTTACAGTTATTCCAACGACATCAAGAGGAGGAGGCAAATCATCTTCTGGCAATGGCTTGAAAGTTTGGTGAACACCAGCTCCAGGACAAACCCTTTTCAACTCTTTCAGCAGTTCTTGTTTAGCATTATCAGTGACGGTTCTTTTACTAACAGGTCTAGGGTCATACACCCTCCTTTTCAATGATTTTTTTGGGTTGGGATTCAGTTTTGAATGTTTTTCAAAGTTTATGTCCTTGATTGCCATTGGGGTTATTGCCGAGACTGATGGTTTGTTCCACTGACAGGGAATGCTTGTGCAAGAACTCTGAGTTAAGTCGTGTGACACAGCATGCTCAACCTTATAGAGTGCTGCTATAACATGGTTGCAACATCTGCACAAGCCAGCTGTGCAACTGCAGTATGCACACAATATTTCACCTGATTTCTTAGTAAGTATCCACACCTTTCTTGGTGGATCCTTCATTTTTTGAGAGGGCAACACTTCAGCTCTTAGTATAATTCTTTGCTCTTGAGTATCTACAGAGCTTACTTCATGACATTGTATTTGTCCCACAAACCCACTTTTGAAATAAGAATAGGCTTTTTGTGCCTTGTACTGGCCAATATACTTTGTGTCGAAGGCTTTGTTCTCCAAAATATATTGAAAAATATTTCCAGTATGAACTGCAGGCCATTTTGACATGTCATCTTCCCATGATGTTACTTCATCGGGATCATCTAATTTGTATGTCCTAAGCAATTCTTTATAGTCAGCTTTTAGCTGTTTTGCCAGAGCTTCATTCGTCAAAGTGATTGGTGTCTGTTGTTCAGATGCAACTAGGGCTCGAGCAGCCAGATCCAACTTCGTGCCTGAAATGGAGAGCCCACGCTGCTGCAAGTAAACCTTCAGCTCTCCAGATGTCCATTGTATGAACTCTTCCATTGCGCATTAAAAACAGAAGTGCTGCAATGAAAACACAATCCTCTATTGTCTCATTATTGACCCCATACTTTCCTACCTTACATACTAAAATAAGCATTGACATATTGCATTTTGCTATCAGAAAAAAAATTAAAGCTATATCAAACAAACAGAATTGACAGAAAAATTCAATTAAAGAAGTAATTTCATGAACAGGGTGGTGTTTTAACAGATGTTAGTTAGTACCAAAGGTATAGTATTTTAACAAACATTACAGCATTTCAAAATTGTATAGAACACTTTACATAATTGATGAGTCTTCCAGCAGTAGCCGATACTGCTTATTGTTACATGGAATAGTAGTCTTACTCTTGGGGGAAAAACTTCATGCAACACATGTATGTTTTTTCTCTGTAACAGCAAAATAGGTATTACTATTAGTATATAACAACAACAGCGATGAGTATAAAATAATTCAGGAATAAAATGGCAACTTTTAAAATTGAACAACAAAAAAGATTGGAGGAATTCCATTCTTTAGTGTCCAATTTTGATTAGCCAAGAAATAAATTGCACATTGGAAAAAGATAAAAATGAAATAACACACATGCATGCAAATATGGAAAAAATAACACCATGCAACAAATGAACAATATAAAAATCAACAATAACAATCTAATAACCACTTTTCATTTTAAAAAGAAAATGAAAGTGTCAAAAAAACTATAAAAAAATCAACATGGAACATAAAAATTAAGAGAATCTGGTTTTACCTGTTGCAAAACTGGACTAGGAATTATAAAAGTTGTCTTGTCATCAATCCACAATTTTGTTCACTAGCTAAACATGTCAAATAAACAACAACACTTATGCCAATTATTTTCAAGAAGAACATTAAAGAAGAGATCAAGAAAATCAACAAAGAAACCTGTGAAACATTTCATATTATAGACCACCGAAGTTTAGACTGCAGCCTATCAAGAATGTAAACAAAACCAAGCAGGCAACAATGCATAGGCCTACATCGCGCGCCGAGACTGTCATCCAGTCATCTAGAGAATAAACACTGATTTCTCCCAAACTGAACACTCAATGTTGCCACCAAAAACACATTTTGTTGCTTGTATAGAGACGGAAATTCTGGTTAAGTTTCATTGCTCAACTCCATTTAGTTTTCGAGAAAAAGTCCAAAGAAGTCACGAACTTACGTGAATCGCCATTGACTTGTGCGCTAATTCTAAGGCAATGTTTGCCATCCAAACCCAGAATGCATTGCGAACGTCGAAAAGGTTTATTATTGACTAATTAATTAAAACCAGATGAACTTCAGTTCATGAAGAGTCGTATTTTGCCTTAGGTGATTTTGTTAGCTGTGAAAGCCGGGTACCAGCTAAGCAGAATGGAGTAATGTCAAGGAACGCCTTTCTATTTTTGATCTTGTTTCTCTTTGTTTCCAAGTTCTACCTCCATGGTTGTACTAAGTTAGGAAATAACTCCACTGACGGCCATCACTTGTGCACAAACCTATGGGACCGACAGAGGGCGAGATAACTGAGAAAAATGGCTAGGGCCTACTGCTGCATTCAAAGTGTATAGGCCTAATTGTAGGTCAAAAAACCCTGAAAATCTCACTTTTCTCATTTCTTCAATGTAGGCTTTTAAGGACCCAGGAACATTTGCTGAAAGTCAACAATATAATTTTTTAGGAGTAGAAGCTTTTTAAGAGCTAAAATGATCAATGTGTTTTGGGGATCCTGCTTTCACAATCCCCGTTATATTTTTTTTCTAAGTTCTTTGTTATTTCTATCAGACCATTACACAGCTTAGCAAGCCTTAGAAATCTTATAATTTGATAATTCTTAATACAGATCTTTGATGCAGGGGAGAAATTTATGCTCACCTACATGAGTGAAGATGATGACGGTGTTAAGGAGGATGAAGGAAGTGAAGAAGATGATAGTGGGAGGAGCAAGGAGGAGGCGGAGAGCACAGGGGAGAAGACGGACGAAGCAGGGACGGCCAAACTGAAAGTAGTCGTGAGCCATGAAGACGGTCTGCAGGCTGAGTGTGAGGACAGGTAGGAAAGTCCTGACGCCGAACTTACTCTGCATGCCAAGCTTTGTTGAATGTTTCAGGTATCAGCGATCCAGGGGTCTATGCCTGACACGAGCTCCCTTCTGCTTCCTTGGTGCAAGGATCGAAGAGCTTCACCGGGGCTGAGTTCGTGGACCGGCTCCAGAGAGATACAGGCCTCATCATTATAGAAGAGCTGCGCTCCTGCATGCTGGATCGGGATGTCTGGAAGGCAATGATTCGAGGTTTGGCTTGCGATGTCGCTCCGGCCGTCCCAACATAGCAGTAGTAGGAGCCCATTTGCATGGAACTGCTTGTGGTCTGTCAACATGTGACAGCTGATCATCCGGTAGATGTCAATTGGTTTGCTGTTTTTCCTCTTCTTCCCTGTCCGTGCAGTATCTACCTCATCGATCACAGTTGGACGTATCGCTTTGCCGAGGCTCGGAAGCAACTCCTGCAGGTGCCAGGCTTGCTGCAGCGTATGATGACCCTGATGGAGCTCAGTCCATCTGATGACGAAGGACAGGAGCAGTGCGTCGACAGAGTGCTCCGAGAATCCTGGAAGTTTAGCCGGACGTACAGCGTCAATACCCAGGTACAAGCATTCTTAGAGAGCTTTGTGAAATAATTTGGAGTGAAGAGGGCACTTAGAGTCAGGAGGCTGGGTTTTCTCATTCCACTTGACAAAACGTGTGTCTCCCATTCGTTCGAGAATCCCAAATAATGTGATTCCTTCTGTTAGGCCAAACTAATTTCCATTTTATAAGAGTTCATAGAAATACAGGGTAGGCATTTGTTTCAGAGATTTAGACTTTGGAAGAAGCGACCGATGGCAAAAGAATTTTCTGATCCCAATGACTTGTAAGGCTGCTCACTGGTTTACGGACTCTAGGTCTACTCACCATTCTAGTGACCCAGAGACTGAACAATTGACTGGAGCGGAATTTAGGATGCTGGTTCGAATCTCTCTAGTTAATGTGTCTATTATGCAAAATAGGCTTGCCCTTCACCGACGTGGATGAGCACTGCATACTCAGTGCTTTGTGTACACATGAACAAAATCATGCGCCAGCTCGGGTGGGATTCGAACCCACAACCTCCTGCTTACTAGTGCAGATGCCATACCGCTAGGCCACCGATCTAGCTGGGGTCAGCGGGATGAATCATATCCATTATTGAGGAAAACAATTTACTAGATCTCTGAATATTACTTGGTTTCATTCCATATCTGTCATTGTACTTTATTTTGATTCCTAAATTCATCCAAGGGTCTTATTCCTGAAGAGAGGCAACCAGTCTGGTACATAGTGGACGAGTTTGGAGCCAAAATCCGCCACGCTGACACACCAAGCTGTAGGATGGTGCCTTTTTTCTACGTTCCTCACAAGATCGCCTATTCTCTTCTGTTGCCGATCAGAGATTTGGAATATGGAGGTAAATTCACGTCATTTGACAAATCTTTCAGTCAGGAACAAAGGGAAATCATCAAATTTTATGAAGCATATTCATAATTGGAATGTTGAAATGTTTGGAGTGACAAATAAAAGTGTTAAGATGGATGTCACCACCTGTTTGAAGCTGCTGTTTGTAAGCTTGGAATTTAAGCGTTAAAGTCGTTCAAATGTCGTACAGGAAAATTGAAAGAAAACCAGGTACTCTATTAAGCATTGTACATAATACCAGAACTTGTACCCTTGTGGAGACATGGCTTTGTTCTTGTGTGCTAATGAAGACTCTCCGAAGAGCAGAATTGAAATCACTCCCATTTGAACCAGAATCACTTTCCTGGGTTGAAATTTCCAGTGAACGTGCCTTATATAAAATACTTCTGTTGGCAACAGATACTATACCTTGTAAATTCCTCCTTGTTGAGTTAAGTAATTCCAAATACATGTATCAGTTTTGTGAAGACCTTTTGGAGACCTATACCCCTTTAGAATTTCCCTAGGGAGACATACTGTATGCATTCTTTTTGTCTCCACAAGGCACCAGATATGCGTTCATATATGGCACTGTGTCTTGAAAGCACCTGTTTTTATGGATGAAAAGCCAATCAATTAGTGTAGAGGTGACATGATGAACTGAACATGCTACATATTCCCATAAATTGATTCTGTCATCTTCTTCTTGTACCACTCCATTGTAGATGACGTGACGGTAGACTACGCCTTCCCACACCAGAACTCAGTGATGCGACAGATTCACCTGTTGCCGTGGCAGCCGTGCGACCTGACTCACCTCAGCACCGAGCAGCCGGAGCCCGATTTGGACTACATGCACCGGGTCTGTAACCTCACTCCTCCGGAGGTAGGGGAATCCCCCGTATTGCGAGACATCTCCGGCCAGCTTAAGGTCTTCAGCGATCACCAGCAGACACTGGCCAATCTGAGGCATCCTCAGTTTGTGCTTGTGGACGCCGAGGAAGACGCCGATATCCTGTTCATCCAACGCACCTTCCGAGATTTCAGGTCAGTGGGAGTCTAGTCTTTTTTCAAGCACTGAGTCATTGCTCAAGTTGATGGCTATGTAGGGTTAGGGTTAGTGCCTCACACTGAAACAAGATGTTTGAAACCTACAGTGCATGAGCAGGGCCCTATTTCATGCACTCCGTTACTATAACACACATTCTTCGCTTACGACTTTTTTTTGTTTACGGTTAGCGTATTTCAAGGGAGAGTTCTATTTTTAGCAAGGTTTATTTACCAAGGTCTTTGGTGCTTAAGCAAATTTTGATGCTTAAGCGGGTCTATGAAATTGGCCCCTGATCAGAGAAGTTCCATCTATCTCAGTTTTCAAGAAACTTCTCAAAACCTTCCTCTTTTCACTGCCTTCGTTGCCCTGAACGGCTGCTCTCTCTTCATTTACTTTGTTTGCTTTCCTTGTACAGTGCTTCGATCTTGTTAAAGGCACTATTTAAAATACCCTTTATTATAATAATTATTATTATTATATTCGTGAAATAACCATAATATATTAATTAAAAAGCCGTATCCTCTTTGAGTGATCCCCCATGTACTGTTCCCAGGTTGCAGCATTGTTGCGTGTATCATTGAAACGATCCCTGGGGTGTGACGGTGTGTGCGTGGTTTCATGGCTTCTGACTGCCAAACGAACAAGGATAGTTGACTATTGGGGTCACCACCAACATAGGGCTGGATGGCTCAGTTGGTAGAGCGCCTGTACGGTATTCAGGAGGTCGCCAGTTCGAATCCCGCTCCAGTCAATTTTTCTTTGTTCACTTTTCAATGAATTATTATTATTATTAAAAATGGCGTCCAAAGGGCGCCCTCATTGGGTGGGAATTAACTAGTCTTCCCCACGATGGCCCCACAGGAAGCTGTCCAATGAAACTCATCAGTACGTCAGTCAGTTTCCGGGCGAGCGGCTCATCGTGACCAAGGACATGCTGGCCCTCACGTCCCGATTAGGAGCCGGCTCTCTGGTCCAATCTGTAGACTGGAGCGGTCCAAAATGGCTGCCGGTCACCTTTGACCTCTGGAACAACCTTCCCCATTTTGTGTCCTACTATCAGCGTCGACAGAAAGAGTAAGCGTTACTTTATGATTAAGTGATTTCTTTTGGTTGGGGATAAATGTAATTTTGTGTGATTTGTCATTTAGCCTGAAGTCGATAAAGATCCTGCTAGGATCGAAATGCGTCAAGCCCTCCTAAAAAATGCAAGCATTTTATGAATTTTATGTCATTATTTTGGCTGATGGGCACCACCGCAGTTTCTTTTTTTAATCAAAAGAGGGCGCCACTCAAAAAACTGTGTTCGGTTAGAATATGGAGACCATGTGCATGTTCATTCTCTGGTCAAACCTGGATGGCTAGATTAGAAATCTTGAATGCTCTTGCCTTAACTTGACAGAGTCATAATTGTCAAGAATGCGCTGGTCATGGATGTGTTTTTGTTCTGTTGTCTCACAGAGGACGAAAAAATGTCTGGATCTGTAAGCCGTTCAACCTTGCCCGTGGACTGGACACCATGGTGACTGATGACCTTAATCAAATCATTAGACAGACGGAAACTGATATACCAAAGGTAAAAGCTTTGTTGCTCTCTGACCAACCGGGAATTGTTTCCACCAATTTGTACTTTGCCACTAACTCATTTTATCTGAGTCACCCGACCCCCCCTCCCTGCCCAGGCCATTCAAACTGGCTTGCACATCAACCACCCACCCAACCACCTCAAACGCCTTCACACCATCCCCAACCCCTTCCAACTAGATCAAAGCCAACCCATCTGCCAGCCCACGTAATTCTAAAAATTGCTTGTAACCTAAACAGGTTACTTCTTACAAGCTCCAAAAGATCAAATCACATAACTCCCATCCTCAACAAGCTACATTGGTTACCGATCAAATACAGAATTCAGTTCAAGATCCTCCTTCTAGCATTCAAGACACTCCACGGCGCTGGCCCTCTTTATTTAAAGAACATGCTGCAACCCCGCTCTGTTAGGGCGGGTCTGAGGTTAACAAGTAATACCCTCATTGTTCCTCGGACTCGGCTGGCCAGTTATGGAGACAGAGCCTTCTCTAGCATTGCACCCCGCTTATGGAACACACTCCCTGACCATCTAAGACAAGAACATGACATCAAACATTTTCAACAGTATCTCAAAACATTCTTTTTCTCAATGGCTTTTTCATCGTGAACACACAATTGAGTTTTTCGTTTTCCACCTTAGACCGGCGCCTTTGAATGTATTTTCAGATCAAGTGCGCCTTATAAGTGCTTTATTATTATTATTATTATTAAACAGTAATGCCTCATTTGTCTCCTATATGTTGACCAGCTTGCATGTTTTTGCCTCCGCAGGTAGCGTGCGAGTACCTGACCGATCCTGTCCTGTTTGTCCGCGATGGAATCGGACAGGTCAAGTTTGACCTGCGTTACATCGTCATGCTCTCCTCCGTCAAACCGCTCAAGGTTTACGCCTATCAGATATTCTGGATACGGTTTGCAAATAAGTAAGTCCTCTAGCCCTCACCTCAGTATCGCATTGTTGATCCGTACCTTTATATCTTCTTATTGGTAATGATTTGGTCCACCTTCATCTTTTCAGGCCGTTTTCTTTGGACACCTTTGACGATTATAACCAGCATTTCACCGTCATGAATTACGCCGGCGATGAGCCCGGAGAGAACTTCTATCAGGTACAGAATCACTGAAAACTCTAAGCATTGGACTACCCCTGGCCCAATTTAATGGAATCCATAACCGCGGTTAGCAAAAATTCTTCGCTTACGGGAGCAGATTTTATTTTGCTTACGGTTAGGGTACAGTATTTCACGGGAGAGTTTTCTTTTTGGCAATGGTAAGCAAGGAATTTTTGCAGCATGCATTATATGGCAGCCTGTTAGCAGAAAACGATCACGGTTTAGCCCAGAAATTCTTTGCTAACCAAAAAGTCTTGCTTACTGATTTCATAAAATAGATCTCATGCATAGCAGTGCCTGTAAGCTCAAAAATAAGCCGTAACGGATTCTGCGAAATTGGGCCCAGGCCTTGACTCAAGTGTGCTATGTACGAGACTTCCTTTGTTGCGCCGGTGCGGGTCAACCACACAGCCAGCTACGAGTAGGCTTGAATGGTTTGTCAAGAAGTTGTCATCTTGTTTCGCTTCCACACTAATATAGCCAACAGGTTTGCCGTAGTCTAATAAAAGTTGGCACTTGGTTGGTACTTTTCCTTCAGATGCTGTGGCACGAGTTCCCCGGTCACTTCAACCGGCAGAATCCCGACCACGATTGGGAGGAGGTGCAAGACAGCATACACGACATGATCCGGGAATTTTTCCAAGCCGCAGTGGCCAAACCGCCCCCGAGAGGCATCACGCATTGCCCATGGTCCAGGGCCATGTATGCCCTGGATCTCATGTTAAAATGGGACACTGATGACAGTACAGGTAGGTAGTGAGAGTGGCTCTGTTTGTTATCCATGGTACGGGGCCATTTGTGCCCTTGATCACATGTTATAGTTTGACATAGACAGCACAGGTATGCAGGTTTAGAGCAGGTGACATTTCTTCTTATCCATGATACGGGGCCATTTATGCCCTTGATCACATGTTATAGTGTGACATAGACAGCACAGGTATGCAGGTACAGAGTGGATGGCACTTCTTCTTATCCATGGTACGGGGCCATTCATGCCCTTGATCACATGTTATAGTGTGACATAGATAGCACAGGTATACAGGTACAGAGCGGATGGCACTTCTTCTTATCCATGGTACGGGGCCATTCATGCCCTTGATCACATGTTATAGTGTGACATAGATAGCACAGGTATGCAGGTACAGAGCGGATGGCACTTCTTCTTATCCATGGTCCGGGGCCATTTATGCCCTTGATCACATGTTATAGTGTGACATAGATAGCACAGGTATACAGGTACAGAGTGAATGGCACTTCTTCTTATCCATGGTCTGGGGCCATTTATGCCCTTGATCACATGTTATAGTGTGACATAGATAGCACAGGTATACAGGTACAGAGCGGATGGCACTTCTTCTTATCCATGGTCCGGGGCCACATGTCTACTGTCTGAGACGGATCACCGTCACATTGTCAATGTTGAGTCGGTGAGACTGTTGTCCGTGCACCAGGGCCATTTCAAGTTAACACATCAAAGATCAGAGGTCTTCTTCTTTTCACAGGGCAACAAAATAGTCTGGTTCTCATGCTGCATGGTACCCAGAATCCTCCTTCACAAAAAGGTAACCCCAAAAACCCAGCAATCCTTTTTTTTTGCGATTTGGTTCTGAAGGGAGGAGAGTCATGCAGCCGGTACTTCTGGAGTGCAACTATTTCCCCGACTGCGAGAGAGCCTGCTGGCATCGGAAGGAGTTCTTCGACGACATCTTCAGCACCCTCTTCCTTGGGGATATCAAGGACAGACCTGTTAAGGAGCTCCTGTAAGGCTGGATGAAGTCTTCGTTCTTTGATGGTATTTGATTTACAGAGACATGACTGGATGCCGAGGAAAAGATCCCAAGATTAGGTTAGATATTGGATTCCAAATATTTCTTTGACGCAAACGATGGCAGTGGCTTTTTGGTGTCTTCCCGAGTTGACTGTCATGAAGTTACATCTTTCCGTGTTCTTTGTCCTTGTGTACATGTATATCTAAGTTGTCAGTGTCATAAAAAGCTATTTTGATTTCATTGTCATGATTATCGATTTGACATCTTGACTGACGTCTAAACGTCATCAAATGACATCTGTCTGAGTTCAATGTCATAATATGACATCTGAACTTGAATTTCTTTAAAAAAGCTTTATTGTCACAGAATGACATTCTGATGTCATTGTAATAAAATGACACATGTCGTTAAAATATTTCTGCCTGAACTGGTATATTTATCCAGAAATTAGTAAAACAAAGACCGAATACAGTTTTGATCTTGGGGTAAGATCAAAACCAATCTCTATGCTTTATAAGAAAAATTGAGTCGAGTTTACGATTCTAGAACCAAACAATGATAAACAAGTGAATTCAATAAAATCATAATTCCTTTTCCAACACTAATTTGGAAATTACAAGAGTAGGCATAGCTATATGCTTTTTATTGAATGAAAAAAAGGTTTCTTTTTTAATGCAAAACATTTGGTAAGATTCAGGATATAAGAAAAACCTTTCTTTTTTGGTGCAGGATGCTTTTGTTGGCAATAATTACGTCACTGTTGATTAACGTCATGTAATGTTACTTACAGGAAAACTGCTTGCAACTGTAGCTAATAAATAATTGTCTTTAGACGAAAATTCGATGCTAAAAAGCTACTTTATGAATATGTAAAATTGTATATTTTCTTTCAATGATGGGAGTTATTACAGGGTATAAAGATGGTGATGGTAGAAACACATCGGTAACCTTGATCTATACCTGAACTGCTGTATTTATCCAGGAAAGACTGAAAACAATTTCGATCTTTTCAAGATAAAAAATAATAGTGAAAGGATTTAAGAACTTATACTTTGGGCGTTTTTCATTTTTTCCTCAAAAAGTGGGAATCGAACGTGACTGAAAATTTCACAGATGACTGTTACTGTATCTTCCCTTATATTTTTGCCCATAAATCTGCATTTCTTTGACAAAAACCCAAAGTATGATATTACCTTAAACTTGTGAAGGATTTGACAATGGTCTGCGTTTTTTTACGGCTAGCAATTTTACAACCAAGTTTGTCAGGAAGTCATGAGTAAAAAAAAATCAAAGTATTTCAGTTCGGTGCGGTATTTGCCGTTCAAGTACTGCTACCTGATTCTTAAATACAAGTGAGCGTTTTTCATCCTTCACCCGTGCAAGGAAAGCGAAATTAACATAAGTAGGCCTCATCATGCAATGCTATAGTGTACACTATAAGTATAGGTAACTATTATTACAGTTGTGTATTTAATTTTGTTAGGTACACATCTTTACATAATTGAGTGAAGTTCTTTTATTGTGCTTAAATGTCATATGTTATATCCAAATTGATTATGGTGTGTAAATTGATTGAGGTATAGTGAACAATTCGCAGTGAAACGGAGAAAATATTCGTTTGAAATACAGAACAAAATTACAAAAATAATTTATCATGTTCCGTCTTAGAAAGAACTAATATAAGATCTATACATATGTACATTATCGCTGGTAAAAGCACTATACTCTTTCACATTTTGCTAGATTATTGGACATGAGCCGATTTGTTTTTCCACTGGTCCCTCAATTCATGTTGGATCTGAGAAAGTTGAGATTATTCTTTGAATTTGAACAGTTACATGCATATAGCTTTAAGCCCAACACACAGAAAAACACTGTTTAACAAAAGAAAGTATATAGGCCCTAATGACTTAAAAAAAAGTCGTCATCAGGAACTACATTACGCGGTTGGGCCGAGAAACTAAGCTTCTACTGTTGAATTGCATTTCTACACTTTGAATCTAAATCGTCAGCGATGCTTTAAGACTCGCTTTGAATACTCAAGGCTTAGAGCCTCATTTTGATTCTCGATCGAAAGTGAGGCCAGCAGGTGTTAGCTTCTCTCGGCACGTAGCTTCTATAGCCTCGCTCTGGTCTTCAGAAAGATGGGCCTTCCAGTCACCAGTATCCCCTGTACACGCAGAGTAAATGACAGAAAGATATTTATGAGCAAACATTATTTTTGAATTGGGGCATCTTTAGCGTGATGGCTTGTATAGAGATCGATGACGCCAAATGTCGCGTTCATTCAAATGCTGTATTTCTCAAGTTAACTTTGATTATTGTTTCTGAACCGATCGAATATCTGACCATCGAGGTGAACTACTACGTGAGACAACAGGGACTAATGTCATAGAGCAGCTTAAGCACCAAAATGTGCTTAAGCACCAAAATGTGCTTAAGCACCAAAGCACACATAAACACCTTGGTAAACAAAATCAGTATGCCAGGAAAAACTCCCGCCTAGTAAATGTTATGTTAGTCAAAAGCAGTAAACATCTCATGAAAATGATGCTGATAATCTTGTTTGATCAAGGAAGACTTTTATACTTCAGCTAATTTTGTGCTTTAAGCAGCTCTATTAAATTGGCCTCAGGTCATTGCAAAACAGAAACAAGAGCCGCTTCGAATTGTGATGTAGCAACATTTAGCTATTGGAAACGAAAAAGTGTACAAAAGAGTCAGTGCACCAGACGTTCATTTCAATTCTCAAAATCGTATTCACATAGAAAGCTCTTAATGCATGTTATCTGCCAGTTGTAATTTTCAGTAAGGAATGTTTTAGGTGATCATGGTCAGATGGTCTTGCAACTGAAATACCTTTTCTCATAAACGACACACCCTCCTTCTTTCCGAGAATTGGCTCCAGTAAGGTGTCCGGGTTGGTCATGGGGTTCTTTTTCATGTTTTGGAAACTGCAGTGGTCGGTGATTCTATCGATGACGTCATCTGAGAAAGATTTCCCCAGAAAGACACTGATTTGCTTCACAGTGCCGCGGAGATCCTGAGAAGTTGATAACATCACCGTAATAGGTCAATGGTTATACATTTCCTACCCTCTAGCTTTATGCCTGTACTTATATAATACATTGCCTGGAAGTGAAGTTGTATACAGGACGTCAGCCTTGAAACGGGCTTAAATTTAAGCCGTCTGTGTTTTCGATTTGAAACAAACAAACTGACTATTGACTAACAAGCAAGCAAACCAGAAACGGTTAAATCTCGATCGCCTCTCTCACGAGGATCAACACCAAACAGAAAGGGAGTTGGGGGAAATCACCTTCTTGATGTCTTCGAATCGCAAGAATAAGATGTGGTCCTCTTTTCGTCTTTCCCAGAAGTACAGGTAGTGCTCCCACCACTTGCCCCAGGAAACTAAAAGGTAAAATGAAAACGACAGGAAAGATTTATACAGACTTTGTTGAGAAGCGATTAAAATAGTTATTCGGGCGAGGGATTCAAGTCGAGAAAAGCCTTTGGAGTGTGGGTGAGTGTGCCTCAACTCTATGCTACAAAATTGGACAGCAACAAGATGAAAGTTTCCTGACAATTCTCACGAGGACACGATGACATTGTCTTACTATTTCCACTCTGGAACTTGTCGAAGTACTCCTCCCAGCTCAAGTCTAGACTGGGGTTCATCAGCCGACAGTGATAGTAGTACGAGGTCGCCAAGTCCCTAGGATTCCTGATGACGTAGACGATCTTGACCTTCTTCTCCCAGACCTGGGGAGGCAGGAGCTGGCCTGGAAGGTGAGACTTGATGTGACGGGGGAAACTCCTTGGCATCCAGCCGATCATCTTGTGCCATTTGGGCAGCTGCATCAGTGGTAGATCGATGGACAAAATGCCTGTTAACCACGAAGTACCTGTTAACTCATATCTTTGGAATTTCATTATAATGTGTTGCTTCTGACATCTGAAAATCAGTTTGTGTGCCTAGCAACATTATGAAGACCTTCCAACTTCTCTTTACTCTAGCTCTTCTATAACTTTGCTTATAATGGAAGATGGGTTTTTGTTTCCAGCAAACATGCTTACGTCTTTGTGCACGGTTCCACCCGGAGTCATCTCTAAGAAAGGCACTCTCTGAAAGGTGTGCTTCTTGTTGATCGTCTCCAGGTCGCCATCGTGAAGGACACATGACATGATCTCCTGTGTCCACGTCGTTCCTGTGGAGGAAAGTGATCCAATCTCACGTCAATTCCTTTGAAGTGTTGAGGCAAAGTGTACTACTGTACTCTGCATATCCCTTTCGGGACTAGACGTTGTACCTGCTGCTTGGATACGTCAGGTCTACGTACATTTAGGATACCTTATTCCTGGTTTGGGATATATTAAACCTCCAGCAGACACCGGTGGGATTATTTTATGATATCTGCATTGGTAATTGAGATCATGGTATCAGCGGCGGACAGTACATTATACCTGCATTGGGATATAATACTACACCTCCTTCGGGAGGCATGTCACTTCTACTCAACTCATCTGTCCCTGATTACCTCTGTTCTCTTCTCTCAACTCGAACCGGGTCTTACCCTGCTCAGTACAACATATTCCAACTGTTTTTACTGCTTGTTGGACACTGTTGGATTGAGCAGTAAACAGGTGGTTGATATTCTTGTTGTACTTTGTTGGATTGAGCAGGTTACTCTACAATATGTAAAGTTGGTTTGTTGGATCGAGCAGTCGTCTCATTTCTGGCCAAGTGTTGGATTTGTAGGATTCAGCAGTACACTCATTTTTGGCCATGAGTTGGATTTGTTGGATTCAGCAGTCTAGTGCAGGACAGCCACTAGTTATTTCAGAGTTGGATTTGTTGGATTCAGCAGTAACCTCATTTTTAGCAAATGTTAGACTCCATTGGATTGAGCATGGTACCCCGCACATACGCCTATAGGGGACTAGGGATGTAGCAGTACGTTAACCTTCATTGGCGTACATTACTTGGTGGAGTACGGTAGGCCATACCTGCTTTGGGATAGGTAACAATGAAGACGTCATCATCTCTGATCTCTAACGTCTTCAGGTCATCCATGGTGCTGGGGAGTACATCCAGGAATAGGGGTATTCCCTCATACTCATAGGTATCCCATCCTCGAAGATCCTCTCCTGTTACCTTGGCCAGCAGTCGCTGGACTGGGATATTGAACAGTAACAGCAAGGGAGGAAAAAGACATAAGGGGTAGATTTTACCAAACTCATCGTAACAATCGTATATGACTTATGATGCATTGCGTATAGGATATACGATGGGTTATCGAGTTACGATCGATCGCAGGGCTTGGTAATATTGACCCCTGATTGTTTATTGTTCATTTGTTATTTGCTAATTTTTTTTATTTATTTGAATGACAATGCAACCAAATACCTCTCAAAAGCAAAGTAACTTGAAAAGCTGAAGAAACTGGAAAGATGATATGAAATTATGATACAGTTTTAGAAGTTAAGAGTCAATCTCGCAGTAATATTGTTGGTAAACCCTTCTTGCAGAAGCAGCTAGGTACCAATCCAATCCACTTGTGCACCGAGCCGGACTCGAACCCAGACCCCAGCTGTAGGTGCAAGTCGAGGAAAGAACCGTGCATTCCAGGCTGATCCCCGATATCTTTATATAGCCTACAGCATTATTTTAAATCACCAAAATGAACCACATAAACCACACCTAAAAGTGACTAGGGATTGACTCCAGTGGGATTCGAACCTGCGACCTCCATTCAAGCCGATGGTTGTGACCAAAATTGTCTGTCATCTTTGTTCATTTCATGGCTACTGGTTGGCAAATGAACAACTTTGAACTTAAATTCAGCTGACGTATGATAATACCTATACGGTACTGTGAGTAGACGGTTGCGAATTGTTATTGTTGAATTCAGTGTCAAGCTATTTAAACAGTTTCCATTACAAAAAGTACAAAGTCTAAAAAAAAACATGAATATCGCCCGGGAGTAATCAAGACCACGTTTAATGTATGGTAAAGTTCAAGTTCGTTTGCTTGTACTACGTACGTCATACTGGCCACGGTATTATGAATAACATAGTTTCAGTACAACGTCTATAGAATATCGAATGGGACTATTCATGACCACGTTGAATGTACGCTAAAGTTCAAGTTCGTTTGTACTTCATACTGGCGATGTCTATATAGGCCTATGCATTGAACTGTGACACAATTTATGGCAACGTATGGAGACCACCTATTGCTCCTTAGAAATCCTTGTAGTTGTATGAGGCATATAGCCTACATAAAAAGATAATTTCACAGATTATGAACTTGAAGGTTGATAGTAAACTGTGCAGTTAAAGTATATCATGAGAAATGGCAATTAATTTTTGCGCTTAAAGGTATAAAATATGATTGGTAAAGGTCACAGCACACACACTTCGTCTGTCCAAACATGTACATGAAATGATAAACCTGTCAAAATTTGAACTCAATCGGATCTGAGTCACAAAAAAATAACAAAAACTTGACTCAATTTTTCTTATAAAACATAAAGAATGGTTTTGATCTTACCCCGAGATCAAAACTGTTTTCGGTCTTTGTTTGACAAATATTTGAATAAATACAACATTTCAGGCTGAAGTGTTTTAACGGTATGTTTCTGTCAGCACAATCTTCATACCCTGAAAGTTATACATAAATCTGTGAACATTTCTGTTTGGGTATAGGCCTATACTGTATTACCAATCTTGTACTGTACCTTAAACGTATTATTATTAGGCGTTTTTCTGCAAATTCTAGAGATAATTATCACAGTTGTATTTATAAAGATAAGGCCACATAAATAAAATTACTTGTTTAGCGTCCCCGCCCGACCTCCGATATGAACCCGACCTGTATTATTTTTTTATTTTTTATTTGTCTCAAAAAAAAATAAATATTGGGGGAAACAATTATTTCTTGTATGTAAAAGCAGAGTGCGCTAATATCTACCGTAATTTTCGGACTAAACATCATGAAGGCCACCTGGGGTAGAAGCCGCAGCATGCGAAAAATGTACAAAATTAAGCGGAAGGGACATTTGATAATATTTTAATGCTTTTACTTAGGTTTCTCTAGTCTACTGAAATTTCCAATGGTCAGATATCTAGCTTGAAAGCTTCTATGGTCTTCAGTATCTTCCTAACATGTTTTCTGACCATGAATACCATGTATCTTTTCTTCCACAGGCATGTTGCCATTCTATCCTTAAAATAAAAAATAAAAATAAAAACCTCCCTCCCTACCTAGAAAATTTGGAAGAGGTGGACGCTAAACAATTTTTTTTTTAAGTGGCCTAACTGGAAGGAATGCCGTGTTGAGGGAGGTGGAGGCTTCGCTGCTGAACTTACCTCTCCATGTGAAGTAGGATTCAACCCACGAACTAACGTAGTCGGAGAAAGTCTGCCCCATCTTGCTCAGCAGGCCTATACCCACCGTACAGCACCGTGGAATGGCGAGTAACTTGTGACAGTGTAATGTACAGCTATGAACGACCCTATAGGAAGTAACACTCGTTTTATATTCAACAGCGTATCGTGTATAGGTCCTATACTAGTGGAGTTTGTTTTGGTAATGAACTTTGAACTTGGCATTTCCGAGTCAGTGCATAAAGTTGTCCTTCTGTGTGCATTGTTGTAAAAAACAAACAAAGAAATCCAGAACGATGAATGTGCATTAGCATATAAAGGAATGTACAGAGTCACGTACGGGCCAAGCAAGTGGGCCTATACATGCACTGTGAACTGTGGCAGGCTTGTATGTAGGTGAAGTGTAATTTTAATTAAGACTTTTATCTTTTCTTTTTAAATGTGAGATGGAAAACCCTTTGACTTGGTGGCGCATGCACCAGCGTTGTTTCATTGTCCCAACCTTGTAAACTGAGCAACAATATTAACCAGCAAATTACGATTTGTCATTCAAGGCATTCAAAAACTGTGTTGGTGCTTTGGAAAGAAACAAGTGAGACTAAATAATGGTGTCCGTTTTTAGAAAAAACATTTTGTCAGAAATCCTGTCAAAAAGAGGCTGTTTCAGTGCGGTATTTGCCGCCCATACCAATTAATATAGCGCTCTTTGATGCTTTAATAAGCGTTTTTCATTTTCACTCGTGCTAGAACTTACATAAATGGGTAGGCCCGATCATATAAGCCTATAGTTTTGGTAACAACATTATTACAGTTGTGTGTTTATTTTTGTCAAACATTATTTACAAATCAATAGAGGTCTTTGTGCTTAATAATAATACCAATAATATTCAAATTGAATATAGCGTTCAAATAATTGATTAAGATATACATGTAGTATAGTGATCAATTCTGCGGGGATACGGCAAAATATTCGTTAGAAATACAGAAAAGGAATCATCTCTCATAATATAGTGCCACGTATGGTCTCCTTAAAAGGTATAGTATCATATCATAGTATATAAGACACCAAAACAGAAATGTTCACAGATTTACGTATAACTTTCAGGGTATGAATAAAGTGCTGGTAGAAACATACCGTTACAATTGTTCCGCCTGAAATGGTGTATTTATCCAGAAATTAGTGGATAAATAAATTTTTGCCCATAAATCTGCATTTTTTTGACAAAAACCAAAAGTATGATATTACCTTTAACTTGTGAAGGATTTGACAATGGTCTGCGTTTTTTTACGGCTAGCAATTTTACAACCAAGTTTGTCAGGAAGTCACGAGTCAGAAAGATCAAAGTATTTCAGTTCGGTGCGGTATTTGCCGTCCAAGTACTGCTACCTGATTCTTAAATACAAGTGAGCGTTTTTCATCCTTCACCCGTGCAATGAAAGCGAAATTAACTCATCATGGCTCATCATGCAATGCTATAGTGTACACTATAAATATAGGTAACTATTATTACAGTTGTGTATTTAATTTTGTTATGTACACATCTTTACATAATTGAGTGAAGTTCTTTTATTGTGCTTAAATGTCATATGTTATATCCAAATTGATTATGGTGTTTAAATTGATTGAGGTATAGTGAACAATTCGCAGTGATACGGAAAAAAATATTCGTTTGAAATACAGAACAAAATTACAAAAATAATTTATCATGTTCCGTCTTAGAAAGAACTAACATAAGATCTATACATATGTACATTATCGCTGGTAAAAGCACTATACTCTTTCACATTTTGCTAGATTATTGGACATGAGCCGATTTGTTTTTCCACTGGTCCCTCAATTCATGTTGGATCTGAGAAAGTATAGATTATTCTTTGAATTTGAACAGTTACATGCATATAGCTTTAAGCCCAACACACAGAAAAACACTGTTTAACAAAAGAAAGTATATAGGCCCTAATGACTTTAAAAAAAAAAGTCTTCAGGAACTACATTACGCGGTTGGGCCGAGAAAATAAGCTTCTACTGTTGAATTACATTTCTACACTTTGAATCTAAATCGCCAGCGAGGCTTTAAGACTCGCTTTGAATATTCAAGGCTTAAAGCCTCATTTTGATCCTCGATCGAAAGTGAGGCCAGCAGGTGTTAGCTTCTCTCTGCACGTAGCTTCTATAGCCTCGCTCTGGTCTTCAGATAGATGGGCCTTCCAGTCACCAGTATCCCCTGTACACGCAGAGTAAATGACAGAAAGATATTTATGAGCAAACATTATTTTTGAATTGGGACATCTTTAGTGTGATGGCTTGTATAGAGATCGATGACGCCAAATGTCGCGTTCATTCAAATGCTGTATTACTCAAGTTAACTTTGATTATTGTTTCTGAACCGATCGAATATCTGACCATCGAGGTATACTACTACGTGAGACAACAGGGACTAATGTCATAGAGCAGCTTAAGCACCAAAATGTGCTTAAGCACCAAAGCACACAAAAACACCTTGGTAAACAAAATCAGTATGCCAGGAAAAACTCCCGCCTAGTAAATGTTATGTTAGTCAAAAGCAGTAAACATCTCATGAAAATGTTGCTGATAATCTTGTTTGATCAAGGAAGACTTTTATACTTCAGCTAATTTTGTGCTTTAAGCAGCTCTATTAAATTGGCCTCAGGTCATTGCAAGACAGAAACAAGAGCCGCTTCGAATTGTGATTTAGCAACATTTAGCTATTGGAAACGAAAAAGTGTAAAAAAGAGTCAGTGCACCAGACGTACATTTCAATTCCCAAAATCGTATTCACAAAGAAAGATCTTAATGCATGTTATCTGCCAGTTGTACTTTTCAGCAAGGAATGTTCTAGGTGATGATCAGATGGCCTTGCAACTGAAATACCTTTTCTCATAAACGACACACCCTCCTTCTTTCCGAAAATTGGCTCCAGTAAGGTGTCCGGGTTGGTCATGGGGTTCTTTTTCATGTTCTGGAAACTGCAGTGGTCGGTGATTCTATCGATGACGTCATCTGAGAGAGATTTCCCCAGAAAGACACTGATTTGCTTCACAGTGCCGCGGAGATCCTGAGAAGTTGATAACATCACCGTAATAGGTCAATGGTTATACATTTCCTACCCTCTAGCTTTATGCCTGTACTTATATAATACATTGCCTGGAAGTGAAATTGTATACATGACGTAAGCCTTGAAACGGGCTTAAATTTAAGCCGTCTAGCTGTGTTTTCGATTTGAAACAAACAAAACGACAAACTGACTATTGACTAACAAGCAAGCAAACCAGAAACGGTTAAATCTCGATCGCCTCTCTCACGAGCTAGAGTCAACACCAAACAGGGAAGGGAGTTGGGGGAAATCACCTTCTTGATGTCTTCGAATCGCAAGAATAAGATGTGGTCCTCGTTTCGTCTTTCCCAGAAGTACAGGTAGTGCTCCCACCACTTGCCCCAGGAAACTAAAAGGTAAAAAGGAAACGACAGGAAAGATTTATACAGACTTTGTTGAGAAGCGATTAAAATAGTTATTCGGGCGAGGGATTCAAGTCGAGAAAAGCCTTTGGAGTGTGGGTGAGTGTGCCTCAACTCTATGTTACAAAATTGGACAGCAACAAGATGAAAGTTTCCTGACAATTCTCACGAGGACACGATGACATTGTCTTACTATTTCCACTCTGGAACTTGTCGAAGTACTCCTCCCAGCTCAAGTCTAGACTGGGGTTCATCATCCGAACATGATGGTAGTATGAGGTCGCCAAGTCCTTGGGGTCTCTGATGACGTAGACGATCTTGACCTTCTTCTCCCAGACCTGGGGAGGCAGGAGCTGGCCTGGAAGGTGAGACTTGATGTGACGGGGGTAACTTCTTGGCATCCAGCCAATTATCTTGTGCCGTTTGGGCAGCTGCATGGTAGATGGATGGACAAAATGCCCGTTAACCACGAAGTATATACCTGTCAACTCATATCTTTGGAATTTCATAATAATGTGTTGCTTCTGACATCTGAAAATTAGTTTGTGTGCTTAGCAACATTATGAAGACCTTCTAACTTCTCTTTACTCTAGCTCTTCTATAACTTTGCTCATAATGGAAGCTGGGTTTTTGTCTCCAGCAAACATGCTTACGTCTTTATGCACTGTTCCACCCGCCGTCATCTCCAAGAAAGTCACTCTCTCAAAGGTGTGCTTCTTGTTGATCGTCTCCAGGTCGCCATCGTGAAGGACACATGACATGATCTCCTGCGTCCATGTCGTTCCTGTATTAAAGGAAATTGAACCAATCTCATCTCAATTCCTGTGAGGAGTGGTGGCAGTTGTTGACAATGGGTCTATTGCTTCCCTGGACACCCCTCTTACTGCAACCTTTCTCCGTCCCTCCTCTCACATCCAGGGTGTTCTACAATGGTGTCGGGTAGTTGGACTTGTGACAGAACTGACCAGTGCTGGATTTCGCCAAGAACTACATGTTTAATCATAAGACGAGTTGTCAGTATTACAATGGTGATTCATATATTGTGACATCACACTTTGCTTAGCAATTCAAGATTGATTCAGGATTTAAGATCAGTCTTAGAGTTTCATGAAACCGACCCCAGTGCTTAAGCAAGATTTAGAATGCAAATTGCGTATACTTTGAGATGCACTGCATAGGCCTATCCCTTTCGGGATAGTTCTGTAACACGTCAGGTCTACATTGGGATAATACCTGGTTTGAAACAATATTAAACTTCCAGCAGACAACGGTGGAATTAGATTTATGATATCTGCATTGATAACTGCATGAGATGGTATCGGTGGCGCCAGTATACCTGCATTGGGATATCGCCTCCTTTGGGAGGCATAATTTATGTCACTTGTATGTATTAATGTATTAATCCGGAATTATAGGTGTACATTTTATTGTTTAACTTCATTGGCGTACATTACTTGGTGGAGTACGGTAGGCCATACCTGCTTTGGGATAGGTAACAATGTAGACGTCATCATCTCTGATCTCTAACGTCTTCAGGTCATCCATGGTGCTGGGGAGTACATCCTTGATTAAGGGTATTCCCTCATACTCGTAGGTATCCCATTCTCGAAGGTCCTCTGCCTTAACCTTCGCTAGCAGTCGCTTGACTGAGATATGGAAAAGTAAAGAGAAATAAGACATTTGTTCATTTGTTTATTTATTCATTTATTGGAATGATTGTAAAACCAACGAACTCTTGAAAACGTGGAGAAACATTTTATGGAAAGATAACGAGAAGAAAATACAGTTTTAGAAGTTAAAGTTAACGGTATAGTTCAGGATTTGTAACATACCCAAATAGAATTGTTCAAAGATTTACCTATAACTTTCAGGATATGAAGATGGTGCTGGTAGAAACATACCCTTAAAATATCTCCGGCTGAAATGCTGTATTTATCCAGCAAATAGTAAAACAACAAAAGAATCTCGGGGTAAGATGTTTTATAAGAAAAATGGTGTTGGGTTTTCGCTGTTTCATCGTAACTCATAATGTCCGATTGAGCTCAAATGTTCACAGGTTTGTTATTTCATGTACATGTTTGATCAGACAAAGTGTGGGTGCTGTTCTGTGACCATTACCAATCATGTACATGTATTTTACCTCTAAATCTCAGTAATAGGGGCCTATTGTGGGTGAATCATGTATGCTGAAGCAGCTATGAAATCCAATCCGGACTCGAACCCGGACCGCCGCAAAATGAAAGGCGAGGGAAGAACCCGGCTATACCAAGCTGACCCCCGATATCTTTATTTTTAATTATTAAATAAACCACACAAACCACCACCGAAAGTGACTACAGGGCCATGATTCGAACCGTTGCGACCTCGAGAGTACCGTACCAGCGCTCTTTTACCAATTGAGCCTTTCAGCCCGATGTTGGTGGTGACCTTAATTGTCCATCATCTTTGACCATTTTGATGGTATCCCTACTGGCCGTAGGTTGGCAAATTAAAAACTTGGAAGGTAAAATTAGCTGACGTAATTGACAACGTAATTCCTGTAAGACTAATTGTGAGTAGAATGACGGTTACGATTTAATATTGTTGAAATAGAATTCAGTGTCAAGCTATTTAAACAGATTCCATTAAAAAAAAGTACAAAGTCTAAAGATACATGAATATCGCCCGGGAGTAATCAAGACAACGTTTAATGTATGGTAAAGTTCAAGTTCGTTTGCTTGTACTACGTCATACTGGCCGTATTATGAATGCTCTTAACTTTAACACAGTTTCAATACAACGTCTATAGAATATCGAATGGGACTATTCATGACCACGTTGAATGTACGCTAAAGTTCAAGTTCGTTTGTACTTCATACTGGCGATGTCTACGCATTGAACTGTGACACAAGTTTTGGCAACGTAACTTTGGAGACCACCTATTGCTCCTTAGAAATCCTTGTAGAATTATTGTACGAGGCATATAGCCTACATTAATAGATCATTTCACAGATTGTGAACTTGAAGGTTGATAGTAAGCTGTACAGTTAAAGTATTTTGAGAAATGGCAATAAATGTTTGTGCTTAAAGGTATAAAATATGATCTGTCCAAACATGTCCATGAAAGGATAAACCTGTCAAAATTTGAACTTAATCGGACATCTGAGTCACAAGAAAATAGCAAAAACCTGTCTCAGTTTTTCTCATAAAACATAAAGAATGGTTTTGATCTTACCCCGAGATCAAAACTGTTTTCGGTCTTTGTTTGACTAATGTTTGGATAAATACAGCATTTCAGGCGGAAATGTTTTAACGTAATTAATGTTTCTGCGAGCACAATCTTCCGCATACCCTGAAAGTTATACATTGATCTGTGAACATTTCTGTTTGGGTATAGGCCTGTACTGTATTACCAATCTTGTACTGTACCTTAAACGTACTACTATTAGGCGTTTTTCTGCAAATTCTAGAGATAATTATCACAGTTGTATTTATAAAGATAACTGGACGGAATGCCGTGTTGAGGGGAGGTGGAGGCTTCGATGCTGAACTTACCTCTCCATGTGAAGTAGGATTCAACCCACGAACTAACGTAGTCGGAGAAAGTCTGCCCCATCTTGCTCAGCAGGCCTATACCTACAGCTAGCACCGTGGAATGGCGAGTAACTTTGACAGTACGTGTACTGTACAGCTATATGATCGACCTTAGGAAGTGACACTCATATTCAACAGCGCTTCGTGTACAAGTGGAGTTTGTTTTGGTAATGAACTTTGAACCATAGTATTTCCGAGCCAGTGCATAAAGTTTACCTTCTGTGTGTAGGCCTATTGTTGTAAAAAAAAAAAAAAAAATCCAGAACGATGAATGTGCAGTAGCCTATAAAGGAATATATAGAGTCATGTACAAGCCAAGCAAGTGCATGGGCCTACATGCAGCTGTGAATGGGCTTGTATTGTAGGTCAAGTATTAATTAAGACTTTTTTCTTTCCTTTTTTAATTTGAGATGGAAAACTCTTTGACTTGGTGGCGCATGCACCAGCGATTTTTCATTGTTCCAACCTTGTACTGAGCAAAAAGCAAAAATTTATATTAATGTGTTGGTGCTTTGGAAAGAAACAAGATAGTAATATGTGGTGCGCGGTTTTAGAAAGTACGGAACTTTGCAAACAGTTTTGTCAGACATTTTGTCACAAAGATGCTGTTTCAGTGCCGTATTTTCCGCCCATACCAACTAATAGCACTCTTTGATTCTAAAATAAAAGTGAGCGTTTTTCATCTTCACTCGTGTATGGAAACAGGCAGCTATAGAACTTAAATTTAAACATGAGTATAGGTCCGATCATAATAAGCCTATAGTAGGCCCCTATTGGTAACAACATTATTACAGTTGCGTGTTTATTTTTGTTAAACATATTTACAAATTTATAAAGGTTGTTGTGCATAATATACCAATAATATTCAAATTGCATTTACCGTTTAATTTGATTAAGGTATAAAGTGAACAATTCGCAATAATACGGCGAAATATTCGTTTGAAATACAGAAAAGGAATTCTCTCTTATAATATAGTGTCACTAATGTCTCCTTTAAAACATTACAATAAGCTTGTTATACAGATTTCTCCTATCTTGTTTTTTGTAAACCCCAAACCAACATTATAACATCATCTAACATTGTGTTTGTTTGTTTTAATATAAATGAACAGTATATGACATTAGCGGGATTCAAACCAACGACCATTGAACCATCGGTTTACTGATTAATACGAACGATAATAACAGCTGCTATATATAACTTTGACATTTTCTCCAATATGTTAGTGATTTCTCAGTCACTATGGCAAATCGCGCCAAATGGGAAGATTTAGGAGTCAAATGACAACCCGGTTCCCGCCAGTTTCTCTTTGCACAAGGCGTCCAGGGCCTCGATCTGGGATTCTGTTAGTCTCCCCTTCCAGTCGCCAACTTTTCCTGAAACGCAAATTTGAAAGAAAGAAAAAACATCTGACTATATTTTGTTATATGTTTTTGTTATCACTCGAATTCATGTTGAAAATCTCAGTGGTGTCAAAGGAAACACACATTTAGGTCAATATGCCTAGATCCATCAGGGGTAAATTCATGTCAATTCGGACATGAAATCAGTATGCCAGCTAAAACTCCTTGTGAGTTTTATGCTCATCAAACAATGGCCGAGTCCAAGTCAAAAGCAGTGAACATCACATGAAAATTTGGGTGGCAATCCTGTTTGATCAAGGAAGACTTTTAATTCACGCTTTAGCAATTTTGTGCTTAAGCAGCACTATGAAATTGGCCCCAGGGTAGGCGTTGGTGCAATTAGGGCATTTCAAAGTGGACTAAGAGTGCTGTTTCGTTTGTGGGCCCTGCTTACTAACGTGTCTTGTGCTTAGCATAATTTGACTCACCTTTTCTCATGAACGACACGCCCTCTTCCAATTGTTCACCGCGATTCTTCTTCACAATGTAGTCCGGATTCGTCATGGGATTTTGCTTCATGTTTTCAAAGGAGCAGTGGTCGACGATGCGATCAATGACGTCATCCGCGAGGGCTTTGCCCAAAAACTCTGCGATCCGCTTCACCGTCCCGCGCAGATCCTATAATACAGAATAACATCGATGTTACGGAGGGTAGAGTGCCCATGTTCACACATACATCTTCACTTCTACACCAGTTATACACTGGCTTCCAGTTGCACAACGCATTCAGTTCCGTACTATGGTCCACACTTACAAATCACTCAACTCTTCTGAACCTGATTACCTCTGTTCTCTTCCCTCAGCCCGAACCGGGTCTTAGGCCTAGGCTATACGCCGTGCTACTGCCGCGCCGAACTCAAATAATTTTACATTTCCAAGTTTAGCACGGCAGTAGCACGGCGTTTAGTGTGAATTTGGCTCGGCAAATTGAGTTCGGCACGGCAAGCTCTTTGGCTCGACAGGGTCTGCCGAGCTATCGGTATTCGGAACGGCAGTGGCACGACACTTTCAGTTGAGCTCGGCGTTTAGCGCAACTGTCGTGCTATTGCTGCACTCATTTGATTTAAGTTCGGCACGGCAGTAGCACGGCGTAACTCCCTTCGCTCTTCTCATAGAAAATCTCTTGTCAACAAAACAAATAAAATCGCAGGTGATCGGGCCTTTTCTGTTGCTGCTCCACGATTGTGGAACAGTCTACCTATCCCTATCAGAAACTGCGTCAGTGTGACATCCTTCAAGACGGCTCTTAAGACTCATCTTTTTCCACACACGGTAGCTGGTCGTACGTCCTAGTTGTCTTCTATGGTTTCTTTTTGTTCTTCTTTCTTTCTTCAGCGCCATGTATCCTTTGGCAATTTGGCGCTATAAATCCAGTTAGAGACCTATCATATTTCTGTATATCAAGATTAATGCACTGACTGATTCTTTCGGCCGACTTGGCTTCAATGAAAATTAATGCCACTGCAAGTTATTACCTTCTTGCTGTCTTCGAAGCGAAGGAACAAGATGTGGTCCTCGTTTCGCCTTTCCCAGAAGTACAGGTAGTGCTCCCACCACTTGCCGTACGAGTCTGGATGTAAAATCAATAATGAACGACGGAACATGAACTTATTGAAGATAATTCATAAATATTCATATTCGATGCCATCTAAAAAAAAAAAAAAATCAACAGATGCCAATTAAGTTCCTTTATACAATAATCGTTTACCACGGGGACCTCGCTTGCAGGAAAACCATAAACGTAACGTCAGCTTCTATTCGCCAATCAATTGGGTTACCATGGTCGGTTACCTTGATGACGTCACAGTTTTGCTAAATGCTTATAAAACTTCAAATGTGCATAATATTTATAAAAACTAGGAATAACTCCCCAGAAAGAGCTGTATAAGAGGGTAAAATCAATGAGACTACAAAACATTACAAGTTTCTGTATTACATGTATATGCATTTCTGTGATAAATAATAATATTACGGACCCTTTAAGGCCGCTCAAGACACTTTCGAAGAGAAAATTTGTCTCAAACATGATACAGCCTGTTTGGAACTCGATTCTACTCAAGTCAACGATCAACGATTTGGCTGTGAAATCATCAATTTTACGAACACTTCACAACTAAACCAGTCCTTTAATTATTAGTATTAATACATGATATTATCAACCGTGTAACTCCGCGCCACACACTACGTACAAACGTCTGATACATGCGTTCATGCACATTTTATGCAACGCGGCACATCAGCCAATCAGATCTGTTTTGAGAACTTTTCGGAGGATGTTGAACTTGATTGGTCAAAACCAAGAGGTCAGTGCTAGGTTGGCTTGCATAATTAATCAGGAAATATGCACGCATGTGATAGACGCTTGCTCGCGGCTGTAAGGCGAGTGCGTCTATGACATAGACTACACATCACTTAGGAATCGGCAAACGAAGTATAATAATGAATTTCGTATACTTGTTCCGTGAAGGAATCTGTCAAAGACTTCCTCAAATGGAATCTTTCTGTGCGGCTGCATCATGGAAAGGTGATGGTACATAGATATGACAACATCCTTGGGATTCCTGGCGACGTAGACCATCTTGACCTTCTTTTCCCAGACCTGGGGAGGCAGGAGCTGGCCCGGGAGGTGCGACTTGATGTGACGGGGAAAGTCGAGAGGAAAGTTCGCCAGCATTTTATGGGTTCGTGGTAACTAAAAGCAAGGGAAAATACAAGAATATTTAATTTTTTTTTCCATTTTTATTTTAAGATTTAGGAATCGAAATGACAGTAAATAAGAATGATTGGGAGTCTTTAATTTGTGCAATCAACAGACACATGTTGAGCTTTACTCTTCGAGTTATCAAGTGATTGCTAAACCCTATGGTCTATCGTGGAAATAATTTCAATCAGTAAAATATCATTATTTTCTCCAAAACGTTTTGAGTGCAGTGCCGCGAGCGTGTGCGATTGAAGTATCATCGGGTCGATTTCACCAATCTCATCGTAACTTACAATCGTAGGACTTATGATGAACTGTATCATAAGTCCTACGATTGATAGATAGTGCAGCCCTACGTAGGATACGATGGGTTATCTTTCTTAACTCGAGTAACGATCGATCGTAGGGCTTCGTGAAATCGAGCCATTAATTAATGGAGAAAAATGGGGCATGAGATCAATGGTTTCGTTCTTTCGTTCTTGTTAATAGATTGGCACCACTCTGGCGCCCTCTAGTGGTGGTGCACGTATCGTGAAGGGCACATAAGGCCATTATTATTATACTCACATCGTCATGCACAGTGCCTCCAGCGGTCATCTCTAAGAATGGCACCCTCATCATCGTGTGTATCTGGTTCAGTTTCACCAGATCGCCATCGTGCAGAACGGCCGACATGATCTCCTGCGTCCACGTGGTGCCTATGCATAATGCATGAGGTTTATTCATGAGGTTAATGAATAATTCATGATTTCAGCCAAGTCATTACCATTATGAAACTATAAAAGATGTTGTAATTCACATTGAAATTCAGTAATGTGTCAATTAAAGACCCAGTACTCGGTTCTCGGTGGGATTCGAACCAGCGACTAAAACTATACCCAAATCTGCAAAGCAGTGGATAATACGCCAGTCTGATCAATGGCCTCCTATTGGCCACCAACTGTTTCCATAGTAACACAAGTCATCTTTATTCAAGACACTTAATCATCGTAGTCGTGTGCTACATCTCCTAAATTTAATTTCTGTGTATATATCAAAATAATCATAAAATAAGATTACAAGAGTCGCTGAATACAGGGCAAGTAATTTCTCTGCAAATTAACCTTGGACACGTGAACGTACTCAATTCAACAGAAGAAGTGGACTCTTCTTGAAAGATTTGAGGCTTTGCATGCTGACAATTGGAATGTGGATCGGTTTGCGGAAACACCATGTATATAGGCCTAAATTCGTTCGTACTTTCGCACTTCTTATTTCGTCGCAATTCTGGTTATATATAGGTCTAAACGTTTCGACTAGCCTGCTCTAGTCGTCATCAGGGGACGATTGAAATGAGGGATGTGAGGTCCACTATTCTTTTTGATGCCGTGAGGCAGAGGGAGGTATATAGGGGATAAGGATTAAGAAAAGCTCTACTTAATCTTAGGGCCTTTACGGGACCTGGCTTGAGGCTAGGCTTGGTACTTATTTCACTAACCGCCATTTGAGGCCCACAACACTAAATGAAGGGATTTGGCCACACGACGAAGCCGAAGAAAGGCTCCAGCGTCGCCATGTATCTCAAGCCCTTCATTTCATTTAGGACACAAAATGACAGTAGTAAAATAAATCCCAAGCCTAGCCACAAGCCTCATTTCGTAAAGGCCCAGAGAGAAAGAGAATCAAGCCGGTCTGTGGCTTCATACCTGCTTTGGGAAATGTGACAATGAAGACATCATCATCCCTGACATGGAATGTCTTCAGGTCATCCATGGTGCTCTTCAGATTGTCGAGACTTAGTATGACTCCTTCATACTCGTAGGTTTCCATTATGCGAACGTCCTGAGGCTTGACTTTAGCAAGCACTGCCATGACTGTTCGAAAAACACATAAAATTAGAGATAACCCACGAACACATACAAATCCAATACCTGATTAAAAACAAGTGAACAAACTTCACCTGTTGCAACATTGCTAAAGAAGGGTACAGTATATCTTAAATGATCCTTTGGATATAGCAGACAGCCTTTATATACGTGAGTGGTTTCATGGCTTCTGACTGCCAAACGAACAAGGATAATTGACTATAAGGGACGCCGCCAACATAGGGCTGGATAGCTCAGTTGGTAAGAGCGCCGGTACGGCGTTCCGGGGCTCGCAGGTTCGAATCCCGCTCCAGTCAATGTTTCTAGTTTGTTCTTCTTTCATTGACTTAGAATAAATTCAGTCACCATTGTTTCCTTGGTGGTTTTTGATGAATAAATAAACAAAAAAAATATGATTGGCCTTTGAGAAAGATCCTCCAAGGATCGAAGCATCAGGCCCTCCTAACTCCAAGCATTTCAAATAGTTGACGTCATTATTAGTTGTTACAGATTATAAAGCTACAAACTTTGATAGTCACAACAGTTAAATATTACGGCTAAGGACCTGCGACTGAAAAGCATTATACCTAGGCCTACATCTCAACAGCCACATTTAGTTTTTCAAAAATGATTTTGAGCTTTCGTATAATACCATATCGGGCCTACAGGGATGTACAAGCAAACGTAATACGTTATAAGGCACATAATACGTACTATCATCTTCTTTGTGACCATAATAAACGCCTCAGCCAGAATTTGTTCACATACATGTACAATGCAATGGCCAATAGGCTTACCATGCATACAATGTGGGTAACCATTATACCATGTATTGTGCAGCTATCATTATTTTTATAATACACGTAACACTGCAAGTTTATGACACTCACTCTTCTGCTCGTAATTAGACGCCATTTTAACAGGAAGTTGTCGGATTAGTGTCTAACCTTGGTAGCTGTTCTGTATGAAAAATGGAATAGATAACAATAGACGGGTGTTCAAATTCAATAGAATAGGCCAGTTACTTATAGGCCTACGGCAATACACTCTGCTGTGTGTTTTACACTAATACAGCGATAACGTACAGGATCGATTGACGAATCACTGTGAAAACTGCAAGTCACTGTAACTAAATGACGCGCGTGTTGAGACAATCAAGCTATACATGTATACCAACTTAATACCAACAATTTTCAGCATTGTCACACCGTGAGCCCTAAGTACACGTAACTGTTGATAGATTGGGCCTAATGGGTTTTTATTGGCACATGTTTCACTGCCGTACATGCACCACAGATCATGCAATAGTGTGTATACCTTTTATGGCGTTCCAGACTCATCAGACTAACGACTGTCCAATATGCGAACCCCAGCAGACTAGCTTGTGTTGTTTGGAATTATAGAGATATAAAGCTATACAATCAGACGCTGTGCACATAAATCAACAGTCCCAACTCCACACTGATAACTGCACTTTAGCTGTATTGTATTTATTTAATAATAATCATTGTGCAAACTTCTACGGTCCACGTGTGAGAGCGGCGACATGGGAACATGGCTGCTCATTGACGCATGGTGGCGCTCCGACGAAGGGTATAATTAAAGGGACTCTAGGGGCCTTTACGAAATGAGGCTTCATACAGGCTAGGCTTTGGATTTATTTTGCTACTGCCATTTTGTGTCCTAAATGAAATGAAGGGCTTGAGATACATGGCGAAGCTGGAGCCTTTCTTCGGCTTCGTCGTGTGGCCCAACTTCATTTCGTTTTGTGGGCCTGTATAATGTATTTGTGCACAAACGTATGAAGTATAACGACCCATCAGCTACAGGATCATACCCCAGGTCTGAGGACTTAGAGCCAATCTAGGTGACGTAAGCAGGTATATACAAGATAGATCGAATTATGCCAATGGATTCCCCTGCCATACCTTGTCCAAGTGTCCTGCCCTGCAAACAAACAAATAACAAACAAACAACCCAACGAACCATGAACTAACAGAATGGATTCCGGCACCGAATTGACTTCATTTTCATAATTATGATAGTGTATTTTTATTTATCTTATACACAATGTCGACCACCACTTACATAATATTATTATAATTCGCAATTTATATTTAATTAGTGAATTTGATGAAAATAAGGCAAGCGTGAAAAATGCATGGCGCTATCAGGGTGGCGCAGCTAAATAACGGTATGCGTTGTTTACAAGCGTGGTGGATAGCCTAGGCCTGTGCGTGGAGGTGGAACCACAAACGTATAGAGGACAACTAAGATTATTAGCAGCTACAAGTGTGGTAGTGTATAATGATTATAATGCGTACAGCACAAACGTGCTAGTATAAGCGTTTTCCTTGCAAACCATAGTTCAATGTCCTCTGCAGTTAAACCAACTATTTAATTTTTCCTCGTAGAATTTGACAAGATTGTAAACTTTTGTATATTTTAAGTATGTCTTGTTTGTTTTGTTTCAAGTTGTTAATGGCACTGTTTTTATACGAGCCCCTGCCATACTTTCGGTTTCTACAAACATTATTCAAAAATGTTGTTGCTCAATTTCACTGGCTTTATACAGTTAAATCATTCTTATGTACACGTTTATTCATTCTTTCTTTCTTTTAATTTATACAAAGACAATAATATCATAAAGTAATGGAGATGAATGGCTAACGGAAATCAGGGCTCCACAATATCACTTTGATTTACACTTGTTGATTCTAATTTAGGTCAAAGGGTGTGATACAACGGTGTTGAAATCCCGGTCAGTGTTTCCAAAAGAATTTGATTAAAATGTTGTGTTTGATTTGTTTACTATAGTTATCAAGAGAAATCCTCTTTCATAGAAAGGAATGGCAATATCTTAGTTTTGCAAAAATAATAATTGTGACACAAGCAAAAATTACTATAATTATTATACAACTTTAAGCCAATAATTAAACAAAATTAGTCGGTAAAATGTCTACTACATCTTTAATAACTGTCTGTATAATTTTATCGTCTCGTACAATTTTACAGCAGTTGCCCAAACTCACGGTTATTGAGCCAGTATGCGAGTTCAATCTGAATAGTATCTGGTACACAGACTTCTTGCATTTTACATTAACACCACAATTTGAATAAAGACTGTTGCTATTATTATCACATAATTCGGGGCAATTAACTTTTGCATAGCAATACCCATCTCTCTCAATTGGCTGTTGTGCCTTTGTGCCATTCTTATCCATTATGAACAGTGCAATGGTGCAAGACGTCTGTAATGAAACTAAGCAAAGTCTGGAGAATTCAGGTTTTGATGTTTACGTCCAATGAAAGAATTCAGTGTACGAGGTATTGTTCAATTTTAACTTCGCGAAAGGCTTATATTGATACAGCGGTGCAGTATTCACTCACAATATTGGTAAAACAGCCACTGTGCAGACGCCACTTGCCAAGAGGCTATGCCGATGTAGACACGAGTTGGGGCAGGCTGATAGCTTCCAGAGTTGGCGTCCCACTCCAAGAAGGCGGATAGCTGTCCTCCCTTACCAACCCTCACCACGCCATCCTTGTACTCGATCCAGAAGGGGCGGCTCTCGTGAGCACTGACGATGTCTGCCTCGTCGTGTACGGCAAGCAAGGTGTTGCACACGGACGTGATGGAACGACAGGGCCTGATGACCGACTTCGTATTTCCCCATCCGCCAATGTCTGTTCGTCAAAATAGAAGAAACAGAAATGAATAAGCTGAGAGGAATCTTTTGGTGTGGTCAAGTACAGAAACACCACAACTTAGACAGCGGGGACCAATACTTACTGATCTCGGCGAAGATGTCATCTTGTGACTGGCTTCGTGCCAGAGCGACTAACGGCTCACGTTGAGACTTCAGGGTGAAGTCCAAACGGAACGGCATGGTCAGGGGCTTCAGGATGAAACTGAATGTGTGCGGGTTCTTGGGCTCCGTCCCGAATGAGCAAGCTTGATATCAAAAGGAATAGAGATAAATATACCTGATTAATACTGGAGCCTCCAAATAGTGCGCCACCAAGAGTTTACAACGAGTTGGCCAATCAGAATGCGCGGTATCTGTCGACGCATTCCAAACGTGCATTGGGTCAAATTGTGATTGGTCAACGTATCCCAAACTCTTAATGGCGCAATATTTTGATTCGCCCGTGTTCAACACTTAAAGGTACATAATATACACTCAAATCGAATGTGAATTAAGGAAACTCCGATCAGTTTATAGACGTATATGTAGGTTTAATTGCCCCTCCATATTATAATGAAGGTTGTACGTTTTTAAGTGGCATGTGGTAAAATCACACCATATTTGGTAGTTCGTAAATATGCATTTGGTATTGAGGTTTTTGTTCCCTTGTCTTCTTTTCAGTATGATAATTAAAATACCTCATGATTTAAAATTCTTTTGTTTACATTCTGTGTAAACATATTTTGAAACGTTCTATATCACTGTAACGAGAAGAAGAATTAATATTTGACATGTTAAATGTATTTCAATCGATTTTGCATTTCGGTAAAGAATTCAAACAGTTCAGGCGTCAATATCATGGAGCTGCTTAGCACAAAAATTTGCTTAGCACAAAAAAGTCTTGCCAAATTAAACAAACCACCGTTAATAAATTCATTTGATATTCATGGTCAGCGAACAACAGCCAAAGAACAATCACAAGCGATACACATCACATGGAAATTTGGTTGTTAACCTTGTTTTTATTAAAGGTAGTATCATACTTTGGTAAGAAACCAAAACAGACATGTTCACAGATTTACGTATACCTTTCAGGGTCTGAAGATGGTGCTGGTAGAAACCTACCGTTAAAAATGTCCGCCTGAAATGGTGTATTTATCCAGAATTTAGTCAAACAACGACCGGAAATCTTTTTGATCTTTTAAAAGATCAAAAATAAAAGAGAAAAGACTTAAGAAATACTCTGGCCGTTTTTCACGATTTTCTCAAAAAGTGGGCAACGTATGGGACTAAAATTTTCACAGATGGCTGTGACTGTATCTTCCTTGATACTTTTGCCCATGAATCTGCACTTCTTTGACAAAAACCAAAGTATGATACTTCCTTTAAGACAGAAATGTCATGAAATTGGCCCCAGAATCTAGAGTGGGAAGACTGATTTCGGTTTGGTTAATGGTTTCTCTAATCTCGCCAAGAACTCAAGGAGATACTTACGAGGGGATGACCTGCATCCTAACCATGTCTGTATTTCAAGCAGATCGTCACTGTGCAGAAAGCTGTCGTAGTACGTGACTTCGTAAGGCCTGAATGGCTGAAGGGTGGACATGCCCCCGACCATAACCTTAGTGCACAGGCAGGGCTCCTGGACTGGAATCACCCAGCGATAGTCGTAGTTGGAGTTTGGGTCAGGCTCCTGAATAATGTAGCACTTCATCCCTGTTTAATACAAGATAGGTCAAAATTAATGCCTATTTTAAAGCAAAACCTCACCCTGTGTTTGGTTTGTTGTGGTCCTTTAGGGGTTCAAATTTGGAAAAAAACGGCGTTAAAGGCAATATCATACTTTTTTGTGTTTTTTTTTTGTCAAAGGAATGCAGATTTATGAGCAAAATATCAAGGAAGATACAGTCACAGTCATCTTTGAAAATTTCAGTCCCATACGGTGCCCACTTTTTGAGAAAATCGTGAAAAACGGCCACAGAATTTCTTAAGTCTTTTCTCTTTTATTTTTGGTCTTTTAAAAGATCAAAAAGATTTTTCGGTCGTTGTTTTACTAATTTCTGGTTAAAAACACCATTTCAGGCGGACAAATTTTAATGGTAGGTTTCTACTAGCACCATCTTCATACCCTGAAAGTTATACGTAAATCTGTGAACATTTCTGTTTTGGTTTCTTACCAAAGTATGATATTACCTTTAACTATAACTACATGAACACTGCAGAGAATGATAGTGACTTAAAAAAAAAAACATTTCACCGCCATTATGGGAATTTTGCTTTGACAACACGCATTTATCAGTAAATGATAAAAACAAAAGAATATAAATGAAGTTAAAATTGAGAAATGACTATGTACCTTTACTCTCTTCGATGAGCCAGTTCATCACCATCATCATTATCACCAACACCATCAGTCGTGGCGGTTTGTTCCTCGCCATTTTACAATCTGCAGTCTCCGGCATCATATAGGAATGATGCTGGAATGCAACCGCGATCGTCAAATGGTTACGCCCCTACCAATGAAAAGGTGGAGCGGTTACCAAGCAACCACACAGCCAAAAGGCATGCATCGCTGAACCTGTTGCTATAATTGACATTGAAACTAGTCACTCAAGTATCACATAGCCATCTATCATAATAGGTATAGGTCGACCGTGTCTCGGGAGAGGCAAAACCGAAATTTTCCGCATGAAAAGCAAACTGCATAATTATCTCCAGCATACACTGCCATCGAGCGTTATTTAACAAACAACCATTCCCCACACCCCAGAGTCATTAGAAACAACGATGGCCACTGCCATGTTGGACCTGTTGATATACAATTGCAAGGTGGACAAAGAAACATTGACTGGAGCGCGCGGGATTCGAACCAGCGACCTCCTGAATACCGCGTATAAGCGCTGTATACCAACTGAGCTATCCAGGTAGGTCATGTTGGACCTATTGATATAACTCAGGCGCTGAAAATTGTCGGTCAAGCTTGATCGACAATTATAACAGTCCATTGTCGCCGGGAGCCATAACGTTCCCCAACAAAAACAGGTCTATTATTATGCCATTTTTTGACTGCATCAAATATTGATATTTTGATCAAGTAGTATTTTCTTTGCGCACCGTTCGCAAGGAATTTAGCCGGCAGGTTGTATTAGTTTTTTTTTTTTTTTACATTGGTTTAATTGCTTAATGTGTCAATTAGAGATCTTATTAATGTAATCATCACATAACCACAAGGTGTGTGACTGCCAAACAAACAAAGATAATTGACTATTAAACACACCACCAACATATAAGGCTGGATAGTTGAGTTGGTGGAGCGCCGGTAATCCCGGTATGGTATTACGGAGATCGTTGGTTCGAATCCCGCTCCAGTCAATTTTACTTTGTTCACTTTTCAATTACTAATTATACAAAATTAGATCTATTACACGCACAAGTAGTAGGAGGTTGTGGGTTCGAATCCCAACTGAGCCAGTACATGATTTGTTTCACTGTGTGTACTCAAAGACCATTTAGTGAGGTGTTCATATACGTTTAATACATGATTTGCATAATTCTCTCTCCCCGACGACAAAAATCTCTAATAGCAGAATACTGTAATATAATGCCCAATATAATTGTTTTGTTTGGTTTTTTTGTTGTTGTTTAATTGTGCGCGGTATCCATAAATGTCAACATCTTCTTTTCCAAAATACACATACCCCGACACTGACGAGCGGAATTGCCATTTAAATTGATGTTGACGTTTCTCCAGAAAAATGATAATTATTAGTGGTTCCACTCTTGACATGGATAATGCACATTGAACGTGCTAGTTCCTATTCTGTTTGTAATTTCGATGACTGCATGCGATCGAAATAAGCCTCCTTTTTGAGACTCCAGACGCGGTTTTCACCTTGACGGCTACTTTCGAGAGGAGAAATAATTATATTGACGTTTCTCGAGAAAAATGATAATTATTAGTGGTTCCACTCTTGACATGGATAGAGCACATTGAACGTGCTAGTTCCTATTCTGTTTGTAATTTCGATGACTGCATGCGATCGAAATAAGCCCCCTTTTTGAGACTCCAGACGCGGTTTTCACCTTGACGGCTACTTTCGAGAGGAGAAATAATTATATTTCATTGTCTCCGCGTCAGTGAATGGCTCGAAGAAAATGCGTGGGGTATTGTGTATTAAATCGGAAAGCAGTCTGGCAGAGTTGCCGAGTCAATGGCTGTGCAATTTCCACACTTAAAAAAACCCCAGAGAGGACTGAAAGGCACGACGCTCGCGACAAAGACTTGCTTAAAGGTACTATCATACTTTGGTAGCATGCCGAAACAGAAATCTTCATAGATTCACCTATAACTTACAGGGTATAAAATGTTATGGTGATGGTATAGAAACATATCGTTCAAGTGTTTCTGCCTGAAATGCTGTATTTATCAAGAACTTAGTAAAAACAAATGACCAAAAACAATTTGGATCTTTAAAAGTTCAAAAATAACGGTGAATAGACCGATCCAGTAGGCCACGCCCACCATAGCAACGGCCAAGCAACGACGCACACGCGCGCGTGTAACGTGTCACGATCGCCAACACGCGTTGCACGCCCATCACCGAAAGCACTTATCTCTATGGGACTCTGGTTTTGGAAAAGGTCACAAATGTACATTTCCTCTCTTACCAGGCCATCGAGAGTTAGAATTGCAATGGAAATATAAACACCATCAATTTGTAGCAGAAAGATACTGTACTTGTGAATTGTGCTGCACTTACAGAGGACGGTATTTATTGTTTTTCCAGTTCGTAAACGTAAACACCGCAGTAATCAATACCGCGATCTCCAGCATGAGATCACCAAAATGGCTGCTGCAATTGGTGATCAGATTTTCGCGGCTGTGATTGGTCAATGCAAAATGGGGCGGGGCTTACTGGATCGGTCTATTGATTTTTAAAGATACCGTGGGTGTTTTTCACTGTTTTCTCAAAAAGTGGGCCCCGTATGGGACTGGGAATTTCACAGATGACTGTTAAATGCATCTTTCTTGATGATTTTTGCTCATGAATCTGTATTTCTTTGATAAAAAACAAAGTATGATATTACCTTTAATGCTTGATATGACCATGGAGAAAGGAACACGACTTCGGAAATTGCACATAGCCTTGAACAAGTACATTGTGTATTCCTTAGAATGTATCAAGCCAATGACAAGCTGTTGCTACGCGAATACAATTATACATACATGTACATGTAATACGCCATACACATGAAGTCAAGTAGTTTTGATCGTGTAGCTGCATCATATACAGACAAGGACTGCACAATTATGCATGTACCATTCGAAATGGTTGGAAATATAACACACGGTCTTATTCATCTGTCTTGTTTAATTCAACCCTGTTAATTGTCTGTTTGTTTTGCTTACCGGTACATGCTTGTTTGTTTGTCAGTACAATCTTTGTCATTTTTCTATTTATGTTTTCTGTGCTGAATCTGTAAGGTATAATACATGATTGGTAAAGGTCACAGAACAGCACTCACACTTTGTCTGATCAAACATGTACATGAAATAATAAACCTGTGAAAATGTGAGCTCCATTGGACACCGGAGTCACGAGAAAATAGGAAAAAAACGGCTAAATCTTTCTATAAAACATAAAGAATGGTTTTGATATTACCCCGAGAAAAATTTTTTTTTTCGGTCTTTGTTTGACTAATTTCTGGATAAAAACACCATTTCAGGTCGAAATATTTAAATGGTATATTTCTACCATCACCATCTTCATACCATGAAAGTTATAGGTAAATCTGTGATCATTTCTGTTTGGGTATGTTACCAATCCTGTACTGTACCTTTCAATTAAATTTTCAATTCAATGACATTTATTTCCATCTATAATATTTCCATCCTTTTATAATAGACACATCCTTTTTTAAACCATTTTCTGTATTTTTCTACCGATTTCAATGTCTTTGTAACGAACAGATAGAAATAAATGGCATTGAAATGATTTGACCTATACGCACAGAACCAAAGCAATACTGATAAAGGTTTCACACTGCCTATGACTCTGCATGCAGACTTATTGCAAAGACATGTCCTAAATGAAAGACTAGTTTAAAGAGGCTTGTTTATTTCCAGATTAAAGTGGTTTTATTGCGTGCTAATGTAATAAATATTTGGTCACAAATTTGTTTTTTCAGGCCGTAATCAGTATTAAATTAGCAGCTGTTAGGAATTGGTTTAATATCCCTAGTTGAGTATGGCATATAAAAACTTTCTTAGAATGTTGATGCTATTGTCTTTAAGCTTATATTATCACAATTAAGACTAACTGAAAACTTTCTAGAATTTCATTTTGTCTAGGGCAACATATAGTAATTTATATTTTTATTAATAGTCTATAAAACTGTTTTCAAAAATGTACAACTCTGAGGAATGTGCTTGATTGAAATACACTGATTGTCATGACCTAATAAGCTAGGGAGTCTGGATCAACGGCAGCCTGTGCCACAAGTTGAAAGCAGGGGTGATGGAGAGTTGGCTGGCAAGATGCGTCACTGATGAAAACAATTCAAATCTTCGGACAAAAACTAATGACTACACAAATATGTGTGCTGCTAGAAATTACAAGAAATATGAGAATCGTGGTCAGCTCAGACAAGAGGATGCAGCCTGCTTATGTATAAATTAGCCTAATGACCCTTTTTGAAACCTTGGCGTGATGTTCGAACCCTGAACCACAGCTTGAGCCAAAGCCCGAGCCGTACCCTGAGTGAAGCCTAAGCTGAACCCTGAGCCACAGCCTAAAATGCAATCTGAGCCACATGGAGCCAAAGCCTGAGCTGAACCCTGAACCCTGAGCCACAGCCTAGGATGAACCCTAAGCCACAGCCTAAGCGAAAAGCCTGAGCTGAACCCTGAGCCACAGCCTAGGATGAACCCTGAGCCACAGCCTAAGCGAAAAGCCTGAGCTGAACCCTGAGCTACTACCCGAGTAAAAGCCTCAGGCACAGCCTGAGCCAAGGTTTCAAAAAGGACCTACGGCCCAAACCAACATAACGCTCATAAACGAACCCAAGTTCAGTTCACCTACACACCCTGTAAAGCCCCACAGCCGTTCTGCTTTGCCGCGGCACTGCTCAATACCTCTCTAGCCTCTCTGTCAAGCCTTGGTGAGGGAGCCGTTACTTGAGATGAATTCCTCTAAGACGTGTAGGACGCTCTGGGTGTCCTGAGACGTGACTGTGTTCTCGTCCTTCCAGATGTGCCGTAGCAGCACCCCTCCATTGCCGCAGTCCCTCAGGAACGCAAAAGCTCTGAGTAAAACAACGGAGGAGGAACACAAAGAGTATATTAAAAGCCAGAATGAGCCAGTGCACCTCATTAAAGATGCAGTGCGGGATTGGTAACATGTACCCAAACAGAAATGTTCACAGATTTACGTATAACTTTCAGGGTATGAAGATGGTTCTGGTAGAAAAATACTGTTAAAAATATTTCCACCTGAAATTGTGTATTTATCCAGAAATTAGTAAAACAAAGACCGAAAAACAATTCTGATCTCAGGGTAAGATCAAAACCATTTATGTTTTATGAGAAAAAAATGAGTTGGGTTTTTCGCTATTTTCCTAGTGTCAAATTGAGCTCAAATTTTCACAGGCTTTATTTCAAGTGCATGTTTGTCCATGTGTTGTGTATCACTTGTGACGGTTCTTTGACTGTTGTTTGCTATGCTCGCCATGATCCTTAAGTGGAATATTTAATGGTGGTTTGTTCTATTGGGCAAGACATCTTTGTACTATTTGCTTAAAGCAATTTTGTTGTGCTTAGCAGCTCTATGAAATTGGGCACAGGTCTTACCGATAGAGTGCGTAGTGGTCTGATTCCGCTTGTCTGACCAGCCGTTTGAGTGTGTTCAGGTCCTGAATGGTCCGCAGCTTGAAGTCTTCAATGATCTGCCTCAGATGGGCCGGATTCTCTCGATTGCTGATCAGCAACTGCCGCGTCCACTCCTCACAATACGGACTGCTCTCTGCAGAATTTCAAAATCAGAGGCATTACTGAAATAGAAACATTCCTTCATAAGCAGAGAGCAGCCTCTTTGGTTTAAATGTTTGTGGAGGCTTCTTATTCCCTCTGGCAAGGAAGGGACTCTCTGATCGAGCAAACTATCAGTTTAACATCTGACGTTTGTTACCAAAAGCCTCTCTGACTACAAAGGGACACTTGCCCAGCAGTCTGGTGCCAAGAGACAAAGAAGGGAAGCATCGAGCCAGGCAGGCAACCCCTATCCCACAGCCTTTATCTGTATACAGTGCCAGAGGGACTACCACTCTCACATCGGACTGGTCAGCCACACCCAACGCTGTTCCCACAGCCTTTATCTGTATCCAGTGCCAGAGGGACTACCACTCTCACATTGGACTGTTCAGCCACACCCGACGCTGTTCCCACAGCCTTTATCTGTATACAGTGCCAGAGGGACTACCACTCTCACATTGGACTGTTCAGCCACACCCGACGCTGTTCCCACAGCCTTTATCTGTATACAGTGCCAGAGGGACTACCACTCTCACATTGGACTGTTCAGCCACACCCGACGCTGTTCCCACAGCCTTTATCTGTATACAGTGCCAGAGGGACTGCCACTCTCACATCGGACTGGTCAGCCACACCCAACGCTGTTCCCACAGCCTTTATCTGTATACAGTGCCAGAGGGACTACCACTCTCACATCGGACTGATCAGCCGCACCCAACGCTGTTCCCACAGCCTTTATCTGTACACAGTGCCAGAGGGACTGCTACTCTCGTATCGGGCTGGTCAGCCACACCCGACGCTGTTCCCAAACCAGACCAACATCCAAGAATCCATCCTGACCATAGTCTTTCCAGATTAAGGAAGCCACACACCTCGCAAAGAAATGAAACCGACACAAGAATAACTAACTGTTATTGACTACGAGTATTTTTACCAGCATTCTGAAAGTGTTGAGTGTCCCCATCAAAGATCAGCTGCACGGGGCGGGATGAACCGGCCGTTGTTTTACCCTCGGCTTGGTGTGAGACCGCTCCAACGTCCAAGTCGATGAGGGTGGGCTCCGAGGACGTGGTGCCCTGTGAGTTGGTGTCGCTGTCGCTCATGTGCTGCAGGAGGTCGGACAAGCTGCACACCTGCACGTACCTGCAGGGCAAAAGGACGTAAATTAACAATCTGTGTGTGCGACAGCATGTGCAGATACAGGCATTTTCAAGCAGGACTTGGAAGACAAAATTTGAAAAATGTTTTTCTCGGCTGTTTTGATGGTGCTTTGAGATATTACACTCTTTGAGGTACAGTATTACACATATGACTTGATAACAGCGGCGTAGCTACGGGGGGGCCTGGGGGGGCACGTGCCCCCCCACAAAATCTGTGTGCCCCCCCAGGTGCCCCCCCACAAAAAATCGTGGGTATAGAAAAAAATGTAAGTGTTATCTGCAGGGTATGATAGCTATAAAGGAAATAAAAACAACTTAACAGCTTCTACTGTTCCAAAATTATATTTTTTACTTACAGCAAATGTTCCTGAGTCCTTAAAACCCTATAGTGAAGAAATCTGTGCAAAATTTCAGTGTAAAAATGCAATTTTCTTACGCGCTTACGGTTGCGAACTTCAAAACAGCCCATCTGCCATTTTGTCTGGTTTGGCTAGTTAGTCTGGTCCCCAGGTTGAATTTCTCCCGCTCTTTAGTGTTGGATTAAAAAGAAATAATGAAGTAATAGTATAAATAAATGAATAAATTTATCGGAACAATTGCTTCCAAAATAAGGCTCAGATTGCACCAGAGAATATCTAGAACCCCTGAGCTTCCAGGGCCCTTAAGCGGGCCCTGGACCCCGGCCGCAAGGCCTTCGCGCTTATCCATGATTTTCCAGGGAGCGTGGAAATAAAATGCACCAATTCAATAGCGATGGATGCGTTTCGGGACGATCAAAGCTAGCTAATTTTGTCTTCCCCCTCTTTTTCAGCTCTATTGGAGTCTTTCTGTTTCCCTTTTATTAATTTTTTTTCTGGTTTTTTTTTTTTTTTTTTTGCTTGAAGAAAAGGTTGCCCCACGCCAGCTAGATCCGCCCCCCCTGCATTTCTCATATTTTGCAAATCTCCAGTTTTGAAAAAATTCCGGGTGCCCCCCCACAAAATTCCAAGGCCCCCCCAGTGCCCCCCTGCTGAAAAAATCCTAGCTACGCCGCTGCTTGATAATGGGGCAAGATGGGAGGTGTTGTATTGGAGTATGTACATGTACATAGCTCAGTCCACCAGAGATGGAGTTTCTAGAATTGTGATGCAGGGACACCTTTGCATAAGAGGGCTGCATGTTGCTCTCATACTTACTTGATGACGTCTGATATTAAGTCTTCATCCCCTCCAATGAAATTCAGCTTTTCATCAAGTAATGCCTAGTCAAGAAAAAAGACAGACATGAGGCATGATACAGTCAAATGGAGACTTCAGGTTTTGCATGGTGGACGCCCATAACACATTCAGGTGAACGGTGTGGGTAACTCACATGGGAAGGAATGTGACTATAGCTCTGAGAGCAACTGATGGTTAACTCCTTCACTAATTCCCAACAGTACGTTCTTGCCATCTTCAGGAAAAACATATCTTAACCCTGACCGTTGCCTTAGCTAAAGGAAGGCCAGAGAATACTGGAACAAAACGTCCAGTAAAAACACATGTAGGTGTTCCTTCACTGACTTAATACAGCCCACATTGTTATATTAGATTGGCAAGCATATGGAACAATGAAACCCTTCATCAGGCCTGTCAATCAAACTGTGAACATTGACCAATTGGATGACGCGGCCAAAGTTGTGACCGCAACAGCCTTGATCAAACTCGGTCACAGGCGGGTTGGAAAAAAAAAGGGGACGGTGCTTAAGAGCAAAGTCGGAATGGTCCGTAGAACAAAGAGAAGAATGGGGATACAACATGAGCGAGGATGTGTGGGAACATGAGGGGTCGTCTCGTCTGTTGCGACAGAGGTGGGGGACTTTGTGAGGGTGAGAGGTTGGGGAATCGTGCAAGCATAGGAGCCTGACTCTAGGTCTATAGGTACAAGACATCTTACTGTGTGTATGAGTAGGGAGAGATCCTCTTGGAATCTGTCTGTGCAGCGACACACATACTCTGCAGCCTGTTGATACCACTTCTCCAAGTAGCTCTGAATCTTCCCCAACTCCTTTGCCTGATGGTAAAAAGACAGAGGTCTAACATGTGTGAACGTCTGAGCCCAATATCATGACAGTACTCAATGATACACTAGCAGAAAAATTGGCTCAAGCATAAACATACATGTATTTCACTTGTTTGCTTGCACATATTACACAGTTTATAGTGAACTGGTTTTATTACCTCAGAATCTAAAACGGCAAGGAGGCCTTCGCTGTAGGCATCTAACTCCGGTCGAAATGTGCTCACAAGTCAAGGGAAATGAAATGTCTGAGTTAAAAGATTGATATGATTGATGTCAAAATTATACTATCCTTCCAAAAAAAGAAAAAACAAACAAACAAACAAACAACAGCAACAGCAAAATGATCAACAAAAACAACAAGAAGAACAACAACAACAATAACAACAACAACAATAACAACAACAACAACAACAAAAACAAGAAGACGAAGAAGAGCACGATCAAGAAGAAGAACAACAACAACAATGACAATGGCAACAGACACACAACAGACATACAATGACAACAATAAAAACAACAACTGAATCAGCAACAAATAGAGTACAAATTGCAATTAAGGATATAATTCCAGGGTTGCACTCGTGGCCATCAGGAAACAGATGACATATTCAATGGAGGTGTAGAAGGTGCCAGCCGGCTCGTCTGGGTCAAGCTCCGATTCCGGCGTGGTCTGCTGCCTCAGGAGAAAGTAGTAGCAGGATAATGCATCATTGCTGTAAAAAAAAAAGAACAGTCAATGTTACGACACTTGGTGTCAGCAAACACAAAGGTCCTTTTGGTGATCAGATTCAAAGTTGGCCTTATTTGTCCATAATGCAACATAGATCGAATGACTGACTGTTTATGTCCACATAGCCCCTTTCAAAATGTGGGCACCGTATGAGACTGAACATTTCACCGATGACTGTTGCAGTTTCTTTCTTGATATTTTTGCCCATGAATCTGCATTTCTTTGACACAACACATGACTTGCATGTTCTTGTCTTCTTGTCATTTAGGCTTCGATAAAGATCCTGTTAGGATCGAAACGCGTCAGGCCCTCCTATCTCCAAGCATTTTACAAATTTCGGGTCATTATTTTGGCTGATGAGCAGTTTGCAGCAGTTGATTACTTGTATTGTTTCAGAAGAGGTAGACTTAAATACCTGATGTCCACTGTACTGACGTTGCTGCTCCCGCCATAAACAGTACCCCTGGATAATCTCTTGAAGATAAACTCTCGTAATTCGGTTTCCTGCTCAGCGACTAGGTCGGTGGCAATGACGGACAAACTGAAGAACAAAAGAAAGAATTTGTTATAAAACTTGAAGGTATTGATTGTGGAGTTTCGGTCGTGCAAGGAATTATGGGATAGGAATTGGATAAACAAATGCACGTGTCTTTACCTTTTAACAACCCACAAAGTCAGTTTTGCTTAGGTGGACCATGGCTTGGACAAAAATTTGACTTATTTAGTGAGATATTTTCTAGCGCACACCTTTCACACAGGAGGCACTAGCACGAAGGGGAATGGTTTGATTATAAAAAGAAAACGGCTGGTTGGCGCATGCGCGATTGTAATCATGTACCAAACTGGCTTATAGCTAGTATACACTCAAGTGACTGGCTGAAGACTTGTGTACCTGAAATCTCGATTTGATGTCGCCTCCCTCTGAAGGAAATTAGCGACGGTAGAATCGTTTTTGTCTATATCTGCCCCTACATCCGGAATGCTTGGTCTAAACAGGAGAAGAAAAAGTTCACACATTCCTTCACAAGGAAAACTGACTGAATAATAAATATATTTTTAAGTCATTGTCAATGTCATTGTAATTGTTGAAAGATGAACAAAGAAGGAAAAAGGGCAGCATATTCAACTCTAACGTTAGTCTTAGTCTCTTACATCAAATATCAATTGTTTACCGGTAAATGTATTATTTTAATTTAAATAATGTGCTTCCTACACAGTCTTCCTACACAACCGAACAATGACAAGTCTGCGAAATTCTTTCCCGAGGCACTGAACACGCTGAACTGACACAAAATCAGTGAGTGTGTCGGAAACACCAGCCACTACGCATAACTTAAGTGCAACCAAAAATACACTCGTAATTGCTTTCGTGAAACAAAATTGATTCTGTGCTTACATTTTAGCCGATTTAAGCGGAATAAGCAATGACTGTTATTGGACACTGCTTACCTGTTGGCATGATAAGTGTACAGTGCAAAATAATGCCTTGGTTGTGCGTTATCAGACAGTAATTCGGTCGATGTTACGCTGACACCGTCCGTGTCGGCTGCCATTTTGTTTTAGGAATTGAGAGATGACGTGACGTAAGCATCATCAATCAAACATTGGGCCAATCAAATTGAGCCATTTTTGGCACGTAGCAACAAGGCGCCATTTTTAAAAGGACACCGAGTAAGAAAGTGTTCAAATTTACTGACGTCTGTTTCGTTTTCCTCGCTTTTGTCGAAAACTGGGGCAGACAAGTGTTTCTAAAATTACCAGCGAGTACCGCTTCCTTCATAGCACACGCACGACGAAAGCTGAAAGGAAATTATGGCCTGGTCAGGGAGTTTTGGAAACCGTGAATTCGGGTCACAAAATGTTTGCTGGCCAGATGGAACTCGAGTCCATACACAGCCACAGGCCCAACCACCGAGTGGGAATCACGGCGATGTCACACCGCTGAAAGACATCACACCTCACGCAGCAAACACGGTAAGTGACTGACTGAAAATAATTATGTCTTTATAACGTTACACAGGGCTAGCAGTCTACATTCTACAATACTGGGCCAGCCCGGCCTAAAAAAAAAAAAGCCCCTAGGCCTATTTTATCATTTGCAAATTTTTGACAAAATTTTTGACCAAAGATTTTTGACAAAATTTTTGACAACATTTTTGACAAAATTATGAAAGCTACATGACATGAATGTGGCAGCCATAATTTGTATCGCCTATCGTGCACTGCACTGTGAGGTTAGCCACCTTGTAATTAACGTTAGGGATAAACATGCAATTAACTGTAGGCCTAAGTGTAACACTAACGTTAGGCCGAAATGTCAGGCCCTATTTAGGGCTTAGGCTTAGGCCTATTCCTTTTAATAATAACACCTCCGTCATCAACCTTTTAACAATTTTAGACCTAGGCTACCAATAATTTTAGGGTTTTGACTTAGGCCTAACGTTAGGATGTACACTGAAATTTGGGATTAGGCCTATGCCTGCAACTAGGCCCTAGTAGTAGTAGTAGTACACTACAAGTTGAATGTGTATAGGCCCTAGCATAAAAACCTTTATTGAATGTGGCATAACCGTATGTCAAAACGACAATTATTCTTCAACAGTAGGGCATACACTAGTACCAGTACCACGATCTGTATGGTTCTTATTTTTTTGGTTTAGTCTTTAGTAAGCTATACTCAAAATGAATATACTCAACACAAATATCTATAAATTATCAATATGACACGGAATACTGCATTTTCCCTGTTACTGTGCAGGTAATTGTCGGAGTTGTAATTGCAAAACAACAGCCAAAATCGATTCCTAGCAAATCAGGTGAGTATGAATTTAAATACACATGAGTGATTTATGCTGTGCACGAAATATTATATAATTGCCTCCTAGTATGTGTTGTTCTCTGAAGTCTCTTGTATGGTCGGTCGGTTGGTTGGTTTGCTTTAAATCTGAAGCATTACTTACATTTCATACTGCTAACTTGTTTGATTATATTGGAAATTTTCAACTTGAAGATCCAACGACAGATCGTGGCCTATTGAGCTTCACCGTGAGGGATTCCCCCGTTGACTTCGTCAATGGTACATGCTGGGGATCCGAGGCATACATACAGGACTTGGCCACCAGATTTAAGATAGGAGATATCGGTATGTTCACGAAGAAACAGTTTACAGAGAAATAAAGACAGCAGTTCGTGCCAATGATTTATTACAAAATGGAACAGACCAGTCTTGAAGCCCCTCCTTTATTTCAATTTATTCCCCAAAGAGAAAAAAGTGAGCAAGTGTAGGGCTTCATGCTGCTGAAGCGAGAAGGGGACTGAATTTTGATTAGCCGGATATTAAATAGTTACCAAACCTGTACATCTCTTTGACTGTATCTGTGATGTACCAAAAAGATAATTGAAGGTGAAAACAAGTGCCCCAGTTACAACTGATGATTGAGCTCGGAACACCGTGACGTACTACATCATTTTATCTGTACATTAAGATGAGTCACAAATTTGTGTGTTGTGATACCCAGCTTCGCCGTTGTGTGTTTTTATTATTAATAAAAGTATTTTGAAGAAATATTTTTTTGTTTATTTGTCCAATAGTTGAGATCCGAAATCCCCAGATACAGAGCAAACAGAATACTGAACAAGAGGAACGCTATCGCCCGTGGACCCCCAGGTACGTATTATGAGGGCCAGAAGTTCACAAAAAACAATACACTGATATTTTTAGGATATCGCAACAGTATACAGTTCACAAAATTTGGAAAGGAAGTTCACAAATTGTCGTTTTGCATTGCCTTTGTCGTATTAGCCAATTTCAGCTTACTCTGAGTGAGAAGTATTCTACATTGTGTATGTACGGAGGCTGGAATGTGGACGAGTTCAATGGCCTACAGCATATCCCGATCCGTGAGAGTAACAACTACAGCAGTCTCGCCGACGTGATCGTCAACGGTCAGGGATTGCACGGGGAACACGTCAATGTCATGGTGCTTCTCAAGACGGTGAGTTAAAGGCCGTAGGATACTTCTCGTTTGAGCCTATGGTTTGTGACAATCTCCCCCTACCTAAAGTCTTTGACAATGAACTCCGGATGGAAGCTAATTTCCTTGTATAACTGAATGCCGAACCAGGTCTTCTGCCAGATTGCCTCTACAAGTTATGTTCAAGATGGGCCACGGCCGAGCGTCCTACCTCATTTCCCTGTAGGGTGTAGGCCTATCACCCAAAAAAACTATTCAGGCATTTTGCTTGCTCTAAGCCAAGTGCACTTGCAAAAACAAATCCCCAAAACAAAACCAAAGCCATTCTCGTATAGCATCCTCTCAATTTTATTATCTTCAGACTGGGACTCCGAAGGATATCGTGACGAAAACCGGCAAGAAGACCCAACGATGCGAGGTCCAGATGTACGACGAGACTTGCCCAGGGTTCCCACTGGTTATGTAAGTCCAGAGACGAATAATTGTACTCCTAACAGATGGAGTTGCATGCGACGCCATCTTTGATGTCGATCTTCACCACCACAGCTCGATTTGCTCTATCTCCGACCCATCAAGGAGCTTACCAAATGCATGATTATCACATGCGGTGGTTGATATTTATCACCAATTTTGGATTGTGGCGACTGCTCTCAAGCTGTCAGATTAGGTTAATGTCATGACAGTTGACAGTATGGCATGTCATAAAAGTTCCACTCGGCCCGAGATAGCCATTTGATTGATTTATCCTTTTTATTCTCCTTGAATCTACAGATGGGACACGGAAAATATTGACCACCTGCAGCACATCACTCCGCATGAAACAGGTACAGGCTAAAAAATGGCAAAATCACTCATCATAGATGAAAATAATCGATTACAAAAAAATATGATAATGGAGTTTGTTTCCCAAAAATTCTGTGGCCATTTCAACCCACTGCTCATTTGCCGGAATGAAGTTAATCAAAATAACCCTCTTGTACCATGTCTTGAACCATCACTTGCAGTTGTCTTTGCCACGGACATCATGGTGAAATTTGACACCTTCCGGTCGTGTGTGACAGGAACAGTCGACTCGAAGACCATCTTCATCACAAACCCCGGTAAGCCATCACCGTATACCTTTTTTGCCGACTGAACTTTTTATCGAGAATCAGATTTACCGCGTAAAGGCCTTTTCACACGACGCTAACTTTTCTCAACCATTGAGAAATTCTCTCATGGGTCTGGACCTCGGTCAAAATCTCAGTCAAGGATTCACCGGGGACGTCGGTCACTCTCAAGCATTGGTGTCCATTCACACGATGATAAGATTTCTCAACCATAAGAGATTTCTCAATATTTAAGATTGTTTTTTAGCGTAGTGTGAAAAGGCCTTTAGCATCGAATACGGTATGGGGGAGCTTGAATAAATCAAAGTGGCTTTAGACGCGGCAAACTTCCTGTTCTACCAAAATTCATTCCACATTCATCCAAAAATCTTAAACAGAGAGATCTATTTGTAATGTTTACTTTCTAATTTGGGCTATTACAGTTGACTAATGAATACAATATTAAGATATTATTGTATTGTATCATTATTTGTTAATTTTTCTTCATTTTTTCTTAATATTTGCTTATTAACAGACACCCGTGAGGCGCATGCGTTGTTCAAGTTCGGCCAGTCACGTGATCCAAGCGAAGACCAAGACGATGACACGAGCAGACAAGCTGTTGAACGTAAGATAATCATTTGATCTACATGTTGAAAATAAATATTGATGGATAGAGCGAAAATTGTATCTCCCCCCCCCCCCCAAAGAAAAAACATGCATTTTGTCCAGTGTTCATTTTTGCTTTAAAAGCACCAAAACACCGTCTCCTTGGCTGGTAGCTAAATGAAATCAATATGCCAGGCAAAACTCCTTGTGAATGTTATGCTCAGTAAACAATGGCCGAATACAAGTCTAAAGCAGTAAACATCACATGAAAATTTGGTTGGCAATCCTGTTTGATCAAGGAAGACTTTTCATGCTTAAGCAAATTTTGTGCTTAAGCAGAAATTGGCCCCAGTACAGTTCATGCCCAAGTCTAAGGCGGACTATGTCAGATTTTGTGTTTCAAAATAATTTAATCGCACACTGTCCCGAAAATGCATTTTTCATTCTACAATTATTGCAGACTTTCACACACAGTCTGCGAATAAACAATAGGGTCCATGTAAAATGTCTCACTTGGATATCTGATACACTGATTGAGTCCGCTAAAACGTGACCGATGAAGCCCATTTTATTAAATTGACACACAAGCCACTTTGGATAGCTCAGACGAGTTGGATGCATGCATCCTTCTATCCAAAGTCCAAATTATGACAAATGACACCACTTAGCGGCAAATGACAAAGTCTAGAAGTAGTACAACCAAAATAACAAGACGCTGTGTTTATATACCAAGACAGATGGATGTTTCCTTGAGTACACGACGGATGTATATCAAATATCACTGCTAACAGCGTGCTCCCTTTAGGCATAATGAAACACTGGTGATCAATTAATTAAATAACAGTGGGAAACAGGTGGATGGCCATTTTGATATTCACTGGCCCCGCCCTTAACTCACGTCTTTTCGCCGCCATCCTTTACTTTAGTGATGTGGCATTGCCAGATTGCTGGCAAACTCGAATTGGTAAACTAATTAATGATTTACATTTGAAATTTCTTACATCAAGAGATCAATAGTAAAAGGAAATGCTATGCACGTTGATTTGATGCCTAATGATCGACTCATCAGCAACGGTTAAAAAGCAATTAAATTGAAAAGGAAATTAGTCAAATTCCGGCTCATCCATTTTAATCTAAATGACAATAATAATGAAATCCACCAATTAAAGTTCTAAAATCTTGACATTAGAAATTTGTTTGTCCGGTTTGTTTGTTTACTTTAATTGTTTTTTATTAGTTGGCATTTTGTTTAATCTATTCGTGTATCTATGTCTTTAACCATGACTTGTAGTTGTCTTTGCCACGGACATCATGGTGAAATTTGACACCTTCCGGTCGTGTGTGACAGGAACAGTCGACTCTATCATTTGATTGTTTTTTTAATTCTGGTAAGAGATGAAATGTTCCTCAATTTCCCTTGATATTTTTGTCAATCTTCCCGCCCATGTTTCTGGACTGCATCTTACTTGTAAGAAAGTTCTTCTGAAGATTAAACTCCATACCCTCCATATCATTCACTCAGCCAAGTCAAACAAATCAAGGTAATGATTTTGTAAAGGTTTTTTTTATGTGATACCTGACTAACAGTGTCTTCGATCACGGACGTGTATAAAGTGGACCAGATCAAATGCCTGGTTGGCGAGCGACCGGACGGCGGGTCGAGCAGCACCAGCTACGGCATCGCGTACGCCTTCCTCACAACATTCGACATCGACAGCGGTACCAGGAACTGCGTCTCGATGAGGTGGTAAGGCTGAGAGGAAATGTGCTGCTCGATACGAGTTCATGCCTTTGTTTTAACTTACAAATTTGTTGTAAATATTATACATAATGATTACTCAGAGGTAGGAAGGCCTGACGTTTCGACCCTTAAAGCAGGATCTTCCTCAAAGGCTAAAGACCCTCTCGACTCTGAGCATTTTATATGATAATCATTAAATAGCCACAAAGGAAACTGACTTAATGTCGGATTAGTTTGAGTGGATGATGATGAGCCTTTAGCAGAAGGCTGTTACTTGTTTTAATTTATTATGCTTAATTACATGCTAACTTGCAAATTAAGGAGCCTGTAAATTGACTGTTTTTACTCTTCCAATCGGCCCCTTAACTAACAACTTGTGACGGTGTCGTACTCTAACATAACTGAATGTATTTGTTATGAGCATAATTATGTGGACAAAGATAAATATGGTACATTCGCCACAGCTAACTACGACAGCCATCATCTGGGCTGGTATAGAAGCCTTCATTACTGGAAATTATGAACCATACACAAACGAATCCCCAGTCCTACGTTCTTCATCTTTGTAGAGCCCACGAGAGTAAAGGTCCTGTTGAGTATCAATATCATGAAACTGCAAGGCCAGTTGTTTTATCAGCACTTGAAGATGTTCGCATTTTCTCATTCCAATTTCCTCTCCCAGCTCCAACTGCAAGCGTCGCGTGGACGCCTCATTGTTCACGTGCGCCAATCCCAACTGCACCTCCTCCGTCTCAGGTCAAACGAGCACGGTAATGACCTTTGACATCTTGACCGGTCTCTCGGATGCCACCGGCACGCTGACCGGCTGCTATCTTGGAGGAACCAACGCGGAAGAGATTCTGAAATGCACGGTAAGGATAAACCAGCCTTAGAGGAGAAATTAATAAATATCTTTGTTTTAGTGTGCTTGCTTATTGTGACAGATTCTGATTATAAGGCCGTACTTGCAATCAAATATTGGTCCACGAATGGTTCAACCTGCATCTATTCCATCTTGTACTTTTAAGACGGACGAGTTTTTGCAGCAAACAGACCAGCAGAAGACGGATCTCAAGTGGAACTACCTGCTGGAAAGATGCAAGGTGTACTTCAAGGTAGGCAAAATGATCTTCTTTTCCCCAGGGGCCTGGGTGTATTAAACGAACCTATATAACCCATTCAGACTTGATGCGGCAGCAAAGGTGGCGCGCCCAGACAACCCTAGCTTATACCCTCCTACCGCTAGGTTTTTTTTGCTCCATCTATACCATCTTCTTAATACAAGAGAGCTTTTCTGTTCCCTATCTATACACTGGTCTGTGTTTTTCTTTTCGGTTTGATGATTTGGCAAACATTTGGGAAACCATTATCTCAGGTTTCCCAGTACGGAGCAAACCCACCTCGGCGCAGCGTTCGTCTTCTCTCGTGTAGCGTGGCAGAACCTACAGAATTCCTACCGCATCTCTAGCAATATCACCAGATAAGATATGACAGCTTCGTTCGGTGAGACGTCAAGATGATGACTGGATACCAGTAAATACTATACATTAGGATTTCAAAGTTGTTCATCTTCCTGAAGGATGATTTTCATCTTAAACTTCATCTGATTATTTGTTCTCCTAATTTATTTGATAAACCAAACACAGGCCTATACTTAAAATGACAGCACTATTGATAACAATCTGCATACATTATAAAATGAATATTTTTTATTAAAATTGCGTAAGAAAATAATATAATATAATAATATTCCTTATTTACATAGAAGTGTTTATGAATACACATATCACAGTTGACCAACACCAGATATCTTGCTTATTCTTTAAAATAATCTTCATACTAAAATTATTCACTGCATTCTAAGGATTTCTGTGTGCAAAAAGGCTTCAAGGAAAATAATAATCAAAAGTAAAAAAACGATCAGAAAAGAATTTTAAATGTCAAATACCATATTTCCATTACATACAAAAATAACTTTACTTTTCAACAGTTAAACATTGTTCGTAATTAAAATAAAAACGCAACATTCCCTTTGCCACAAGTTTTTAAAAGTTCAAGTTAAACATTTGATGAGCACAGTATTAAACACTCTTTCTTACTGCAATTTTCTTTTCTCTGAATTTTGAGGTTATATGAATCGGTTTGCGGAAACACCATGTAAGAATCTATTTTGAGGTTGTTAACATTAAACACTTTGTTGCAGTGTTTATTCATGGAGTTTACCTCATATTCCTTTCCCTACTTTTAAAATTTTAATTCCAACTTAAATTTTAAACTACATGTACTTTGCTAAAAGAACTCAACATTGTAACAAACAAGTTGCTTAACTAGCTAATTAAGTACGAGTTACTTTTAACTTATAGGGAATTCTTCAATAAATCTCATTATTCCAAATTTTCAATATTGGTGGTTATGAAAATTCCACATTGCCGTTATGTTTCTTGCATTCATTCAAATAGTTCCTTAAAACAGTTTTTATAAAGCTCGGAATAGTTATTATTTGCAAGGCTTTCTTTGTTCATCTGAATAATATAACCTGTTGTTTTTTAGATAATGTTCTTTTGTCTAGATGGGTATAGATTCTATTGTGGCAGTAAGACAAAATAATCCAATATTATTTGATGTTTACAAAGCTCACAGTTAAACTCATAATGTAATTATTTATCATTTTAATATTTAGATTGAGATAATATTAAATTAAAATATTCTCTGTATTAGGCAGAACAATACCGGAAGTTTGTGGTAAAATTATTGTTCAATGTACTTCTTCCACGGTAGGTCCTTGGTGTCCACCACTGGATCCCTGATGAGCCCCTGTGCTGCCTCCGCTATGCAACTTGGCCATGATTGGAGAGCATACCTTTTGCAGTTCATCCAGCTTGTTGCTGTACTCATCCTTCTCAGCCAGATTGTTGTTGTCCAGCCAGGTCAGTGCCTCTCTCAGTGCGCTCTCGGCTGTCTCTTTGTCATCCACTGCTATCTTGCTCTGCACAGCTTCCTCGTTCAAGGCCGACTTGATGCTGAAGATGTAGCTTTCCAGTTCGTTTCTTGAAGTGATGCGCTCCCTCTGTGCATCATCCTCTGCCTTGTACTTCTCGGCGTCCGACACCATCCTGTCGATGTCCTCCTTTGACAGCCTTCCCTTGTCGTTGGTGATGGTGATCTGGTTGCTCTTGCCAGTGCTCTCATCTTTGGCAGAAACGTTGAGAATGCCATTAGCGTCGATGTCAAAAGTGACCTCTATCTTAGGCACACCGCGGGGAGCAGGAGGGATTCCCGAGAGCTCGAAGACGCCAAGACGGTTGTTGTCCTTTGTCATGGCCCTCTCGCCCTCAAAGACTTGGACGGAAACTGCAGGCTGGTTGTCTGAGTATGTAGAGAAAGTCTTGGATGTCTTGCTCGGGATGCGGTTGTTGCGCTCTATCAGCTTGGTCATGACGCCACCAGCCGTCTCGATACCAAGAGAAAGAGGGGCAACATCTACAAGAAGAACATCCTTGACCTCTGAACTCTGGTCACCACTCAAGATGGCGGCTTGCACAGCAGCACCATAAGCTACTGCTTCGTCTGGGTTGATTGATCTGTTCAACTCCTTGCCATTGAGGTAATCCTGCAACAGCTTCTGGATCTTTGGGATTCGAGTGGAGCCTCCGACTAGCACAACCTCATCAATCTTGTGCTTTTCAAGTTTGGCATCCACTAGAGCTCTCTCAACTGGAGCGATACACTGACGGAACAAGTCAGCACACAACTCCTCGAAGCGAGCACGTGAGATGGATGTGTAGAAATCAATCCCATCAGAGATCGAGTCCACCTCAATGTTGGCCTGAGTGCTGCTGGAGAGGGTACGCTTGGCTCGTTCAGCAGCTGTCCTCAAACGGCGAAGAGCTCTGGGGTTCCTGGTCAGATCCTTCTTGTTCTTCCTCTGGAACTCTGCAGACAGGTGGCTCACCAAGCGGTTGTCAAAGTCCTCCCCGCCCAGATGGGTATCACCAGCAGTGGAGAGAACCTCAAAGATTCCATCCTCAATTGCCAGGACAGAAACGTCAAAGGTGCCTCCACCCAGGTCAAAAATGAGGACGTGCTTCTCCCCCTTCAGTTTCTTGTCCAATCCATAGGCCAAAGCTGCCGCTGTAGGCTCGTTGATGATCCTCAGGACGTTCAGTCCAGCAATTTGCCCGGCGTCTTTTGTAGCTTGCCTCTGGGAGTCGTTGAAGTAGGCTGGTACGGTGATGACAGCATCCGTCACGCCCTGGCCCAGATACGCCTCTGCCGTCTCCCTCATTTTGACGAGCACCATAGAGCTGATCTCCTCAGGAGCAAAGGTCTTGGTCTCGTTCTGGTACTCGGCTTGTAGTTTAGGCTTCCCTTGATGGTTGACAACCCTGAATGGCCAGTGCTTAATGTCTGCCTGGACCGACGAATCGTCAAATCGACGGCCTATCAGACGTTTGGCATCAAATATTGTGTTTCGGGGATTCCTGAAAGATGAAAATACAAAAGAACAACATATAAATATTTATATCACAATATTGATAAATGTGTAAATATTACACTAATTGTTTGCAATAACTTTTTACCCACCCAAAATTATCAGTGACAGCTGTCGTTTTTTTTACTACAGATTAATCAACGAAAAAAACCAGAGTATGATATTTTTTTTCAGAAACAGCATGAAAACAGCATGATTTATAACTATAAAGCCATTCCATGGAGAAATAAGACACCCTCATCCCAAGGGCGGATCTAGCTTTTTGCTAAGGGTTACCCGGAGTGAAATTTTGTAGCCAGGCACTGCGAGGGAGCGGAGCGCCCGAGGGCGGAAAGGTGTGGAAGGGCGGTGTCCCCCCTTCTTTGGTAGGGAGATTTTCAATTTGACATTTCGATTGATTGATTGATTGATTGATTTTTTTTAGGGAGCCCAAAGGGAGGGGTTTAAGCCCCCTAACCCCCCCCCCCCCCCGTGGATCCGCTCTGCCTCCCAGAAAATATACCCGGCATTTGGGGAGTGGTGACCCTACTTTTAGATGTAGGCCCCTCTAACCTGCGGTCCCTAATTCTCTCATTCCTAATAAAAAAATAACCATGGAAGAATTCCTCCATGCAATAACACAAGCAGTTTTCAATTAATGCACGGTATGATCATGGAGACATTTCTCCATATAATGATGTACTCACATTGCTACTTGGTTCTTGGCGGCATCTCCAATGAGTCGTTCCGAGTCCGTAAAAGCCACGTAGCTCGGCGTGGTGCGGTTCCCCTGATCGTTGGCGATGATCTCCACTTTGCCATTCTGGAAGACTCCGACACAGGAATATGTCGTCCCCAAGTCGATGCCAATGGCAGGCGATTTGACTGATGATGGTGCCATGTTGAGAACTTAAAAGTTAGATAAGTACACGACGTAAGTTTAGTTGTGGATTTAAAATGTTCTCACGGGCAGTCGGATGCGAGTCGATGCGATGATACTTCAGCTTGTCTCCGCTACCGTAAGCGCAGTCTATGGATTTTGATCTGGTAATGCCCTCCATTCCCCTTCCTGAAAACATTTATACCTTGCTTTTTGTTTTCTGGAAGTTTCCATCTTCTGTAACAATTCAAGTTAGCCCCTGCAGGCTTTCCACTCAGTTCCAGCAATTTCTACGCGGCCGATTTATGCTGCGGTGGCTAATTTTACACGATGACTCATCGTTCTAGATAATTCCAGGGCTTCCCCAAAAGCGCGCCCTCTATAGTTACAACAGCAATAGATTTTTCTCGAAGTTCGTGCGTTGTGAGCATTATGCACACATTACACAATGGAGCCGTGTACATTTTTAGCTTCATGGTATCACACACAATCGAACTTCTGTCTATTGTGTTCAATAGGCTCGGGCCTGTACATGCAAGAGTACCATTCTAGAACATTCGTCACATTATAATCATCTTTCTTTACTCTTCAAATCCCAATTTTAATATTCCTTCGCATCATGACAATTATTTGGCTGTTATCACAGACAATTCTTTGACACTGGGGTCGATATTTCACGAAGCCCCACGATCGATCGTATAACTGATTTACGAAGGATAACCCATGGTAGGGGGCCTATCCTACACAGGGTTCCAAATTGTATTACAAAGTCCTGCGATCAATAGTAAGTTAAGATGAGTTAAGTGAAATCGGCCCCAGGCTAGGCCTGGATTCGTAGTCATATCCTTTGATGCGCTGTTTACGTGCCCTATGGGTGCACCACATAATAAACTCCCATTGACCTTAGTGTAAAATCCCTCAACTTCATAGTTAAAAAAAACCTCATCCAGGAGTCTCTCAGGTTTTGGTGCAATACTGTTAATGGTAATTTCAACCCTCATCTACCCGATTCTTTTCAATGTTTTGTTTGTTAGTCGATTAGAATTTTTGCTTATTGCAACCCCCACCCCCCAAAAAACCCTCCGAAATGTCCTTTTTTTTCTTAACCGACTTGCTATCAATTTTCATGAAGCAACCCTCCATGTTCAAAACAATGTAGGGCCATATTTTAAGCCAAAATGTTTTAAGTCTCCACAACAGGCTGAAGCACAGGCCCCAGGTTGTGATAACCCGTCATAATCACACAATAATTATATTAATTGCATGACCCCAAAAGATGCAGGCCCTATTACGAATATTTGAGGGTACACAGAATATGACAATCACTATACATGTATCAGCCCAGCACATTGATTTGGGAGCTATTTTAGTGTTGTGCCCCACTGGTAGTCTGGTCTGCTGTCTCGCACTCGAGGTCTCATGGTCAATCTATACAGATCGTGGGTTTGAATCGATCCAGACATGGGTTAGTGGTGTCCTTGGGCAAGACGCTTTGTAAAAATAATCCTCTTCACCCATGGTCCCTGTGCATGTGAGGGTAAAGATGGCTTTGTGCTTGATTGGCCTTTGTTCGCTTTATAAAGCAACCAAAATGTTCCTCTGTCTTAATTTGTCTAAAGGAGTATACAAAGCGATAATACCAAAGACCAGCATTTACGGCAGATTTATGTCTAAACCTTTAATGTTACATAGCCATTATGAACTGCCACCAATACATTTTATGCATATCCTGTAGACCTGTACGTGTTCCTGGATATTAGTGTTTGTAAATATTTTTTTTCTATTTGGATTTTTTTATTTGCCAATTTTTCTATCAGGATTTAACAACAATAAGAGCAAGTTTGTAAAGTGCATGTAATGTTGTAACCATAATACTGCCTCCATAATATCATGCACGTTCAGCCTTTAATAATGTTTCTGGATATTTTCTAGTTTGAGAATTACTAAATAACAAAATTAATACAAAAATCAAAACAGCACAAAATAAGTTTTCATTGGTACACTGAAATTATTGAATAAAACAAAGCACTGCATAACAACATATAAAGGGTGTCTAAAAAAAACTTTACACTTTTGAAATGGCTGTCAAAAAAAAATAATATGATTATTGTGGGGAAGGTTTATAATGTATGGAAAGCTCATACTTTTAACTTTCATGTGACACCAACAACTCTGAAAATAATCCATGCTTAAAGGCTATGGAAATTAGGTTGCGCAGGAATTGACCCTCCATGTGAGAGGTACGTGTCCTTTGGAGCTTACTGAATTGGGGATGATTGTGAAAGCTTTATGATCAATAATTATTATGATGAGCTTGGATTTGCTGAGTGAAATAATGAGTTAGAATAGGGGTTCCATACAGCCAACCATTCAATCAAAATCCAATCAGCAAACCTCACAAGCACATCCCCAAAAATATCATTAAAACCGATAACAAACTATTATTCAATTACATAATAATCTAATAAAAAATGTAGTCAATGAGACTTTCTTTTATCGGAGCAATTAATATTTTTGTGAACCCAAAGATTTTCGGGGTTTTTTTTATCCAAAAGTTTTATACCGTCAAGCAATTTGAACAAGGAAGCAATTATACGTATGCCAATTATAGATCATCCATTGTTATTATACCATTATGATTATTCAAATTTACAAAGGAATGGGCTATAAAGCGCATGGTGTACAAATTCTTCTATTAATTATGCTAAGCAATTATCAATGATTATGATTATAGCTATATAATATATTGAATTTGAAAACTTTCCATGCTGTTGCAATGTTGAACAAATGAATAAACAGTGAAATTAATTTTTTTGGAATCCGGATTGAGAGTCAAACGCTTCGAAGAAATTATCTAACGATTATAAAAATAGCATGTATTGAGCCAGTGCGAAGAAACACATTCAATACTGTATAGAAAAATAAGATAAAGAGCTTTTTCAACTATGGCAGGAAGTACATACCTTACTACATGTCCATATTCCCCTCGATATGAAAATGATACAACATAATAGTGAACATGGACAATATGCACTGTTGCCGATAATTTTCTAAATTGCCAAAATGTTGTGTTTTTAAGCAGGACCCTCGTCGTCGATTGTGACGTCACCGGTTCTCACGTTCATACCGTCATAGATGCCTTCCACGTAGTACTCGTACACGTTACCATTCATCAGGTCAATACGCATCTTGGCCTCGTACTTGGTGTCGATCTGATCGGCATACATGGTGCCAATGCCGTGAACCTTTCTGCCGGCTGGGCAAATGATTGGCCAGGACCAGCTTTGCTCCTCCGTTACGGTGGTGGATCGCTCTTGGGTGGTGGCATTGCCGACGGTCCAAGATGCAGTCTCCTCAACAGAAGCCACCAAAGGGACTCCTGCTGTGACAGTGGTCGAGATTGCAGCTTCGAAGCCAGTAGTCTGGCTCCAGGAACGTTCGGTGGTCACCGTCTTCTTGCCCATCAACGTAAAGGTCTGGTCAACGGTAGTGCCATTGGTGAATGTTTGCTCGGCCACGGTGGTTGGAGTATTAGCGACGACTTGCATGTCTAGGTTTGGATAGGTGACATTCACCAGACGCGCCATCTTGATGGGAAGAAGAATAGCAAAGCCAAGGCTGTCTACGTCATCACCGGCGGCGCCGAACATCCCGCAGACGACACCGGAGCCACAGTCTGGCCAGTAGCGACCGTCTTCCTTCAAGTTATCCGAGTAGATGCCCCAAGATCGCCCCTGGTCGGTCTCTATATAGAGAGCCCCCAGTCGGCGGTACCCACCAGAGCTTAACTCGCCACTCGCCTGGACGTTCAACCTGGTGATCAACTCACCCAGTCCCACTTCGAAGTAGGACGAGCTGCCGTTGCGAGAGCCAAACAGCTTGGACGTGCCATCACTCATCCACATCTCCACACCGCGTATACGCCAGTCCTCCTTCCAAGCCTGAATCTTGGTCATGACTGCTCCCTTATCTATCTTGATGAAGGTCATAGGGTTGCCAGAGCTGCCTCCTGAGGCTTGGTCGGTGGTGAAGAGACTGGCGTCGATACCAGGGTGGGTGTGAGTGTAAGGCATGATTGGTGTTGTTGAATGTTTTGAGTATCACTGGACAATAATGATAGTCTGCAGGTTGTGATGCTCTCAGCTTGTATCTTGATGATCTGCGGTATGAAGCAGGTTCGTGCGGGATGAGGCTCCGGCTTCGACGAGGGCAATCGGCAGGAATGGCACCGACACGATCCCGCACGTCACTTTAATAACACCCAGTGATGGATATTACAGTGGGCGTGGCCTACAGCAGGGTCCAATCACAGATCCCTGTAGCCCCATAAACCACCACTTTAACAAAGTTGCAACCAATCACCTGCAAGGACACCGGGAATCACATCGTGACTTGTAGTTGTATCCCCTCTTCATCACGGTCGTCTGATTCTTGCTTCTTTTGTCGTTGTTTCTGCATTGACAGGCACTTTCATATTGGAAGCTGGCCTCGAATTATCTAACTTTAAAGATGGCAAGTCAGTGACACTGGATTGAAGGCCGTATCGATCATAATGGGGTGCTGTATACACAGTCATGTACGTGCCCAAGTTGTCTTGTACGGTGTGTCGTACTCGAGGTCTTGTGGTCAATCTATACAGATTGTAGGTTCGAATCCATGCAGCCATGGGTTAGTGGTGCTTGCGTCCTTGGGCAAGACGCTTTGTTATATTATTGCCCCTTTTCATATTTCACTCTAGTTGGTCATTCGAATGCTATTCTTGTATTTTTCAATATCATAATTATTGCGCCTCTTTAGTCAAAATAATGTGTACATTGTGAGGCTTAAGATGGCTTTGTGCTTGATGATAGCATTTGTGCACCTTACATCAGCTAGGGCTGTATAATTATGTGCCTCCCCGTGTAGTTGAGTGAGATGGTTTCAGCACTGGGAGCTATAGCTCCATGGTTTCTGGAAAGCAAATGCAGCCCAAAGACTCTGATTGGACATAATAATATGTAATTGATTCGAGGTCTGGATTTGATAATAAGATGAATTATGAGATTCAGCAAGGTATAACGATGGGTGGCAATGTGAATGCCATCGGGCTGGTGTCCGAAATCTGGGAACCGTATTCACATAATGTTCATGTACATGTACGCGGGGACTCCTCGGCCGTATACCCTAATGCAGTTATACCCTGTACAACATTTTCATGTGGTACGTACAATGAATAACAGTGACTATTATTATTATCAAATACACAACTTAAAACGAGATGACTAATAACTTTAACACAACAGCGGATGGTACTCATTACCTTTCTAAACAATTAAAAATGTATATGAGACGCACACGTGTAGACCTACCTGCAGTTCGAGAGAGTCTTGTAGTTGTTTTTTTTTTTACAAAACGACCCTGAAATTAATCAACGGGATCGGCGACACGACAGAGCCGTGAAGGAACTGTCGCTTGGAGGTCGGGATGTCACCTTTTGGGGGCCGTAAGCCATCCCCTGCATACGTCCTATACTCCAACCCCGTACATCAACTCGCATCAGATGCACAAGGCCCGGAGAGCTAGAGGGAGTTAATCTCATTTTGCTCTTACGAGACGATGTTCCCTTTTTATATCCCTTTCCTAGACGGTAAATGTGTAGACGTACTGCCAGGTTCATCCACGGATTATTTTTAACGGTGCATGAAAACTGTCTGCGGCCGGGGCTGTACTGACTTCTGGGGCAAATTTTATAGAGCACCAAAAACCGTGGTAAATAAAATCATTATGCCAGCCAGTACTCCATGTGAATGTTTTAATGCTCAGCAAACAATGGCTGGATGCAAGTCAAACACAGCATGGACATTATTGGTTATAAAACACGTTGAGTTTTATAACAATACAGGTTTATTTTTCTTCCGAATTGGCGAAATCAGTTTTGATTTCATGTAACCTTTAACACAGATTCATAATCTTGGTTTCACCCAAATGACATGTAAATGTTAAAAGCTAAAGAAAAAAATACGAAAATGAGCAAAACGCAAGGGATTTTGCTTCGAAATGAAACACGGTGTATGCATTATTTTGCTCCTACTGTGAAATATGTTAATTAAATATCCTCAAGAAGTATTTCATGAAATATTAGTTAGCAGATGGTCTTCTTATATCCATAGAGAAAATTTGAAGATGGCAGACCAAAGAACGCACGCAAACAAACCTATAAGTCTTCATCAGCGCAGTCTGCATTATGCTCGCATGCACGGATTAGAGTACCGTACCGCATCTTCAGCACAATAATGCCTGTATTCGTTACCACGGCAACGTGTTGTAACGTAGGTAGGAACCTTGAGGAGGCAAGGGAGGAGAAAGAATGAAGACAGAGTGGGAGGGGGTAAAGGGGATCAGTGCTGTCTGGCTTCATGGCTCATTTGACCTCGGTTCTTGCCTGCTAGACGATGGGAGTCCCTCGGTCGGTCTCACCGTGCGGACGATGCATCGTCCCTCGCCGGCCGGGCTGAGGTCTTATCATGCCCTCGGGGCCGGTCGACAGATTTAACGGCATGAACGGGGGCTGGAGTAAGGTCTTTGGCACAGACACACAGCCCAGTTCATGCATGGGATGTTCTTCTTGAAGGGATTGCATACAGATCGATCAGCACTCATTCTTTGATACATGTAACACACACCTGAGAGAATTTCAGCCTTTTTCGTCAATCAGGCTGAGAGGATTTTGACAGAAACTCATCATCGATTTTTTTGCGGCTTATTTTCATGACATCAAACTGCAAGCCTCCTCTCACTCCATGTAGTCTACAGAGAAACTCCTAGGCGAGGGTGGTGCCACACTCAGCAGATCACATCCATCATTGTCCGTTCATTTATAATGCTTAAAAAATTGAACCACGAAATGAGTATAAAGTCCCTGCTTTTTTAAGTCTACATTCACTCCGCGGCTGTATATTGCTGATAAAGACTCCATGATTTGGTCTCGGTATGTAATAGAGAAAATTAATATATCACTGGTTTATGTTATAATTACACATGCCCTCTGATTTCAAATGGTGATATAGGCCTAACATCTCATCTTTAAAGGTACAGTAATGATTGGTAACAGACCCAAACAGAAATGTTCGCAGATTTACGTATAAATTTAAGGATATGAAGATGGTGCTGGTAGAAAAATACTGTTAAATTTATCCAGAAATTAGTTAAACAAAGACCAAAAACATCTCGGGGTAAGATCAAAACCATTCTTTATATGTTTTATAAGAAAAATCATGAGTCAGGTTTTCGTTATTTTCTCATGACTCAGATGTCCGATTGAGCTCAAATTTTCACAGATTTATCATTTCATGTGCATGTTTGATCAGACAAAGCGTGAGTGCTGTCCTGTGACCTTTTATTAATATTATTATACCTTTAACTTTACTCTTCCTCGACTTTCTTACCACTCATTTCGCGAGTAACACCGAATACGCCTAATTATACATGACGTTTGCGTTCGCTCGTGTTAGGCTAGCTATTATTTAACTAACTTCAACCTATCAAGTGGGTTTGCCCTGCAATGAGCTAAGAAACCTAAGCCCGGTCACCTTTTGGCACACAATGTTGACACTGATCTTCAGTGCTGCTTCATATTCCTCCCGGGCGGTGTTCATGGAATGGCATGTTCTGGTCGTGTTGAACAAGCAAATTTGTGTAAGAGATGGAGTGGCTTGATTAGTATTGCAAATTCACGAAGTAGGACCTATTGTTTTTCTTCATCTTTTTTTTTATATCGTCTTCTTTCTTCCTCTTCTTCTTTTTCTTTTGCTGCATCGGATATGCATGTTCAACTTGCTCTTCATACGATTTTTGTTGGTCTTATAGAAAATGTGGATTTTTTCCATGGATTTTGTTTGTTTCGAATGTAAGTAGGGCTTTCAGGGCATGTACAATATTGGTAACCAAAACAGAAATGTATACAGATTTACGTATAACTTTCAGGGTATGAATATGGTGCTTGTAGAAATACATTGTTAAAATATTTTCGCCTGAAATTGTGTATTTTATCCAGAAATTTGTCAAACCAAACGCCAAAAACAGTTTTGATCTTGTCAAGATCAAAAATCTGTCTTTATATTTTATACGAAAAATTGAGTCGGGTTTTCGCTATTTTCTCGTGACTCAGATGTCCGATTGAGCTCAAATTTTCACAGGTTTATTATTTCATGTACATGGTGGATCAGACAGTGTGAGTGCTGCTCTAGCTGTGACCTTTACCAAATTTGTACACGGCCTGTAAGGACATTTTAGATATTTGGGTTGGTATATTGTTATTATATTACTGTTAAATATTTTATGCGCTTGTCTGTGTTACTGTAAATAGTTTCACTGACTGAGTTGATAGGGTGAAATTTTATCCAAACAGAGGGAAATTTCACTCAGTTTGTAAATTAAGATGGAACGATAATAGGAAATGAATAATGCATGGCCTTGACATTATAACGGCGCCGTATAATTGAGATGTCACGCATTGTACATGGAATGAAATGAAATGCAAAACAGGCACAGGAAGAGAGCGTATACAATTGATTTACATAGACTGCAATTTCACAGCCATTCAGCATTGTACCTCGTTGATAAAACATGGTCCCTACTCGGTTTAATTTGAGGTTGAAAATAGCCACCCAGTTGATGTGAGCATTGACTTAATGGCGTAATTTGATTTTCGTATACAAGCAAATTGGCCATTTCTGCCACACAAAATAGAATGCCTTTTTTAATCAATTCCAAATCTGTTCATAAAAAACCTTTATACATTTTGCATTCCTCCTTGTTTTGTCCAGATTTATATTTATTATCGCTAAAAAATAATAAGGTTTTGTTCTCTGTTCTGTTTTGTGTATTTTATTTTTGTTTCTGCTTAAATCAAAATGTCGTCATTACCGGAACATTTTAAACAATGAGGCTTTGTCTTAGCTGATAAGAGTTGATTAAAGGGGTTGCCAATGAGCACTTAGCTAAGATTCCATGGGTTGATTTCATGAAGCCCTACGATCAATCGTAACTGGAGTTACGAAGGATAACCCATAGATGGCCTATCCTATGTGAGGCTGCAATGCATTAAAGATCATATACGATTGATATATATAGTAATTAGTTACGATGAGTTTAGTGAAATCGACCCCAGATCACCAGTAATAGGACATGCCCCTTTCAGTTGGACATACGTTGATTGCTATACCAGTTTATATACCCATGTTGATGATCATGAATATTAAATATTGATGATATTTCTCTTCAGTTTGTCTGTAAGTGCTACCTGAGCATTGGATATTATTTTCCTCTATGAAAAATGGTGAACAGGGTTGACCCTGTGCGTCTTTTGGTCAGACTGGGCGGAACTTTGGGTATAATTGCCGATAAACCCCTGCTATAACCCGGGTATCGAAGGCCTGACCCCCGTGGTGAATTTTCACATCTCGGGAAAATAATGACTGCTGGGATCATGTTCACGCCATCCTGATACCCGGCCTGGCGGCCTCACGCCACTTAGTCTATTTTAGGTCTAGTTCTGGATGGTAAACCTTTTTGGCTGGCTGTAAAACCTGCCTTTGCTTAGCATAATAATAATGTGTGCTATGAAAGTGACTCCCAGGCTCAATTTCATAAATCGAAAATTATTGCTTATATTGAAGCAATAATGAGATGGGAACCAGCGATTATGTTTTAAAATTACATGGTCTTTGGGTTGATGGTTACCAGTGATTCCTCATTAGCAACATTTTGCGAATCTGTGTTTGGCAATGTGACACAATAATGCTTAGCATTACCCCCTGGGGCCAATTTCATAAAACTGTTAAGCACAAAAATTTGCTTAGCACAAAAATGTCTCGCCCAATAAAACAAACCACCATTGAAAATTCCATTTGACATTCATGGTCAGTGAACAACAGCCAAAGAACAATCACAAGTGATACACAACACGTGGAAATTTGGTTGTTATATAACCCTGTTTTTATTAACACATAAAATGTCATGCTTAGCAAATCGTTGTGCTTAACAGTTTTATGAAATTGGCCCCAGGTTATGGTTGAGCTAGCATAATCAGCGCTTTTCATCGCAAAAAAAAAATGCACGATGATGCCATACAAAATGAATACTACATCTTAGCCGTTGCCTAGTGAATCGCATGGCAACAACGGGTCATTTGCATAAGTTTCGTAATCCACCCACAGCATCGCACACAAGAGATAGGCCAAATTAATGTATCGTGGACTGGGATATGGCAATATTTTCCTAGAGAAAGGAAATACATTTTCCATACCAAAATGTTGAAACCCTTCAAAAATTTCTCCCTCATAAGTACGTATACTGAACCATAAACTGTTAGTATACCGTAGTCGTAACTGCCATTGTAAATTATCATATCAAATTATTGAAATTAAACTCGAGAATTGCAAGGAAATTGAAAGCACGGTAGCACTATAATAACAGGGCAGCGCCGATTTTAATTGCAAATTTTGAGTAACCTCCGTGCATTTTCAATTATCATAATAACCATGAAATTATTGAAAACAAAAAAAGATGCACAACGACAGTTGGGAAAAACAGTTTCGATTGACGTTCTGCTGCACACTGTCTGGAATGGTAAAAAATGATAAAGATTCAAATGTCAAAGGTTTATACGGATTTTTCCTTAGAAAGGTTAATTAACTTGACGAAATACACAACAACATATACCGGATTTAACACTCCACGACATAATTGACAGGCACCACGCAAGTGGATTGATTGATTGATTAGAGGAAAATGTTCATAGAATCAAAGACATGGAATCGGAATAATTTTAAAGTATTAAACTGGAAGATGTTATAATGTCTTGTAAGGGGCGAAAGGGAGTGAATAATGTTAAAAGTTCGATTTTGGTTGTTTATGGGAAGTAACAAGCATAATTTAGCCCTAATTAGCACCCACAGATTTAATGTATTTATATTCATAGAGCTATAGACGTATACAGTGTGCTGCACATCCCATTTCCTATAACATCGTGTAACCAAACTCGTAATGAATTAATACAATTAACAAATAAATAAGAGAATACAACATTAACAATCATAAATTAACAGTATAGGTTCCGTTCATATAACAACATGACCACTTGATTCAAATAGTTATTTAATATCATCTTTAAAAAAAACCCTGCATTTTCCTGAAACTCAACCTCAACCTGTTGTGTATAATCAATTATAATAACGCCGTGTTATGTAAGCCTTTGTTGGCATGGAAACAGCTATTCTAGAATTTCATTGGGTTGTAATAATTTATTTCGGGTATGGCAGAGATTTCGTAACGAGCAATGTTCGTCCATGTAGTCGCTGCGTGTTTGAAACCTAGCTAAATGTCAACATCAGAAATTCATTCCAATCGTCTCTTTAAATAAATGTTTCCATTTTAGTAAAAAAACAATACAATGGCCTAAATAGGACCTACATCAAAAACGGACCGGCTAATTAAACTTAGTTGAATTTCAGCAATCCAAGAAACGCGGCACAATTATAGTAATGTGTGTAAATTAGCCAAAAAACGAAAACAAAAAATATGTTAGGCCTCATCGTTGTTTTCTTGAAATCGTACACTTTCGATTCCAATATACATTTTTACATGGGCGGTGTTCTGATGTGCAATTTGAGAAAAAGAATAAATGCCGTCTCAGAAAAAAAAGAAGTTGCAAGAAAAATGAATTGTGCCTTTGACATTCGGACTGAACTATAGTTACCGTAGCAATTCGTGCAGGTATTGACAGTTATCAACATGGAACACTAGTCATGGAAGTGCCAGAAAAACGCATGGAGTTACCGTATAGTTCACTTATCTACTATTTTTTGTGCAACATTTTCGATCGTTTTTTTCTGACCCCTCAGACTTCTAAATGTTCGTTCGAACTCTGGGCTGCAGGGAAAACACGGTGTTGGGATCACCATAACCGGCTTGGCAGGTTTCAGAATTGACACCCCTCTAGGGGGTATGGGCAGGGTTGGCTTAATGGCACGCCCTTCCTCGGCTCTGAGTCGGGTTGTGGTTGGGTTCGCTGGTAACACTCTCTTGCCCGTAAATTTGACATGAAGTCTCCCTCTTCGTGGGAGGAGCACCTTGTGGTCACACCCTCCTTGCTGGAAGGGCGGGTACCTCGGCTGATGAGTGGAGTTATTGGTTGGAGGGGCACTACAGCCTTTTGTGGTTCTCCTGTTGTTCACGATGCGAGCTTTACCGAAGGAAACCACTTTCTTCCCCGTCTCGCCAGCTCCATTAAAACCCAAGTCGTCGTTTTGATCATCATCGTTCTCATCTGATGCCTTATCGGTTGTCGCATCGAGCTCAGTGTCTTTCTTCTTTGCTTTATCATCGGTTGCTGAACCGGTCGCGTCTGATTTCGACTCGCCCTGCTTGGTGGAGGCACTCCCGGTGGTGGTGGTAGATGCAGGCTCCGGCCTCCTCATGTGCTTGAATATCTTGGGCAGTCGGTTGTTGGGCGTGACCATCAAGGGCGGGTCAGCGTGTTTGTAGGGCGTCCCTTCGTCCCCTATCCGGCACTGACGGAACTTGCGGATCACAGCTTCCGGCTCGTCCTTCCCAGACCCTCCCTTGATCTGCAGATTACCCACCGGGCGTCTACGATGATGATATCGGCCGTGTGGGCCAGCCTCTTCACCCAGATGGCCACCACCGGTCTTGATCCCCATCTGTTTCTGACGTCTCACCGTCGCTCGATTCAAAGCATGTACGGCTGACTCCTGCCCGATGCACGAGCTCTCAAGCAGCCTCTGCGATGTGCGGAATCTGTAATTCTCGTACATGGAGCATACTTTCAGTAAATCGTCTCCCCGTAACCCCTCCATGTTGACAGAAATCAAAATTTATAACTGCACTTCTTCTTCTTGTAGCTAGCTATAATTGCTCTGTCGTCTCGTGCCCTGCATCCGCAGAAAATATCTCCTTATCATCCTTGTTGCCCGGTTGTCTAGAGTCTGCCTCTTTTTCCCCGGAGATGTTCGGAGTCTCAAGCACGCTGCAATCTCACGGCTCGCTGAGACCGTTGCATCGTTGAGTGACGTTGCTATAGAACCTCCTCTTCAATGCCACGATCTCGCTCCCTCGCAGTGCATGGCATCCCAAACCCACCCACGAAGCTAAATAACAAGGGATCTACGATGACGCCGCATATTAATGTTTGGCTTGTCGCTCTGATCGAGATATCGAGAGAGTAAATTGTCCTGACCACTACATGATGGCTAAAGCATCTTCGAGTCATCTTAATGGCATCCCCAAGGTCCACGTGCTGAATAATACGCGTACACTACTCACGCACTCACACACTATCCAACTCTGCATCCCACGTCTTATATATCACTAATTACATCAGGGCGCTCGCTTTCCTTGCATAAATTCGTCTTCATTTGTGTCAGGCTTCGTGATGGCTGATAGCGGTAGCCATCAATTCCAATCCCCAATGCGGATAATAACATTCATACTTCATTGAACCTTTCATAAAGACGTTTCGCAATCACGTCAGGATCATAACTCGCTTGCAAAATAAATTATAATTCAACAAAAATTATAATAACGAATATAAAGTAGATAGGACCAAGGACTTTGTTTGTGGATTATTTACAAGAAATTTCAGAAAAAGGAAAAATAAGAACGGAAAAAAGGGCGTATATAATAGAGTTGCTAAGATTGTAGAGAATACTTGAAAAAAAAAATGCTTTGAAATAAATAATTCCCTGAGTATCAAAACAATAATTACAGAGAAATTGAAAGAGTATCATGAACAAATTATTGATTAATTTTTGTTCTTATGTTCTCACTGGATGAAAGTTTTTCCAGCCTAAGATTATATCGCCAGAGATTTAACTACGTTTATACCTGGTTCATTTTAAAGGTTATATCATACTTCGGTTTTTTTATTTTTAAGAAATGCAGATTCATGGGCAAAAATATCAAAACAGATACAGTTACAGTCATCTGTGAAAATTTCATTCCAATACGGTGCCCACTTTTTGAGAAAATCGTGAAAAACGGCCACAGTAGTCTTTTCTCTTTTGTTTTTTTTTTGATCTTTTAAAAGAATGATCAAAAAGATTTTCGTTGTTGTACTAATTTCTGGATAAATACATCATTTTAGGCGGAATGATTTCAACGGTATGTTTCTACCACCACCATCTTCATACCCTGTAAGTTATACGTAAATCTGTGAACATTTCTGTTTTGGTTTCTTACCAAAGTATGATACTTCATGTACCTGTAATCAGCCAAAAGGGCTTTGGCCTAATCAAGTTATAGACGTCACTCATTATTTTCTTGATTTTATTATTGTTTTTTTTTTGGGGGGGGGGGGATGGCGTTTCACAAACAAACTCTACAAAACTTTTGTTCACGGGATATCTTGCTATTTTTTCTTGCGCTTTTGCAGAAACACACGTTAATTTCATCTTGAAAATGAGAAAAACAGAACTGCCCAATAATAAGATTGTCACACTACGGCAACTAAGGTGGCCGTACCGTGTATGGTCTTCTTCTACAAGTAAAAACTCTAGCCAACCAGCTAGGGCCACCGCGATTGGTCATTCCTGGCAACCATCTTTGCAGGCCGCGTCGGGGGTACTTGTACTCATGTTTTCTTCCGTTTGGGATTTTGTTATAATATTACCAACCAATTAAACCAAACAGTGTTTTTTTTTTGCTGCTATTAATTATTAGCTACAAAAGCTTTAGAGAAATCAACAGAGGGCGGTATAACGCCAACGCGTACGTTTTGTGAACGTACTGTACGCGTACGCATGCGATACCGAAAATATTTACAACATGGCGAAGCATCATCCCGATTTGATTTTCTGCAGGAAACAGGCCGGTGTGGGTAAGTAACATTGCCCTTTGGCTCCATGATATATACTGAATTATTGCTGGATAAGTTAGGCTTACTCTGAGTGTAATGAAACGGCAGCACTGTGGCAATTTTTTTAGAAATGTGCAATCTGAATTGTCATCAGTAGGCCTAACAACACAGTAAAGGCTTCACGTGTCCAATTTCCGGACAGTAGGCCCCTACGAGTACGTGCATTCATTGACATTGTTTAGTGAATTTAAGAAAGGTCTAATTTCACCTGGTTTTAGCGTCTGAGTTAGAATTTCAAAAACAGTCACTGTTAATGGTGAACTAGTCAGTCCTTCCAGATACTTGTAAATTGGCAAATTGTTTTTTAATTCTTAACAAGAAACGATTTTCAAAATTCAAGACAAGGTGAAGGGTTGGAGACCTGGCTAACATTAACGCTGATGAAGGGACCGTGCCCTCTGCAAATTTCTTTCCATTATTAAGAAAGACTTGATTAAATGATTAAAGGTAGTAGGCCTGTTGCAACGAATCTACGAATTCGACGAAACTAGATCATAAACGCCCTCTATCATCCGATTCCTAATTTCGGTACCGAATTTGCAAATCTGTTAAGTGGACTCGTTGCCAGTCCCCACATTTTTTTAGTAAGAAGACAAAAACTAAGTTCAGCGCTGCCTCGGATCGGTGGCAGCGAGAAGTTTAGACCAATGCAGCGTGCAGTGCATGCTGCACGTGCACCGCGACTGGTGCCCATAGATTTTTAAAAAATATTTAACTCCATGACCGGTGCCCCAAACCTCACACTTTTAACTGGGACCCAGTCTATTAAAGATGGTATTTAATAGCGCTAACAGAATGAACGTTAGCGGAATGAACGTGAACGGACGTGAACGTGGGCCATGGGCGACTCGGACGTGTTTTTAGCCTCGCTGTCCACCTAGGTATTAAACCCAGGTTGCTTTTTGTCACAAATCTAATAAACAACAACTAAATAAACCAATATACTGAAAATAATGCCTTTTTATTTAACCTGACCACGAATATCTCTGAACACAACAACGGATTTGAAAATCCGTCAACGAAACTAGGATTCCTAGTTTCGTCGCACCGGATTTGCAAATCCGACGATTCCAAGGTTGCAACAGGCCTATCATACTTTGGTAAGAAGAGAAAACATGTGGGACTGAGTATTATTAAATTGTTTTGAATTTATACTTAAAATGTACATGAGTGCTATGAATGACCCCATAGACTTTGAAAACAGCCGGAGGACTGAAGTTATAGTGTCTGTGGACAAGTGGTTCCCAAAACTATAAAGGAAAGGAAAGCAACTTTTTGTAAAGAGGCTTACCAAAATACGTTCGCAGTGTCCACTTCAATATTGGGTCACACTAATCAAAGTCAATTCTTTTTTTTCGGCGTCAACTTCAGACAGAGGCGTCAACTCGGCGTCAACTCATACCAAATTATATTCTACATTGAAAATATGCATACAGTAATTCAATTAGTAGTATAAGAGAGAATTTGCATTGGTTTCAGGTTATATCTCATCTAGGAAAGGGAGATTTTTCCCTCAAAAAAAATAAAAATTAAATTAATTAACTCTGCAGAAAGGCGCCCCCTGTTGTCCAAGGCAACACTTGCACACCCATGCATGAATGGTATCGTCCATGTGCTGTAAATGGCAAGATGGCGGCCTCCGGATTTGTTGCTTAAGGTGAATTTTTCGAGGGAAAAATCTCCCTTTCCTAGATGAGATATAATCTGAAACCAATGCAAATTCTCTCTTATACTACTTATTGAATTACTGTATGCATATTTTCATTGTAGAATATAATTTGGTATGAGTTGACGCCGAGTTGACGCCTCTGTCTGAAGTTGACGCCGAGAAAAAAGAGTTGACTTTGATTAGTGTGACCGCTTCAATATTTAGCAAGGTTACATTTGTTGAAACTTGAACGAGGACAGGGCTTTGATTTGTGAGGGAAATTATGGGGTAAAATGGTAACGACGATGCAAACCTTAAAAGGTTGGTTTCCTTTCCTTGATAGTTTTGGGAACCACTTGTCCAGTTATCAGCAAAATGCATTGTATGAGATGAGAAATCCATCATTTTATTCACAACCTAATCATTGCTTTTTCCTTGATTGCTTCTAGTGCTGTGCATTTTCGGAGCTTTTGAAAACCGGAAAACGCTTTGAAAAAATTAGCGGTTGCCCGAGCTCCGATTCATAAAAATGAATGATAGCGCTATATTACGCACGTGTCGATAAATAGCGCTGTATGTAGGAGTGTGTAAAACATGCTACAACGATCGTTGCGCCGACGTATACATTCAGTTTCTGGTCTCGATCTACGTGCGTGTTTGGGAATCTTGCGATGATTTGGTGCCGGCAACCTTACAGAATATTCAGTCAGAATCTTTCATAACTTGCTCAGCGTGACATGTCACATTTCTTACCGAAAAATCTGCATTGGATGGAGCAGGCCGAAATCCACGGTACCGAGCGCAACTTGAATGCATGCACCAAATACACACGTTGTACGTACGACATGTAGGCTTGCACTTCCGGCCTGATTGCGAATTGGCGACTGTGTACTGGTGTACAACGTATGCTTTGAATGGTGCGGCGCAGATAGACATCGTGGAATTTTCTGGATGCAATTCTGCTGCTGCATGGGCCGGGCCATGCGGCCACGTGGTGTGCATGCAGTGTGCATGATGCATCGTACGCGATATGTTTACGTCTTCTTTCGAGCGATCGTCGCGTTCGGAAGGCTGTTCGCAATATTTGTTTAATCAAGTTTGCGAAAAGTTTGTTTCTGCTTGGCAAAATGGACCCAAAACGACTGAAATTCAAGTATGTATTATACAGTATACACTTTTGGGGTTGTTTATTTATTGGGCAAACGTCAGTCTACTTTTTAAAATGTTGGTCTCGTATTCCGTTTTTGAAATTTTGAAACCGGATGGCAAGATTTTAAGCGGGAGCCCGTGAATCCGTTTTTGATGCACAGCACTAATTGCTTCTTCTCTTGGCAGCTATCGGCCGACTTTGTGAAAAGTGCGACGGGAAGTGTGTGATCTGCGACTCTTACGTGCGTCCCTGTACGTTGGTGCGTATATGTGATGAGTGCAACTATGGCTCGTATCAAGGTCGCTGTGTAATCTGTGGAGGGCCTGGGGTGTCTGACGCTTACTATTGCAAGGAGTGTACCATTCAGGAGAAGGACGTAAGTACCGTAGTCCGGAAAATTCTAGCAGCTCTTGGGGTTGAAAAAGCAAAGACACTGTAAAAACTCCACGTCTGAATCCAGCAACTATGCACCCTTTGAAAGTGTCATCCACCCAAATGTATGAAAACTTGGGGTAATGGGTTCCCTGTTTTACAAAAAGGTAAATTTTTAAAAATTCTTAATGTCTCGAAGGCAAGCGGCCAATATCATAGAGCTGCTTAAGCACCAACATTTGCTTAAAGGTAGTATCATACTTTGGTAAGAGACCAAAGCAGAAATGTTCACAGATTTGCGTATAATTTTCAGGGTATGAAGATGATGCTTGTAGAAACCTACCGTTAAATTTTTCCACCTGAAATGGTGTATTTATCCAGAAATGACCGAAAATCTTTTTGATCTTTTAAAAGATATAAAATAAAAGAGAAAAGACTTAAGAAATACTGTGGCCGTTTTTCATTGTTTTCTCAAAAAGTGGGCACCGTATGGGACTGATATTTTCACAGATCACTGTTACTGTATGAATCTGTATTTCTGTGATAAAAACCAAAGTATGATATTACCAAAACTACTTGTGAATGTTATGCTCAGCAAGACAAGAATGATTATATGTAACACAAAGTCAATTTATTATATGAATATAATAGTGGAACACATCAAGCAGGGCTTTTTAAAGTCGGTTTGCATTCAGGGAAATTGATAATAATAATAATAATATACCCATTTTTCTTTTATCACACAGAGAGATGGCTGCCCGAAAATCGTCAACCTTGGCAGCTCCAAGACGGACCTGTTCTACGAGCGGAAGAAGTATGGCTTCAAGAAGAGATGACATCATACAGGTAGACACCACTGACCAACTGATTGTACTTGACCGATTGAGAACCTACAAGGAGACACCACTGACCAACTGATTGTACTTGACCGATTGAGAACCTACAAGGAGACACCATTGACCAACTGATTGTACTTGACCGATTGAGAACCTACAAGGAGACTCCACTGACCAACTGATTCAACTTGACCAATTGAGAACTTTGAAGACCCAAGAGCAATTGAGATGACTGGAGACCAAGACCCCAACCTTTCAGTACTGAGAAGCAAAAGCACCTCAGCCGTTTGAAATGGGGTGCCTAGGCCTAGCTAAGCTCTTATGATTAAAATGTAAATACTGTACGTAGTTTGGGGACCTACATGTTAACACAGTTGGCCTTGAAATACTTGTCCCTCATTGGGTCTTCCTAAGTTTCTTGTATATATGTAGTGTACTCTCATTCAAGCAAAGTTGCTTGGTTCAGCCTGTTTACTCACTCGAATAAGTTGATGGCATGGGTGAACCACTTAAGACACAAAACGTCAAAGAGCTTAAGAGATTTCCGATTTTCTTTAAAACGTAGTTTAAGAAACTGTTCTTTATTTTTGAGGATCATCTGAGCCCTGCATAATTAGAAGGGGTTGAAAGATTTGGTTGATGTCTGGGCTCTGAAGACCCAAGGCCCGATTTAATGGAATCCGTTACGGCCCATTTTTGTGCTAACGGGCACTGCTACGCATGAAATCAATTTCATAGAATCTGTAAGCAAGACTTTCGATTAGTGAAGAATTTCTAGGCTAACCGTGATTATTTTCTGCTAATGCGCTGTCGTATGCATTCTGCAGAAAGCCCTCGTTTGGCCAGGCAAAAACAAAAACTCACTACTTGTGAAAAACGCTAACGGTAAGCAAAAACAGTCTGCTTTCGTAAGTGGAGAATCTTTGCTTACGGTAAAACGGATTCCATGAAATTGGGCCCTAGACTGATCACAGCATAATGATAATCTGCCGGTAAGTCCATCACCTGCTTGAGCCTGCTTGATGCCAAAGGTCACCAACTTCAAGGTGTGGCGTGTGTCCCGGAATAATGTCGCAGTTCTCTGTTCCATGAGTGTCACAGGCAATGGCCGAGTCTGACATGGAGAAAACAGGTCCCAGTTTGCTGGCCGTCAGTTCCAGGCAGTCTTCAAGGAATTTTAACATGTTATTTTACAATTTTATACATTTTTCTCATTGGAACAGTGAAATGCCCAAGTTTGTAATACTGAAGTTTTCTTTTTACATGCAGTATGTGCATTTGCTTGTTCCAAGTGCCATATGTGACGTGGCCTAATGAGACATTGGAAAATGCAATGAAAAAAAGCACAATCTTGCATGCCATGAAATGATACAAGTTTTCTTTGTCGTCAAGGTGATTCTTGTACAATGGCATTGACAACATTTCCCGAGGAAAATAATTAACCGGTTCCTTATTTTTGTTCAGTTTTCAGTTATGTTTTCAGTTATTAAGAATGTCAGTTATTTTAACTAAACTGAGATTTGGTTTGTGTTCATTTTCTTTTAATGTTACAAGTAAAGGGGGTTTTATGTCATCCGATTGCGTCATTGATGACGTCACCGAACTTAGCGACGCTTGCGCAGCTACGGCTTTTGTGAGCAGGTCAAGAACTTGCTTATTGTCTCCTAAGACTTGCTCTTTAAAGGCACAGCAACCGACATTTGGGCAAAGGGTCGAGAAATCTTGCTCAGCATGTGAGGTCCCTGTGCTTACGTCCCGGTTTTTTTTTTTTTTGCAGACGTATACGAGTTTACTTATTCGTTCGTTCGTCAACTTGTTTACTTTGGTTTTTACCCTGCTAACCAGCCTTCAGTCAACCGACTTATGCGGTATTAAATCTGTACAAGATGTCGGCCTACTTGCGCGGATCGTAGGACGGCTTGGCGTATACGAAACGCTATGAAAGCGACGTTCGGGTTCATTTTTGCCGGCGCACTAGCTTCTCTCTCCGCTGCACAAGATTCTCGCACCTTCTTCTGGCGAACTTCATGAACCTGCAAAGGAGTTATTTCTCTACGAGTTGATCAGGGAGGCGAGAGGACTAAATTGTATGTCCCCAGGGAAGTTATTTCGTCCGGCTGTGGAGTTTGCGCACACGAGTTGTACAAGCTGCTTTTGGCGAAATGCTAGAATTGCTTGTCTAATTCCCATAATCTGCCCCAGATGACTAGCGACTTGACTTGAGCGTAGTTTCTAATATCCCCAGTTCTTTGCAGTCAAATCAATGCGTTTGTGCCTATTCAATTTAATGAAGGTTGGAGCAGGTTTTCACTGGGCACCCTTGTTTTAAGCCCTTCAGGCAGGCGCGGTTCTACGGGGGATGCTAGGGGGGCTGTAGCCCCCCAAAAATTTAGTCTAGCCCCCCCCAAAAAATGCATGTGAAAAAAAAAATTCTTGAAAATGCTGGATTTTTTTCACTTATTAAGCGCCAATTACATAAAAAACACGTTAAGTGGGCTATAATGTGCATGTTTTTCGACCCCTAATAAGACATAGCAGAAGCAAGTGTTAGAAGAACCCAAAATATTGGGTCTTCTAGCCCCCCCTCCCCCCCCAAAAAAAATAATGGCTCTTCTAGCCCCCCCCCCCCCCCCCCCCCCCCCAAAAAAAATGTTGACTCTAGATCCGCGCCTGCCTTCAGGGAATGGCTAGGCCCTTTTGCCTCATTGTTTGTTTTGTGCATTATGTGTGGCATGCTCATTAAGTTGCCCATAAGTGGATTTAGTTCCACAACTTGCCTCTTGCTTGTTTCTAGTCTCACCACCGTCAGACCGTTTTGTCATACTTTGGGAAGTCTGTTACCAGCTGAATGACTTCCTCAACCTTATGATATAATGATTTTCCTTTGGAATGCCATGATTCCTTTTGCCAAGCATCATTTTGTTCTTTACGTGTAGCCCTTGGCATGATGTTTTTATTGTCTGACTGTTTCTTTTTTGTCGCGTGGTGGCGTCCTTCATTGAGACATGGCTTGGCCACCGTCTGCCAGTGGATCGATGTTTCACTCTATTCTATCTTTTATCTTCTTCCAAGATATCTCGCCAATTCTCATCGCCAGCTAAACGAAATTCTCCTTAATAGCGACTTTACCTCAAAGATGAGATGATTTTAGTCTCGTTGAGGCCAAATTGCCATGAAAACCGCATTTTTGTTTGTTAAAAACATTGCGCCAAAATAGCGACCAGGGGCAAATTTCACGGCGCTGCTTAGCACAAAAAATTGCTAAGCATGACATTTCTGTCTTGATAAAACAGGGTTAACAATAAAATGTCCATATGTTATGTATCGGTGGTGATTGTTCTTTGGCTGTTGTTTGCTGACCATAAATATCAAATGAAATTTTTAGCGGTGGTTTGTTTTATTGGGCAAGACATTTTTGTGCTAAGCAAATTGTTGTGCTTAATGAGCAGCTCCATGAAATTGGTCCATGGAATAAATAAGGCCTATTAAAAAATGCAAAGGAGTTCGGAGGGTCTGACGTTTCGACCCCGGTACGATCTTTCTCAAAACTTCCGAAGTCTTGTCACTGCTCTTATCCTTTTTAACGATTGAAAAGTCGGCCCAGTGTGCATTGTGCATAATTATAATAATATAACACCGCTTGTTGATTATAAGTTTTCTACAATACTGAGTAGCCTCAAAATGTTGATCAAAAGTTGTTCAAACTTTGGTTTTTAGTCAAGGCTAATTCCGTTACTAATAAAGGCACAACGGGGTATGATTGCGACGTGAAATAACCATAAATACACTCTGAAATAAAAAAAACGTGTCAACCACGCCAAATACACAGACATGTTTTTTCTTTGCAATTTTTTACTCCCCCTCTGAACCCCGAAATATCGAATCAGTGATTTGTTGATTGGATTTCCCTAATCCCCATGCACTGCTGCCACTGCGTGGATATGGTTAATACGTGCTGAGATGATCTGAGACGGATTAAGTTCTGGGATGAGTCTGTTTGCCTTCCTGAGAAAGTAAAAAAAAAAAGGGACTCCCGGAGGAGACGGCTGAGCTTGTAATCCCCCTAAGAGTCTGCGGGTCATTCAGCCAATTCTACGGTAGGCTAGACGGAGTGAAACACGCTCCCTTGTCACGTTCCCACCCACCGTAACACCGCACCGAAAGCATCAAAGCAAACAGTGAATCATTGAATTCACTGTTGAAAACTTCATGAAGTAGTGATCCGACAAACACACAACAAAAAAACCCTACCCCCGGACGCGACCCCCGTGGCATAAAATGATCGATCTTTTCCAGTCGTCGCTGAAAATTCATGTGGTCATGGCGACGGTGGCCAGAACCACGCATGCGTTAAAACTCTTAGGGGTGCAGAAGGAACAAAACGAGGGCCTTGTCAACGTGGTTATGGGTGAAGAAAAGCGCCATTGATCGGGGTTACGGGTTACAATCCTAGTGAAAGGACACAGGGCTTCAGTCCTTCCACATCGGTCGCTCCATTCACTTTTTTGTTGTTAAAAACGACAACTTCACAGTGAGTGGGACTCCCACTACCCAAACAAACTTGTGTACACATACTCGAAGCTTATAAACTTCAGTATCAAGTTAGTTTACAGACGGGGTACTAAACGCAAATCTGGAACATTGTCTTGAAGATTTTTACCTTCTATTCGGCTGACGTGGAAACATGAGGAACTATGCGAAATTGTGTCGTGAGAACATGGTGGAACTCTAGTAACGATGTTGGAAGGACATACGTAAGGTACAACCTGTAAGTATTATGTGTTCCCTTTATATAAAACATGGAATATCAGTATTTGATTTTGAATCAAGACCGTTTTGCTTACCTATCAAATAACCAACTATTGAAGTTGGACGAAATTCAGCCGTAATATTTAATAGTATTAATTGTGACGATTTTTTTAGTTGTATAACTAATCTCTATCTCCATTATACACTGACGGCCAATTTCCTGTTTAAAAAAAATGACCTAGATCAAACCAATTGAACCGTTGTCAACAAGGACAGAGCTATATATGAGAACATAGATCTCGGTGATGGAAGATGAACGAAAACTTTGTGTTTTCGACTGTTTTCTTATAAAACTTTTAAAAGATATTATCAATACAAGTAATAAACTGCTCGTCAGCCAAAATGACCTGAAATATAACAAAATGCTTAGAGTTAGGAGGGACTGACACGTTTCGATCCTAGTAGGATCTTTCTCAAAGCCTTTGAGAAAGTTCCAGCTACGATCGAAACGGGTAAAGATATTGTCTTTAGAAAGTTTTAGAAACCTTTTTATTATGTAGCGCATGCGAATAATTGTGAGGAAGAAAGTGTTATATAGGACTAAGAACGAAGCCACTGAACTTTCTCATGATAATTTCAGAGCGCTATTTGGCATTAAAATTGATTTACAACTAATTTAGTTGTAAAATATTTCGCTATCAGTCAAAATGTTTTTGGTTTATAAATCTCTATAAGTTGAGCAATATAAGCCCTTTCGTCTAACCTTTCTATTTAAAATCTCACTTTGGTTTTTGGACATACCATCTTTCCAAGACCCAACTTTCTTCTCAGCCAGTCAGACACAACCCATGATTAATTGAATATGTTGAATTTCCGTTGTTGCGTATTGTGAAGGCCCACTGTTAACAATCTAAATCCTATCGATCGTATCCATGCTAACGTGTATACTCCCCTTAATAAGACACTAAGCATACATTGTTAGAGAGAATGTATGGTGGACATAACTTGTATGTAAACTCTATAAGTCCTTTGTGAAACTGAGAGCGTACGCTGCGACAGTTCATCAATATTTGATACCTTTCTTGGTGAATTTTTGGACAGTATTCTGTGAAGTTACCGTCCATGTTAATTTTTGATGAACCATTCCTATCACATGCTGTGTGGGAGACAATTCTCAAAAGCAGAGCCAATGACCGACTCCGGCTGGACACTTCACGAGCACGTTTGGGTTTCACAGTCACGCTGGATTTGGTTGGGTGTTAATTTATTCATCATTCCATCGGTAGAAACATTTACTATCGGAAAAAAAATTGACTAATTTGCAGAAGTCTCGCTCGGTCATTCACCTGTACGAACTTCTATCTTTTCAGGTCTGAATTTATACTTACAGAGCGAAATTATTATCATATAACTATTTGAACTCGAGTTCCCCAACGTGAAACAATTTCCAGACAAGCCTCCGTCCGTTATGAGAGGTAGCTCAAGAGATTCTAGATAAAACCACAAGTTACTATGGTGATCTGTGAACATGGCCGTTCGTTTGCCCCCTTTTTCAACTTTCATATGAATCGATTTGAAAGGCAGCAACATCAATGAAAAGATGGTATTGATTCTCTTATTTCCATGGCAACTTGAGTTTGAGTCGAAGCTATATATAGCTATGTCTCGGAAATTCATCAGCTTGTATTGCTCGAATCCTTGTTCGTTGGTGATAACGTTTAGATTACAAAATGATCATCGAAATATAATTGTTTATCAAGGTTATATTGCCACTTAGTTGACCGGTGACTCTCCAACTATGGGATTGGCGCCAGGCCTGAGGCTTCGGTCTGAGGCCGAAGACTTGATATTGAAAAGCGCCTATTTTATCGGAATCCAAATTCTTTTTTTTTTTTGGCACAGCCCTCCTTTAAATCAGTCCTTTCCTTATCATAACAATAATTTTCAATGGGCTCATGCATCAAGGAGCGAACATAGGACTAGGTCAGGGTAGCGCGCACTGTGCAGTATTGTATAGGTTCACAGCTTGGGGGTAAAATAACTCCCACACGAAGCGAACAGTTGCACTGTGCTATAACAAAAGAAAGAAAATATAAAGGAAAAGGTGATCAATCTATCTTTCATACAATATTTATGGACTGAATCAAGTTCCCACTTTTTCATACACACATATGCTTTGTAGATCAGAGAAGGAAATACCACCCCATACAGTAGAAAAAGCACTAATAGTTACTGATTTGCGTCGGTTGCTTTTTCATATTTGTTATTGAAAAAAAAATGATTTTGAATGACATTTGGTTAAGGAGCAAACTCTCAGACGACTCATTTAAATGACTTGGGTATGAGCCAATAAAGGTGGTTGAGCGCTCATAGTACCGTTAAAATATCGGCTGGGTTTTGCTGTCACACAAAATCTCAATCATTTTTACCGATAAACAGTGCTGGAACCTTCCCAGTGCTTGTAGGCCCTCAGTTTGCCACCAATAGTTTGAAGCAAATCTCTGCAGAAAGTCCGATAGCTGACTTGTCTGGTTTTGTATTCTTGAAGTCGCGATGAACACTGCTTTCGAAGAAACTCATTACATCGAGAATCTTCAGGGGACGTAGGGGTGTTTTCCCCCGAACAAATGCATACTGTCCTCCATAAGTGTCTTGTAAAAACAAAGTACCACGTACCCGGACAGTCTTTCGTTATGAACTGACGGCATGTGTCGCCTGAAGATGCCCGCTAATTGAAAAACATTTTCCGAATGGCCTTCCTTAGTCCCTTTTTGCTATGAGAATAAAAAAACACGGTAATACACGAGAAACTCTTCTTTGGACGTTTTTCTTCTCGCTGAAGAGGTTTTTTTTTGGCTGAGGAAAACTTTTGTCTGTGGACATCCCGAGGGGTATTGCAAGCGTTCTGTAGGGGGGTAAATATTTACGTGTGATCGTCGCTACCAGTTTAGGTTAAAACGTGTCGCCAAGGAAGGATGTCCAGTCCGTGTTGAGTCTTTTTGTGCATTGGGAGATGGTCGGACTTTAGATTGGGCAGCAATGCAATATGATAATAATTTCGCTCTGCAATTCCCAAACTTGTTTGCAGGACTTATTGGTGACAGTTACAAGATATTGACCTGAAACTTGGTGGGAACTTTGGTCGTGATGTCAAGTTGTACCTAGAAGATTGACGTCATGATTACGTCATTGGGCATCAAATTACACGTGTTTTTAGGAAAAACTTTGGTGCTTTATAACTTGAGAACCACATGGCCTATGGTTTTGATATTGGCATATGTTACTCAACACGTAAATTTCACCAAGTAATATAATTATTCAGTGTTGTGTACAAATGACCTTCACTTCCGGTGATACCGGAAGTTGAAGTTTGACTCAAAATAACTCAAAAACGGAAGGATTTGGGCACATAAAAGGGAAGCTAAAAGATAGAGTAGTTTTGGGGCTTTCAGAAAATATAAACGATAACGTCATACGCAGAGCCGTAAATAAAGATTTACGGCTCTGGTCATACGGGCTGTATAGCGCCCTCTATGGTTGATTCAATATATACAGTGATTACGTAATCCGAAAGTAAACAATGGATTTTCGCCAAATTTGGTATATGTAAAGCACTATAATGAACCTTGACATGTTTGTGAAGTTTGAAATTTGTGACGTTATTCAACCGGAAGTTATGTGCTTTTAAAGGAAAAACGGCGTAATTATTCAAATACTTTCTACATACACGGCAATCACATGTCGTACATCAATGAAAATTGCAAAATATTTACGTTCAATGACTTCTGAAAAAGTTCAGTTGCTTGTGATGAACTAACCGGAAGTTATTGTCCAGACAATATTATATAATATTTAAAGGTGAGGCCATTATATATACGCTATCAGTCAGTGTACGAATACTGCAATCAGCATGATCAGTACAAGTATGTATTTGTTCAGTCACGCAGTTTAAGTGTATTTCAATATGCCATTGTATGAGGGACGATTGATCACATACGTTCCAACATACAGGTGTACATGTACGTTCACATAACAGTTCCACTACGAAATGAGACCCCGAACACCTAGTGGTTGTTCCCACAATCACAATGTCAAGTTAATATTGGAAAATGCACAATATGAATTTAATTCTTACAATGCTCTCTGGAAGCCACGTGAAAATTACACTCAATGCAGGCCAGTGTGTCATTTCTAGTCCTTTACAACAGGAATGTACATATAATGGCTTCAATAAATATTGAGGCCCAATATAGTCTCAAGTCAGTTGCTGGGGTGGGAAACTGAAATTCTCAATTGTTGCGCTATATTCCGACTTTCCTGAGTGATTTATTTATTTGTTTATTTTTTACAAATGTTGCCCAACACAATGCTCAGAGGGCCACTGGAGGGTGAGGGCTAAAGAAAAGGGAGACAACCCCCCCCCTCCCCCCCCAAAAAAAAAAAAACAAGAACAAAAAAACAGAACAAAAAACAGAGCAATTAGGAAGATCCGTTTGCAAGAAAACTGTTAACTACTAACATTACTTTTGAAAACAGTGATACAACAGTTTAATAATTGGCACAATATATACCAACTAAACACATCTAGTAACATCTAGTAAGAAACTTTCAGGGAGGAATTGAATCAAGGTTGTAGGGTCTGTGTTTTATTACTGTACATCACCTTGCATCACATAGAGAATATCCATGGTAGCTGATGGCTGTCCAAAGTAAACATATTTGAAGCCATATGATGGGCCAAAAGTGCATTTTTAATTATTGATAAATGCCACCCCAAGATCTGGCTGAACTATATGATTGTTGCACTCTCATGAAAGGTATGAAATAATTATGTACACGATAATGCGATTATTATGCAAAAGTCGTCATAGAAAGCAAAATCGATGTATTCCGTCACGGTACATGTCCCCCACTTCCTGGCTTGTGAAATACGAATTGTATATGAAAACAGTGGAGCCATTAGGAGTATATACCAACAATAGAAAACTAATAATGCCAAAAAACCTAATGACTCCTCTCTTCAACAACACAAAGGGAAATTTATGGGCTGAATATTATTCCTGACATGTATTAGCTCGCAGATGTGTGAGGAACGGAACTCATTTATATAATAAATGCATTATTAAAAACCACACCACCCACCGGGCTTCATTATTACGATTCTTCAAATGAAGACAGAGCTCCCGCTGATTATATTGCCTATGAAGACGAGTGAAAATTATTTTTGAAATGATAGTTTTTCTGGCAATAATGTAGTGAATTCTTGTTGTTAGTTGATTCAAAGATGTCGACTAAAGAACGAAATACGTAACCACTATAACCCACACCTACCACATCGAACCGAACTGAAACGAAAAAGCAACAACTAACAGACAGTTTGAGCAAGAACTAATTAAGAAAAGGCTTTTTTAGGTGTTCAGGTTCAGGCCGAACACCTATTGTAATTGTTAGGTGTTCGGGTTCATGCCGAACACCTATTGTTATTGTTCGAGATTTTAGGTGTTCGGGTTCAGTCCGAACACCTATTGTTATTGTTTGAGTTTTTCTTTTTCTTTTTCATTAATCTTCTTCCCAAACTTGTCAGCAGGACTTCTATATTATGACAGTTACAAGATATTGACTGGAAACTTGGTGGTAACTTCGGTCGGGATGCCAAGTTGTATTTAGAAGATTGACGTCATAATTACGTCATCGGGTATCAAATTACACGCGTTTTTAGAAAAAAACTTTGGTGCTCTTTAACTTGAGAACCACATGACCTACGAATTTGATATTGACATATGTTACTCAACACGTGAATCTCAACAATTAATATATTTCCGGTGTTACAAGAAGTTGAAGTTTGACTCAAAATAACTCGAAAACGGAAGGATTTAGGCACATAAAATTAGCGGCTAAAAGGTAGAGAAGTTCTAAGGGTTTCAGAAAATGTAAACGATGCCGTCATGCGGGCAATATAGCGCCCTCTACGGTTGATTAAAGATATACAGTGATTACGTAATCCAAAACTGAACAACGGATTTCCGCCAGATTTGTTGAGTGTGAAGCACTAATGCACCTTGACATGTTTGTGAAGTTTGAAATCTGTGACGTCATTCAACCGGAAGTAATGTTCTTTTAAAGGGAAACGACATAATTTTTCAAAATAATACTGTTTACTCAGTAATTACATCACGCGTACATCAGTGAAAATTGCGAAATATTTACACTGTACACATTCAATGACTTCTGTAAATATTCAGTTGCTCGTGATGGACTACATTTAACCGGAAGTTATTGTCCAGACAATATAAGGTGACGCCATTTTCTACACGCTATCAGTCAGTGTACAAATACAACAATCAGCATAATGCAGTAATTGTTCAGTCACGCAGTTTAAGACTTAAAAGTGTATTTCAATATGCCATTGTATGAGGGACGATTGATCACATACATATGTACGTTCCAACATAATGTTCACATAACAGTGCCAGTACGAAATGAGACCCCGAACACCTAGTGGTTGTTCCCACAACCACAATGTCTAGTTATAATTATGGTCTGATAATGTGTACAACAGTCAGTAACATACAAGAAAATATGTCATTGCTCTCTTCAAAAACAGAGACCATGCAGAGTGTTTCTTGTTCTTTTGTCTCCAAAACTTGAACACCGATTGTGATTACAAAGTTCTCCCTGGTATAACTATGGCCATTTTGAAAGCAAGACTGGAACGAATGCTTTCTTAAAAACAAGAAGCACATGTACACGCACACGTACTGTGGTGCACTATACATGTACATTGAAACCAATATCAACACCGACTATAACCTGCACAAACTTTTTAATCAAAAACGATCACCACACGACTGCACTGCCTATCCCGATTATTTTGACAAAGCACGCGGTTGCCCGGGCAACATGAAACTGTATACCCCCTGTTGGTTTGTCGAGTTCTACTGACCTCTTCAACCCACTGCTGACATTGGACCGCTGGAGGTCGTTGTGTTGGTATTTGGTTGATTCTAGCCGTGCAGTTACAATAGGGGTACAGACCAGTTACTGTAATGAATTCCCATAGGCTCCCATGCTGAATAGCCAATTTCAAAAAATTATTAAAAATATTCAGAAGTTTCTCAGACACTCAAGCTATACACCAAAATGAAGCTGAAAACTTCAATTTTCATTTTCATTTCAATTTTCTATAGGGTAACCAATGACTCATTTTAGGAAAATCCATCCAAAGGAAAATACCCTGAAAACGGCCATGTTGACTGGTGCCAGACTCAAAAAATGTACCCCTCCCCTACAGGCCCAAGGAGAGCGAGTTTAGGGCCAGAATTCATCCAAACAGCTCAAAGTTGAAAGTCCAAACTGTGGCGACCAGGGCCCAATTTCACGGCGCTGCTAAGCACAAAAATATGCTTAGCGCAAAAATGTCTTGCCCAATAAAACAAACCACAGTCAAAAATTTCATTTGATATTCATGGTCAGTGAACAACACCCAAAGAACAATCACAAGTGATACACAACACATGGAAATTTGGTTATTAACCCTCAGTTTTTATTAGGACTGAAATGTCATGCTTAGCAAATTCTTGTGCTAAGCAGCGCCATGAAATTGGCCCCGGGTTCCATCCATTTTCTTTACAAGACTTCCCATAGGGCCGGCCCAGCAAATGATTTTATAAAAAAGATTTTGAGGGAATACAAAAAACTAATGAGCTCCGCGGACTGATCTGGACCTATTTACTGGTCTGCACCCATACTGTGGTTTTGTTTCCAGGGCGAGATGTTGTGGGCGCCATGACACATGACACTTGGGGCGCGCATTACATTATTCACAGCGTAAAACTAACTATGCATATCATGCGCAAGACGGCAAAGAATGGTGACACAGGAGGGATATCGCACATCAGAAATATCTTCGCACATATTGTGAAGTTTAAATCACAAATTCACAGATATCTGCGCAGTTTTGTGATGTGCGATGTTTGCACATCACAAATATCTATGCACATAATAACGCACACCTGCGCACATTTGTCTTTTTTGTGTTTTTATAATTATTGTGTGGCATGATTTTTTGTTAATAATCTTTGTTTGCTTAGTTACGGTACGAAGAACTCAAGTGAAATGTAAACAAACAGATATTATAACAGCGGTCAACTGCCACGACATGCCCAATAACGTGGTGCAGTTAGTGGTTGTGATTCGCCCATAATGTCATATGTCATGGCGCCCACAAAAATGCGTAATGACACTATAGCTGGTTGATTCACGTTGCAAAACAGATCTAGATCGGAACTCGACTTAAAAATGCCCTGAACTGAACACTGTAGGCCCGCATTTTTTTTTTCGAAGATCCCAACTTTCCCATGGTAAGTTACCGGTACTGTGTATGCATCGCGCGGCCAACCGTGCCAGTGTTTCAACGTGTGGAATTGAAGTTATCGTGTTGTGATTCGGTGTTCAACTGTCATAAATCATAAATAGGCCTACATGAGGACATGGTGACGGTGTGTAGCATCAGGGTTAAGGTTGAACTTTGGTCAGCTTGAATACCGGTCGCTCTCATACTATAGACACAGGTTTCTGTCGTAACGATGGCGTATAGCGCATGGCTATCATGAGCTCTATTGACGCAGATGTTAAAGGGAGCATAAAGGATTTGCAAAGATGTGCGTTTTGGCTGAATTTGGTACTCAAACAGAAGTGAAGGTCTTAAACGTCCTTACAGAGTTACAGACGTTGTTTCATGTACCTTTTTTACGCTTTGTTCATCTGGATAGCAGAAATACGGCCGAAATAATCCCCCTCCGTATCCTTCACGGTTACACCACGCTTTCGAAATGGTACAAAATCGTTCGGACGAACGATCTTTTTAAAAGACACCAAATCTTGATTTCCTTAAAAAACCCAGCATCTGATGAACCAGCATCTTTACGAACTGTTGAGTCCATTTTCTGTCTTAAACTCAATCATTTTTTTTGGAGGCTTTGCAAATGATCCTGTACGCTGCCTTTAAGTATCGACTCGGTGCCGAACCTGTGTCCCAATAATATCTCGCTGGTGAGAATTGGTTGCTGGCACACATTGTCATTGTATTACACAAGAGTTGCTTGTTTTAACTATTATAGTAATATTACTTGATCAGGTGTCATTTTCACATTGCGGCTAAATAGTGTATAATGGGCAAATTTCTTAACTCTTCATTGCACTTCGCGTGGAGACACCCTCCTCCTTCATACACTACGTGACTAGTGTCACGTAGTGCACGTTCATCTGGTCCCCCGCCGATACCATCACAATCCCCTCCCGCCGACAGCTTACACTTACACTAACGTGACTAGTGTCACGTAGTGCACGTTCATCTGGTCCCCCGCCGATACTATCACAATCCCCTCCCGCCGACAGCTTTTTCTTCGGTTGTAATCTCGGCTCCGGCTTGTAAACTCTTACATTCTGTTTCTGGACAGTCTTTGAAAGTATGCGTGTTTTGTAGGTCCTCAAAGTTATTACTATGATATGGAGTGGTTATTGCGCATGATGATGTAAATTTATGGATGGTCCAGGAATCGTAAAAAGTATACTTTGGGAAGGTCGATATGCTTTTCGAAAATGGAAAAAAATTCAAACGATTACTTTGCATTTTTGTGCATGACTTCGACAATTAAGAACCCTCAGAAATCTCCTAGCCAATTCCTAATATGTCATCTGACCTCGAGTGTCACGTGACATTCATTGTCACCCGATATTGTACCAATGCTTCCAGATACTTTTATGGGGAAAAATGAAGCTGCATTTAAAGGTGGATACTTTGAAAAGCCTGAATTGTCATGCAGACTTCACTCCATGGAAGTGAGTCATATCACTCTCAGTGACACACTAAAAACTGATGCGAGCAATGTGCGAGTAGAATGCGATCAAAGCCCAAATCCATCGCTAAACGAAAAATTGCTATGCAAAGCAGTCGGATCGATTTTCAGTTTTAGTGATGCATTTGGGCTTTAGCGATGATCGCAAAACTTGAGTGAAATCGACTCAGAGATCATGCCCGTTTTCATCGTATTGCCTTGCTAATCAACCTGATGTATTCTGAATTGTTCTCGCAGATCAGACAAGATGAGGCAGTCATCCTAGGCCTACTAAGATGAAACCCACGTCCAAAAAGCCATCCAGTGCGCCTGCGCGCATCTCAGCCAAGGATGACATCTGGAAGGACATCCACGACTGGGCCAAGCCTTTCGGGTCACGTGGTGAGGAGAGGGAGGGTCACGATGGAGACCAGAGCACGATGATCGGCTCGCAGCTGAAGGACAATGTGACGGAGCAGAGGATGCTTGAGGGTCGACTCATGGACCTGTCCAAGGAAAGGTACAAGTTCATCGTGCAGGTGGCCTGGCAGAGGAAGGCCTTCGTGGACCGACAGAAGGCCAAGACGGGTGTCATGAAGGACCTCCTGAATGGAATAGACACCTCACAGGTTGCTGCCGGTAAGGGGAAGAACTATAATGCCAGGATGCATGCTCGGCATGACACTTATAAGAGTCTGGTGATGAAGACGTACGGCGAGGAACGCGGAGGGAAGCAGTCTTCCATGTCACATGGCAATGTGGAGGAGGACGGGGAAGGGTTACTGGAGAGGAGACCCATCTTCCCTCCCTCCAGCCATCCCATCTTTAAGACAGAGCTCCCTCATTCATCGCTATCACAACCCTCATCATCGCCAAACAGCCAGAGGTTCGCCCAAGCCAGGAACAAGATGTTGGACAGGAGGAAAATGAACATCAGCTTTCCGGCCATCGAGGCTGGTAACAATTCCGGTGTAGGTCTAAGCCGAGGACCGGGACGCGGCGCCCGGAGCCAGGGCCTCATCACCCAGCGTCAGAGCATGCCGGCCAACTTCCTCCGACGAGACGTCCACAAAATGACCTCACAGCTTAGCGATCTCCGGGAGACCAAGTCGGCCAGCAACATTCCAAAGTATCTGAAATACAGGGCCGTGTATGACGGCCGGTTCAACAAGCTGGAGAAGGTGCTGGTCAAGCCGTACACTGGGAAAGACATAGGCAGCATGAAAAGCTTATTACGGACGCTTCCCCAAGCACCCTCACCATCACCCACACCCGTCACAGCTAGTGGTACTTGAGTGAGAAATCAAGATCAATTTCCATGCGTGTTAGATTGCCAATTATTTACACATAAGGCCACATAAAAAAAATTACTTGTTTAGCGTCCCCGCCCGACCTCCGATATGAGCCCGACCTGTATTATTATTTTTTTTTTATTTGTCTCAAAAAAAAATAAATATTGGGGGAAACAATTATTTCTTGTATGTCAAAGCAGTGTGCGCTAATATCTACCATAATTTTCGGACTAAACATCATGAAGGCCACCTGGGGCAGAAGCCGCAGCATGCGAAAAATGTTCAAATTTAAGCGGAAGGGACATTTGATAATCAACGTTCCGGAAATGTGTACCGATGTGGCGGACTGAAGGAATATCAGCCGAGCGTATGACTAGAACTACCGTAACCCGACTTGAGTCAAGTCTACATACTTAGGTTTCTCTAGTCTACTGAAATTTCCAATGGTCAGATATCTAGCTTGAAAGCTTCTATGGTCTTCAGTATCTTCCTAACATGTTTTCTGACCATGAATACCATGTATCTTTTCTTCCACAGGCATGTTGCCATTCTATCCTTAAAATAAAAAATAAAAATAAAAACCTCCCTCCCTACCTAGAAAATTTGGAAGAGGTGGACGCTAAACAATTTTTTTTTTATGTGGCCTAAAGGATGTACTCCAGTTATTAACTATTCGCCTTTCGGATATAAATGAGGCCTCAAAGTTGCTCTCTTTTTCATGTGATGGATGAGTAAATATTAAGCGGACAATATTAAACGCCGCGTCATTCCATTTCGCGTGAAACTGCAAGGCATCTCAAAAAAGTCATTCGATTTCACTACATGCGCAAGCAAATGTAAACAAGCGTCAGGCGAATTATAAAGAATCTCCTTTCAATTTAAAGTTTCATTCGAACAGTATTCAAATTCGCAACGGCAATTTTGGCAGTGTGCTAAATTGAATGTCGATTTTACATGGCTAAACCGAATGATTGTTGAACTTAATTGAATGCAATACGGATGCATCAAAGTAAAATCGAGTGACGGTTTCAACCGAGGAGGCAAAATCACGTCGACACTAATGCGTGAAAATGAAATTGGCCGCTCATTTGCCGAAAATGACTGGGGAAACCTTTAATATCCGGCAGGGGTATTGATGTTCTGTTGTGAAAAAAGCACATAATTATATAAAAATATATTGAAGATGGTATTTACGTGATGCACTAAATTAAATTCGGCTGTCTGTAGATCAGACGTTTGATGTCAGCCGCAGTAATTTTTTTTAATTTAAATTTTAAGATTTTTAAAATTTAAATGTTTTATTATTTTGGATCGAGTTTAACAAGTAAATGTCTGTTTACAAGTATACACCTTTTGTGGTACTGAAGTATTAAAATAAAACGCAGAAAACGTTGCTTCTTGATATTTGATGTTATTTTCTGCGTTGGCAATGAAGTTATTTGCTTCTTTTTAAAATTTCTTTCCCAAGTTGAAATTCTAAACAAAAAGGGCATACATGTACTATATAACTGCAATCCAGTTGCGCACAGGGGCCAATTTCATAAAGCTGCTTAGGCACCAACATTTACTGAATCACCAAATCCCTTGGTAAATAAAATAACCATAATATGAGCCAAATCTCCTTGTGAATGTTATGCTTAGCAAGCAATTATTAATGGCCGAATACAATGTGTCCAATGTACATGTACATGTACATGTAAAAGCAGGAAACATCACTTGAAAATTAATAAGTTTACAATCCTGTTTAATTAAGGGAGACTTTCCATGCTTAAAGGAATTTTGTGCTTAAGCAGCTCTTTGAAATTGGCACCAGGCACCAAAACTGTTTATTCAAACGTACATGAATAACACGATACTTATAGTAATAAGGCAGTTATACGCTTCCGTAGACTTTGGGCCTGTTTGTTTTTACGCAAAGGATCATGAATCCTTCGGATCCGGATCCCATTTTAGCGTACCCTGCATAGGAGAAGGATCCGAAAATGGGATCCGGATCCGGATCCGCAGATTCGTCCGAAACAAACAGGCCCTGTATCTACTCGCCGAGTCAAAGGGGGCAACTGGCCAATGAGAGCGCACGCTTCATTCACGTGATTTCCAAGATGGCAGCGCCCATGGACAATGTTAGCAACGCTGTTAGGCTGACGAAAGTTTCGAAAAAGTTAGTCTTTTTGTGGCCAGACTATGTTGCCTGTCTTTATGATGTGATTTCTCCCGTTTTCAAGAAAAGGAATTAACTTCAGCAGGCCTTCGAGGAAAAGAGAGGACACTTTAATGAAGGTATTTATGATCGTTGCAAAATAAATACAATGTTCACCGACTATTCATTCAGTCGAACCGTCGAACCATGGCCTACAATACATGGACTTATACATGCACGCAGTAGTCAATGAGATTGTTTGCTTAGCTCTCGTGTGCGGCGGCCTTAAGTGTGGACTGGCTGCGCTTGAAATAATCATAATTATATCACTAACTCGACTTCTTCATTTTCAGGGAGTTAACAGAGGAGGACATTAGTACAATTTTATAGTTTCCAAATGCATGATTTGTACGTACTAATAGGACAATCTTGTTCAGTTTTGCCAAGATGCTTTCAGCCTACTTTTATATCTCATGATGGAAATTAACACTTGAGGCCTATGACGAACAAAATAATCACCAATTTTTGATTCCAAATTTATTTTTGTGCAGTTTATTACTCGATTAAAGTTGCGCGGTTGTGAAAAAAATGATTTAACAATGTCATTGAATGATTTAGTATTTTAGAATTTACATAATATGGGTCAGGTGTTTTTAATGGTGTTTTCAAAAACAGCACTTCATTAAAGCTGTAATCAAGCCCTGTATTTCACCAAACACTAGGATTAATCTCAAGACGAGTTGCAAATTATGACATCACACTTTGCATAGCAATTAAAATTGATTCATATTTTAAGAGTAGTCTGTCGTGAAATCGACCCTAGACCTGTTTATTGTTCTAGTCGTGTCTGCGTTTTGCTTGTGTATGGAATAGCAAGCCATATTGCTGATTTCACGAAACACAAAGATTAATTTTAAAGTGAATCAATTTTAATTGCTAAGCAAAGTGTGATGCCACAATACCATGGTGATATGGTTACTCATCTTAAGGTTAATCTCAGTGCTAGGGGGAGTGAACTCCAGCACAGTTCCACGAACTGTCTCAGTCAAATGCTTAGAGTAAGAAGGGCCTGACGCGTTTCGGTCCTAGCAAGATCTTTCTCAAAGGCTAGTCACTCAGTTTAGTTGAGTCTTCACCTATTTTGGTTCAATGCTCATTTTATTGGACGTTTCGTCCATTCAGCCAGTGTGAATTACTTTGTGGCAATTTTCCAGGCTTTTAGTTCATAAAAATTAACGGTATGATTAATGCAGTTCAAATTAGAAATCGGGTTCTTTCCAAAACATTGACCCAATGAGTATGGGAACTCTGTTTAGCCCAGGATCGTAGCTGTAAATTACACCGAGACTATGATTTACTGTTACCAACACGGCAGCTCTGAGATCTGAAAAGTCTTGCTGCCTGAAAGTAGGCTTATACCCGTGCTTACACAATTTAGAGGGCTCCTGTAAGCAGCTGTACTGTAGTTGTAAGTTGTAACATTACTGTTAACCCCACGCATAACGGCTTGCAATAATGGGCTCATAGGTCATTATTAAAGCAAGCTAACACAGTAAATCGTAGTCTTTGAAATTAAGTTAGTTCCTAATGATATCTGCCAATCATCATAATACCAATTCTGAACAGAGCAATTATGCTTATTATTATTTATATAAATATGAAATAATCATATGAGACATTCCCAACAAAGAAATTGATTGTTCCATTTTCATCCCCATGTATTATAATAGAACCATCAACCTGCATGCTGTGTTGAAGTATAATTATGTTAATGTAAACATTAGTAGTGAGGCTTACTCAAAATGTGTCTCCAAATACAATGTTAGGAATGTCTCATACGAGCGGCCACGCAACATTAATTGATGCAGGTGCAAGAAAATCTGAAAAAAAATGAACTTGAAGTTTAAAATACTTCGAAAATGAACTTGAAGTTTAAAATACTTCGAAAATGTACTTGAAGTTTAAATTACTTCGAAAAATAATTTGAATATTTAAAGGTACTGTCGTATTTGGTAGCAGCATTGCTGTATTTATCCAGAAAAGAGTAAAACCAATGACCATAAACAATTTTGATCTTTTGAAGATAACAAATCATTTGTTTGTATTTATCCAGAAAAAGTGTAAAGCCAGTGACCATAAACAATTTTGATCTTTTAACGGTAAACAGATTTTTAAAATACTGTGGGCGTTTTTCACAGTTTACTCAAAAAGTGGGCACCGTATGGGACTAACAAATTCACAGATTAATGTTACTGTGTCTTCCTTGATATTGTTGTCCATGAATCTGCATTTCTTTGACAAAAACCAAAGTATGATATTACCTTTAAAATACATCGAAAATGAACTTGAATGATTAAAATACATCGAAAATGAACTTGAATATTTAAAGGTACTATCGTATTTGGTAGCATCATTGCTGTATTTATCCAAAAAAGAGTAAAACCAATGACCATGAACAATTTTGATCTTTTGCTAATAAATAAAATTAACGGTAAAAAGATTTAAAAATACTGTAAGCTATTTTCACAGACTGTTTCCTCAAAAATTGGGCTCCGTATGGGACTGAAAATATTACAGATGTTACTGTGTCTTCCTTGATATTGTTGCCCATGACATTTGTGCATTTCCTTGACAAAAACCAAAGTATGATATTACCTTTAAAATATGTCTAAAATGAACTTGAATGATTAAAATACATCGAACATGAACTTGAATGTTTAAAGGTGTTATCAAATTTTGGGAGCAGCATTGCTGTATCCAGAAAAGAGTAAAACCAACGACCATAAACAATTTTGATCTTTTGAATATAAAAAAAATAACGGTAAAAAGATTTAAAAATACTGTAAGCGTTTTTCACAGACTGTTTCCTCAAAAATTGGGCTCAGTATGGGACTGAAAATATTACAGATGTTTCTGTGTCTTCCTTGATATTGTTGCCCATGACATTTGTGCATTTCCTTGACAAAAACCAAAGTATGATATTACCTTTAAAATACATCTAAAATAAACTTGAATGATTATAAATACATCGAAAATGAACTTGAATGATTAAAATACATCTATAAAATGCACTTGAATGATTAAAATACATCGATTTTCATGATTATCATCATTGATAATTAATTCCTATATTAATAAGATTTCTTTTACATATTTTTTTCTCAAAGAAAGTATCTTGTTTTGACAGTGCACATCATGAAGTGGCCAAAAATTTATCCAAATCGGTGACTTCGCTTTGTATCATCCCCCTACGCGACTATACTCATGCATGTTGCAACTGTATAATGTGTAGAATTTCCATGCGACTTGAACTTCACAGCTGTTTCGATTTTTTTTTGGTTTTTTTTATTAGTATTTCAAACGATTTTTTTCTCCAAAATATAACCGGGTTTAAAAGGGCAATACTTCACAGAAGTATTCCTTGTAGTGCGAACTTAATGGAGAGTATTAGCTTTCAGCCAGAAACTCTTTTAGTTTCCGATCGAATCCAGTGCTCTACTTTTTCAGTAAAATATTTTCTTATGAGCTTTAAGTATGTACATCTCACATTAAAGTGCATGCAATGATTAGGGTGTGCTTTTTGTTTTACAATAAGAATAATACATCGATTGCGGCAAAATTACATGACTTTCATTTACGTTCTGCATTTAACTCTCACTTTCACCCTTTGTACGCATTAAACAATGCACCCATTGTAATATTCATTGCGCAATGCTCACGATTCCACCAATAAGCGCACATTTCTGTAACTCTTTCTCCTTGAAAATCACCAGGGCTCCATAAATATGACCTAATAAATATAATATTATTCAAATGTTACAATGTTTACAATGTTACAATTGGATATGATTATATGGATCTATGCTAATGAGTGCAAAATGACTTATTAAAACATGAAAATCTTAACCACATTACTGCAATACCGGATATTGAGTTACAGCTAATGAAACTAATGAGACTATAATCATATGGATGTTTTTCCTTGCAATGGAAAAAAATGGAAATTGCAATGGTCGACCGTATGAAGAAATGTTAGTTATAATATTGTAACCCTATAAACTATTTGTTTTCTTTCTTTTTTTCTGCTTTGGTCTTCAGATGTTGTCTCGTAAAACGAATCACTTATCCATTAGTAATCGACACAGAAATGTCATTGAGTGGACGATTGTGAATCTAAATCAAATTCTGTAATAACTGTCAACAACACTGATGAATCCTTATTGCTACGAGCCGATGGTGGCGCTATTAGTAAAATGAAAGTCAGTGTAATATTTGTGCATACGAAATTCATATAGAGGATAATAAACATGACTGTTCATATGCATACGTCTTGCAGAAAACAGTTCATAATTTTCTGTATAACCCTGCACTTGGGGAGAGAGGTAATCACTTTATTAATTTTTTTTTTAATTCCATTTGGAATTTACAAAGTTTTGAATCTGCTTTATTGGAAAGATTGGGTGAAAGAATTGAAAAGAAAAAAACTAATCTTTGAAAGCTTAGAATATTGAAGGGAAATTCCTAAATATAATAGATTTGTTTATTTGTTAATTTATTTGTTTGTTAAAGAATTGGCTTAATTTTGTTTTGTTCCATGCAGATTTGTAATGCACCTTTAATAATATGCGCATGCACAACTGCGCATTCCTTTGATATTAGGATTCGTGTTGTACTGGATTGACTGACTTTTTCAATTCACAGTGTAAGGAATAACTCATTGTACTAAAATGGACACACTATATTTACACCTTTGGTGCCCCAATACATCAAAATATACTTTTAAGTGCTTAAAAATACATCAAAAAATTTCTTTAAGTTTAAGATACATCAAAAAATGATCTTGTATTTTAAAATACATCCATAATGAACGTGTAGTTCAAAATATATCCAAACGTTTGTCAAGGATGAGCTTTATTCTGCAACTTTCATGAATTGTTCTGCAACTTTCACAAATAAGGGATGGCAAATCGCAATGTCAAATGACAGGAATTCTATCCTATGCATAATTGCCGAATTCGTTTAAAGAGGTTGTTCAACAATCAACAAACCTCGCTTTATTTTGTTTGAACTATTATCCTTAAATTACTTGAAATGCGAAAAACGTATATTTGTCTCACCCTGAATATAGAAATATAGTCTTTTTTTAGGATTATAGTTCTGACAAATAAAGCAAGGTTTGTTGTGTGTTGAACATCCTCTTTAACTTTTCGTTGAATGTAGTATGGTCAAGGCGTTGACGGGTTTTATTCCATTGAAATCCAGCGGAAATGTTTGAACTTTTGAGCTAAGTGTGTTGGTCTTCTTTCTTGTCTTTCGTGAGTGTTGCATTCCCATGCAAGGTGTCATTTAGTTATTGATATAAGAGAACATTCGATCGCTTGCCCTGCATAGGTAGGGGAGACAGAAGGAAGAGAGATTGAAACGATTATTTCATTCCATGAAAATACATCAAAAGTTCGTTTACAAATACCACATTGTTTGAGTGTGCATAGATGATTCTAGCTCCCGAGGTGTTGGAAGTTGACAAACCATAGAACCCGAGGCAAACTTCCAATTACTAAGGGAAGCTAGAATCGCTGTTCATCCGAAATAAACCATCTGATATTTGTTTCACTATACCTCATATATTCTTTATTGTCCACAATTTCGTCGAGCAAATATACATCCACTGGCACGTGATGGTGAATTGACCAATTGAAATTCGGCTCTAGGTCATGAATATTTATGAGGTAAAGTAAAATCCACTAAACCCCTGGTGGACCGCGTAATGAGTTCATCAATTCGTTTGTTCTTGCAAACTATTTCAGTTGCTTGACAGAAATCCAAGAATATTACTGTTCGAAGATAAGGTGCTTGACATTCATTTCCATTCTGGGTGATTGAGTACTTGAGGAGTTATCATGGTAGATATTATGGAATTGTCGAAATATTTTACCATTCGTGATCGATCCATTCTCTACTGTCAGCATTTAGACAGGACAGAACATATTGGCCGTAGTTGTCACTAGATGGATCGAAGATGACCGATATGTTGACGTGGACATCGATATTCGGTGTACTCCCACATGCAGTAGTTGAGATGCCACCCCAGCTGACACCAGTTGAGCAAACCCCCTCTACCAACACTCCTTAAAGAATGGTATAAAAACAAACATGAATGAGATCAATTGTGACATATATTGCGTACGCTCTATGCAAGAACTGTACATTTTTCTGAAACATTAAGATCTGGGAATATGTGGGCATCAGACGAGTATCATGAGTTATACACTGTAAGTAATACAATGTATAACAGGGATGTGTGAAACTTCATATTGAAATCCGAATTCCGATTTTTTGGTTTAGATCTTAACTCAGAATTCCTGCTTTTTTTGTACACCTGCTCTGTACAAAAGTAGAGGAACTTTTACATTTCCGCTTTTTTCTAAGTGATTACAGTTTGTTTGTGTGTGTAGCCACTCACTTCCCTGGTATTATTTTAGACTATAGGGATGGTATAGTACTACTAGATGTATAGACTCTAAGACTATAGGGGAGGGCGGCATTATGGAAAAGCTCATATCGTCAATGTGGGTATTTTGAGAATTGCAGCTCCTATAGGCTATATCTTAATCATGCATTCATTCAACGTGTCCACCATCAGGAATGCAATTAATTCTTTGTGATTCATACCTCCATTAGGCCTTGTAGATGGCCAGCCTGGATTACCAGGCTTCAGGCAGTTGGCAAAGGCGACGAAGAAGTCGACATCAGAAATAGTCAGAGATGAACAAAAATCATCGCTCAGAATCCACTGGTACCCTGAACCGTACAACCACACACCATTCACTCCTGTTCCTTGACACGCAATCCTGTCTCTTGTCCATTCAATGGAGTTCTTGGTAGTGCATGTTGTAGGCCAATCATCTGAACCGAACAGACTAAAGTAATACAAAAATAATATTTCTTTAATAAGACATCTTAATTATACATCGAATGAGTCCAATAGCGCTCCGCACTAATGATGTCACACAAGTGATTTGGCCAGCAAATCCCCCGGATGTCAGACAAACTTCATGCATGCACATACATTGTACATGCACACACCCACACCCAAACACGTTTGCAATGTTTGTCTTGGATCCAGTGTGCTATTTTTAGCGCAAGTGCGGAGTGCTATTGCCAAACTTCACTTCAATTATAAACGAAACGCATCCCTGTTTAAAGCAGAGTGGAGAAATTATGAGGTAAAAGGACAATGACATAAAGATGAACTATATTCAAAACAATATTGGCTAAGAATTATTAGGAAGACTGTTGATCATGGCCTCCTCACTAAGTGCGATGATACTGCAAGACACATAGACGGACAAACAGACTTACAGACAGACCGACACTGCTTATCCCTATTCAGTTTCTGGCTAAATAAAGAAAGAAAGAACGACCGGAAACATAAAAGATAAATTTTATAAATTTGTGCCGGCTGATCTAAAAGAATGACCTATAAAGTATAAAGTGTAGCCCAGACATGTTTGAAATGACTGGCTTTCCTCCATTTTGTACCCCTTCAATATTGCAGAGATATTTCATGCAAATAAAAGTGAACGGCGGCATAATGATGCTTGCTGTTTGTCAGTGGCGTGACCCTTTGTTGTGACCATATTGCCATGGAGATCACCCAGTCTCGGGAAACCGACCCAAAATAATGCTAGTTAAATCATGGTGTTATTTTAGCGCCGCTTATTGCTATGCCAGACGAGGCTGAATACTGAAATTCAATATAATGAATGTGCTTATCCATGCGTGATGGCATAATTAGTGGGCCTTGGTGTTTGTTCAAGCACAGGCGCGAACGTTGATTTACCAGACAGTGCTCGTAGACCAACGTTCAATCCACAATCAACAGCTTTTATATTCTTCCACACAAAAAAGCTGACATTTCATTTTATGAACACACCAACCAAGTACAACCCGACTGACCAACCAACCATCCACACGACTGACCAGCCAACTGACCAACCGACTGACCAACCAACTGACCAACCAACTAACCAACCAACTGACCATCCAACTGACCAACCACCCACCAATCGATCCACCCGCCCACTAACAAACCCACCAAAACACGCCCTTCCAATATTAGAAATAAAATTATGTTCACCTCATACATGCAGCTCCGGATCTGCTCCAGCAATCTATACAGGGAACAAACATTGATGTCAATTGAACATGTGAAGTGAATGGCAGGTTCTACCTTTAATATCAGCATTAAATAGAATCATAGGTTTATTTTTGTTCAATCCTCTGCCATTTAAAGGGACAGCAATGTTTACTATCATGACACCTCATATCATGCCTATACATGACAGTCAGATACACCTCATCCCTGCTGTAGGAGAGGAGATTGAATTATTTAGTTCCTTTGCCTTTCGTTTGATTAATATGTTTCTGCATTTGTACCAATCAGAATACAATGTATGTAACTTATTAATGGTTTCAGTGTGATCTCAATGGCATTTGATGCATACATTGTGTATTGCCACGATAATTTTTCATCATTTTTCATGACGTTCCGTTCGTGTTGTCGTACCATACATGTGTATGTATGTCGACATTACATGCCATAAAGCATATTCATTACACAGAATATGAAATTATGTCAATTTTATTTCGTCATTGTAGACCTACCTTATATTCTTTTAGTCTGTCAGCTTGTATTTTTACGTGAAATAACAACAAGGGAAACTGACTGAGCTTGTCTTTTTGCTAGTTCTTATAATTATTTAGTAATTGTTTACATGCTGTATCGTATTTGTTTTTGTCAATTCGAATCCTCATCACCGTTGACATAAAGGTTATACGTACAGACTTTGATTGGATCGGTAGTAGTATCATCACACACTGGTTTGATGTAGTAATTCCCGGACACAGGAGAGGCGCTAGCATCGACGATTGCTTGGCATGATCCTGCACGAAGGAGTAAAAGGGGAATCTACACATAGAACTTCGTAAAGTAGAATAGATAATATCGTCATCAAAACCACAAAGCAAATTGACTGGATTAATTTTAAATCGATGAACAAAGAGAAATTGACTGGAGCTGGATTCGGACCTGCGACCCCAGGTATACCGTACCTACACTCTTCCAGCAGGGAGCTATCCAGGCTGGACACCGCCAACCTAGGGCGGTAGACTGCCGGTATATGGTATTCCAGGGATCGCAGGTTCGAATCCCGTTCAAGTCAACATTTCTTTGTTTACTTTTCAATGATTTAGAATAGATATTGTGTTGGCTTTACTTTGCCCACACAATACACCTACATCAATGCACATATTATTCAGGATTACGTGTGTCATGTGTAGCAAATTTTTCTCAAACAATAAATTCGTCTGAAACATAAATTCTCTGACGAATGGACCGGACTGGACGTTGTAATACCCGAACGTGTCCATTTTCTCCGCCCCCTTTTCAGCAAGAAGTAAAATATTGGAGTTGAACACAAATTGACAGAAAGGAACTTAAGCTGCTCATTACCAGGATATTCACAGTTGTACCCCACTGCTGCAGATCCATCGAGATGACACGTGCCTCCGGTTTCACAAGGGTTGGGGTCACATGACACTATCATGGAGAAATCAAAAGCAAACTGTAACAGGTTGACTGCTACACCCAACGCCACGATACAAATACCATATTTGTTTGTTTGTTTGTTAACATTGCCTCCACAGACACCTCCAACAGGTCTGGAAATTGGAACATCCAAATATTTTTTAAATAAAATATCGAAAAGTTATCATACTGATCAAGCACAAGGTGTGTGAACCAGACTATAGACACCAGATGATAATGCCCATAGTGCGAAATAAATCCCAGGGAAATTGTTATCATCATTGTCAGTCAAATAAATAATTCATCCATTGATTTTTAATTGCTATACCAGTGAAAATTTAGTGGAATTTAAAAATTGGGGCAAGTTGTTGTTGTTGTTTAATTTCAAAGGCGCATTAAAAACAAATATTACAAACGCTTTTGATTAGTTTTATTTCCCCGAGCATCTAGCCTTATATCCCTGTAATGTACACTCGGCCGATGAATCTTCAAATACATGGAGAACGATTATGTTTGCGCTTCCTGTTTTCTGCCAGAAATATAAAAAAATCTGTGTGTAATCTGAATAAATCGATAAGTTTCATTGATTCAGTGTGAGTTTTACAGTTGTGTACGGTGAAATGTTACATAGGAGAAGGGAGACGTAGGAGAAGCCCCTTTTCTGGCAAGTGCCATCATTCTGACACGGGTTGGGGACACATGGATCTGACGCGAAGAAAATTAATGAAAGAGAGGCAAGATTTGAATGACTATGGCTGTGGCTCATTGCGTTCCCATTTCACAGCTCATTATAATTAGTAGAATCGAGCCATTCGTCTCCATTATACACGTATAATGGAGATCAACGACAGTCGTAGCCTTAAACAGTGAAAAATCCACAGGACATATGAAAATGTCATAATGTTTGTATAAATGCTCATTAATTTGTACAAGCATAAATTTCTTTTGTAAAGTCTTGCTAAACTTGGTAACAAATATCTCCCTGTAACAGTGTTTCCCCTGGGTTGCTGGTAGCCGTGAGGTGGTAAATGAAATTTTTCTGGGTATGGAGTATGGACCCGGCGCGACGACGCGCGAAGCCCTTACCGCGCGATGTCCGGGGCCCACTTCTTAAGAACTCAGTTTATATAACTACATCATGTAATGTTTGCTTTTGTATTGAATTGGTTATTAACACTGATCCTATATTCTTGTTTAAATTTTTTTTTTTTTTTTTTTTTTAAGAATGATACAAAATAAATGAAAACAAAAACAAGTCCACATAATGGAATATTATTATTTACCTTTACTGTTAAGGTAGTGTTTAGGGGCCTTCAATTAAGTCTTGATCACAAATTGAATTTTAAACACCAAATAATGAATTGACACACCTCGTAAATTAAGTCTGGTCACGCAAACATTTGAAAAATGTAGGCTATGCGAGAACGATAAGGCTCCATCACGGTGAGCCAAGCACTAGCTGTCACTTTTCGGGGTGCCGTAACGCTATGGGTTTTGAAAACAACAACTATCAGTATTTGGTGAAAAATTGCGGCACCTACATTGTACCTCTACTCCTAGATCATAAACTATTTGTTTTCTGATCCGTTATGCTTGTACATTCTTTGTGCATTTTTGTAATTCACCCACAACTTTTCGAGAAAACATGTACGAAAACGGAAAACAGTAGCTAACAAAACTTGCTTACGTTAACCATGGAGGTGCGTTAACTCAGCGTGATTTTAATTCACCAATCACCATCCTAAGGATTCTCTCGGTGGCGAGTTTTTGGCGCAAGCAAAATGAGCAGCCATGCACCGTGCGTGGATCGTGGAAGATTTCCATTCCTAGCGAATTTGAGGTAAAAATTACTAAAATGTCGAAAAGAATTCCTCCATTTATTTGTTAAAAAAACATTCGATAAAGTCCACCAAACACCGCTGATCTCAAATGCACCATGCACGTGTGTAACGAACGGAACTGGTTACAGCCTCACGGCAGTGCATACATTATATAGGCAGGGAGCCGCGCGCGAACCAGTGAAGGCATATACAAGACCGCATGTTCGCTGTATAGGCACTGTGCACCGTGCGATGGAGATAATGTCGGCCGTTGTTTGAGCTGTGTCGCCCGGCCGTACGCGTTGAGTGTGCCGCTCGGCCGTACGTGCATACTCGCTGTGCAAGTGTTACGTTTCGTTTTTTAGATCTTCGGAATGGAAAAAGCGCTTTCATTTTCCGCTTTTAAGCGTAATGTTGGTGTTTTTATAAAGATTATTAAACATTTCTGTGATTTTCAGCTTATTGTGTAATAAAAAAATATTATTTTTGTTTCTGTGAGCGTGAGGCGGCAGTGTTGGCAAAAAATGTGCGAGGCGGTCCCCAAAAACCGTGAGGCGGGCCGCCTCACAATCTAATAGGCAGGGGAAACACTGCCCTGTAATTTAGACTCTCATTTTGTAAGCCTTTCTAAAGTCAATGGAGCCCGAACATCACTTTCTTGCCTTGCTGTGAGGGACTAAAACATGTGTATCGTTAGTCATGAATATTCTAGTGTTTTCAGTGCTGATAACATTGGGTAGTGTGGGGTTTATGTGAACAGTTTCTTACTTTCTGTGGGGCAACTTTGTGCGGCTGCATGTGTATAGTTTGCATAAAATTTAGATTCCAAAGGCAGACTAAAATCAGACGAATGGCTAATTTACGTTCACCTGAATTTTGGCAGATGTCTCCACTGTAACCCGATGGGCACTGACATACGAAGGTACTTCCATCCTCAGTAATGCAGGTTCCTCCATTGCTGCATGGATTGGAGGAACACGGGTCTGCAGTGGATAGCGAGGATATGACGTAATCAGTGGCGAGCGATAATTATGTTAATAATAAGTCTTTTTTGGTTACCGGGGAATCCTTGAATATTCTTTACATAGCATATGTCATGTGGGGTAGGGTACACATTTGGGGGTATCTGGCACCCCTTAAACAACGGACAAAATGTCTGAAGTTTTTTTTTCATGTACCATGGACTGAGCCTGATCAGTTAGCATAGGTTTTTCCTGGTACCTGTCTCATCTTCCCTTATAGGCCAACTTGGTATTTAGGCCCAATTGTGGGGGTCTTTCGGAGTATAACTGGCTACCCACAACAGGGGATACTCGGTAGACAGAACCATTTCTGTAAATAAGGGATCCCCATAATAATGCTCCAGCACTCAAAATAATATTGGTACCTCGTTTATCTACCACCAATGAATATAATGGATAATCATTCATTCATGTGTGCTTCGTTTTATATTCAGTGATCATTACAAATTCACGTCTATATAGTGTCATCACGCATTATAAGGCCGCCATAGCAAAATGACATTATGGGCGAATCACAACCACTAACTGCATTTAGTTATTGTGCATGTTGTGGCAGTTGACCACTGTTTTAATAACATGGGGTTACATTTCACTTGAGTTCTTCGTACCGTAACTAGGTTAACAAAGACTATTCAGGAAAAATCATGCCACATTTTATGAAAAAAACACACAAAGAAAATATCCGCAGATTTGTGATGTTTGATGCATCGCACGTCATTATATACACACTGATATTTGAATGTGCAAACATCGCACATCACAACATTTGCGCAGATATTTGTGAATTTGTGAATGATATGCATAGTTAATTTCACGCTATAATGTGCGCCACGAGTGTCATGTGTCATGGCGCCCACCACATCTCGCCTCACATCCCCTTTGCTCAGTATAAATGTGGATGGAAAAGAAAGAAAGTACCAACATTTAAGGAATAGGAGAGAAAAAAACGAAAAAAGAAAACAATTGAAAAGAAAGAAACGAATACATAACAAGCGTGAAACGGGGAAATTGGGGGATTTTTGTATTGGTACCTAGGCCCATGTGCTGTCCATGTGTACCTTCGTTCCTCGTGATCGGTATCGTACGTACATGATTGTTAGCGTAAGTCAGTTCGGCTGGATTAAAACATAGCCTTTCGAAGCTGCAACAATTTGGTTCAAATATATTGCTCGAGATATGTTGCCTTTTGTACCTGATTTGTATCTACGTTTGAAAATCTGATGTGTTTTACGAGTAAGACGTATACCGGACATCGCTAGCTATTCCTTCGTCGTGTTTTTTGCTCGGCTGGACGAGAATTTTGAGCCCTCGTCCCGGCTCAGTTGGCCGTAAACTCCCTGGCTCGGCAGTGTTTGGATTCGAGGCTTGATATTGTGGTCTTACCTCGTCCGTCGGCTCAGCAAAGAGCTGTGGGTGGAATGCCCATCAGTGGAACGCACAAAAGACGGTTCCGGCGCAGTAAGGTTCGACCGCGATCTCGTCAGCCTGCTCCTGCCATCCACCGCCATCGCCTCTCTACAAGTCGCTTGGAAATACACTGTTGACCAGTGCCAAAGGTCTACCCGGTTTGACCATGCAGACACAGGCGCACCTTTTTTTAGGACGTTCCAAAAAAAAAAACCGCATGACGATTTCACATTATTGGCACAAACGGCGCAGCGAAAACACGATGCCGAACGATTATTCGCAAAATGGTAAAGAATCGTGGAATCGACAGACAAACGCGCAGAATCGCGCTACGAACTTGCAGGACAGAATGATGCTTTTTATAGAACTGAAGACAAACAGCAGACGGAATGATGAATATACATAATGGTTAGACCAAACGACAAAACTGAATGCCGCAGAAACAAAATGGCATGACAAAACGATACAACCGAACGCGGAATAGGCATAATGATGAGACAAAACCACAAAACGAAATGCCAAAATGACATAAGACCAAACACAAACCAATATTAAAGGTAATTTGAATTTTTTCAAAGAAATGCATTCACTTCCAATTATTGTTTAAGACAAGAGACCCGTCTGGTAAAAAAAATTGAAGGACATTTTGGTCTATGGTAGACCAAAAAAGTACACTTCAAAAAGAGAAACATAGTTTGAATAAAAGTAAATGCAAATGTTGGCATCAGATAAAACAATTTACTTGGCAGACCAGTTTGTTAATTGTATACACTTTTTGTGGGCTTAGCTATAGACATCTACTAAATTCCTCCCCCAAAAAAGAAAGAATAAATGTACGTTCATTAACAAAAGTAATGACAGATGACAATTAATAGAAGTAAATCTTAGCTTGAGAGCGAAAACCAATCCATAACAGATGAAATTACATCATACATGAAACGTCCTTGCACGGACAAAGTTTCCGTGTAACGCGGCACACAGTAGCGTGCCAGCACGGAATGTTGACCGGCTGCACGAAGCATCAGCCCCACGGCCGTCACACGACACATCGCGGTAAGGTAAATCGCGTTGTAGCAAGTGTCAGCATGCAGTTGCAATCACCAATTCAGCTTAATTTAGCTCTCAAATAAAAAAATAAAAACTTATTATTTTCGTGGATATACGAGAAATCTTCGAAAATGAATTTTAAATAAAGCAACCTCGTTCAACATTCCGTATCTTGGGAAAAACAAGTGAACAAGTTTGGACGACTTACAAGACTCCCTAATAATGAACGTAAAATCGACGGAGTGAGCACGGTGCTCGAGGGAAGAAACGGTTTGAAATGGATTGAGTCAATTGGGTGACGCGTTGGCCTAACAAGATTTGTCTACATAAATGTGAGCGTGTGCAGATCATAGGCGGCAAAATTGTGCGGTTACTAATAATAATAGGTTTTTACGGTCATGTTCGGCATAATTATCAGCGGCCAATTTCATTTTCACGCATTGTGTTGACACCATGCAAAATCGGCATTCAATTTAGCAGGGTAACCGCAAACAACGATTTATAAAATGTATTCACACACCTGAAATGTATCTTTTGTCGTTTCCCTTTTCCCCTTAATTTCTATATTTCTGTTTACTTTGTGATTTCTTTATTGACTGGCTTGCATCTGATCAAGTCTCATGAGAGGATTAGTGAGTATTGGACAATCGATTTTGCTGTGGACCTGTTGATGTTCAAATTGACTGCAAGCTCAATGTAATGTAAATCATTCAAATGCATCAATCAGCCGTCAACGTATGACATGATCTCGTATAGCGACCGTAAGCTGCCATTCTTTTCCAGGATTTTTCAATTACAAACAATCGTTGTCAGAGGGCATAACAAGTGATTTCCATACAAGAAGTGAACCATTTATATACCATTTTTAATCTTGCTTTACAGCCATAATTACAGATTCACAAAACGCCAAATTTGCTGAACAATTCGCAGAAATGCCTGCCCCAAAACGAATTCGAATGACTATACGCACGCTGCAAAAACAAAAGCCGTTGCGAATTTGAATGCTGTTCGAAAGGCGATTCTATTTAATCGCCTGTCTCTTGTGATCATTTTGCTTGCACATGAAGTGAAATAGAATGACTATTTTGAGATGCCTTGCAGTATCACGTGAAATGGAATGACGCAGCGTTTAAATTGTCCGCTCATTTGCCGAAAATGACCGGTAAACAATTATTTAGATTTTACGAGATATTCTCACGTATAGCGTGGTTTCATACCCGCGCGAGGTGTGGTGGTCGCCATGGCGCGCATTACATTACTCATAGCGTGAAATCAACTATGCATATCATGCGCAAGACGACATCGCACATCAGAAATATCTGGGCACATAATTATTTGTGATGTTTCATACATCGTACAGCACAAATTCACAAAGTATCTTCGCATGTTTTGTGATGTGCGATGTTTTCACAACACAAATATCTGTTCACATAACGACGGACGATACAGTGTACATCATAAATCTGCGCACCTTTTCTTTGTGTGTTTATTATTATGTAGCATGATTTGTTTCTTCTGAATAATCTTTGTTTGCTTAGTTACGGTACAAAGAACTCAAGTAAGATGTAAACACGGGCGGCGGTCAACTTGTCACGACATGAGCAATAACAGGGTGCAGTTAGTGGTTGTGATTCGCCCATAACCTCATGTCATGGCGGACACAAAGCGCGTGATGACATTATTGCGACCGTAAGCTTGCCTTTTTGTTTCGAGGATTTTTCAATTACTAACAAATAAAGAAAGGCAAAAGTAAAACAATTTATATACTTTGGAAGACCAGTTCGTTAATTTTAGTCACTATGTTTTATGGGCCTAAAAATGTATTCTAAAATAAATAAATAAATATATAAAAAGATAAATTTACGTTCATTAACAAAAGTAATGACAGAAGACAATTAATAGAAGTAAATCTTAGCTTGAGAGCGTAAACCAATCCATAACAGATGAAATTACATCATACATGAAACATCCTTGCACGGACAAAGTTTCCGTGTAACGCGGCACACAGTAGCGTGCCCGCATCGCGGTAAGGTAAATCGCGTTGTAGCAAGTGTCAGCATTTAGTTGCAATCGCAAACTCAACTTTATGGAAGCATACGTATCCTCAAAACTTCCAAAAATGCATCTTATTTTTCGTGGATGTAGTAGAAATCTTCGAAAATGTAATTTTAATAAAGCAACCTCATTCAACATTCCGTATCTTGGGAAAAACAAGTGAAGAAGTTTGGATGACTAACAAGACTCCCTAGTCGAGTCATGAGCGTAAAATCGACGGAGTGAGCACGTTGCTCGAAGGAAGAAACGGTTTGAAATGGATTGAGTCAATTGGGAGACGCGTAGACCTTACTAGATTTGTCTACACAAATGTGAACGTGTGCAGATCATAGGCAGCAAAATTGTGCGGTTTCTAATAATAATAGGTTTTTACGGTCATGTTCGACATAATTATGAGCGGCCAATTTCATTTTCACGCATTTGTGTTGACGCCATGCAAAATCGGCATTCAATTTAGAAGGGTAACCGCAAACAACGATTTATAAAATGTATTCACACATCTGAAATGTATCTTTTGTCGTTTCCATTTTCCCCTTAATTTCTATATTTCTTTTTACTTTGTGATTTCTTTATTTACTGGCTTGCATCTGATCAAGTCTCATGAGAGGATTAGTGAGTATTGGACAATCGATTTTGCTGTGGACCTGTTGATGTTCAAATTGACTGCAAGCTCAATGTAATGTAAATCATTCAAATGCATCAATCAGCTGTCAACGTATGACATGATCTCGTATATAGTTAGTGACCGTAAGCTGCCATTCTTTTCGAGGATTTTTCAATTACAAACAATCGTTGTCAGAGGGCATAACAAGTGATTTCCATACAAGAAGTGAACCATTTGTATACCCTTTTTAATCTTGCTTTACAGCCATAATTACAGATTAACAAAACGCCAAATTTGCTGAACAATTCGCAGAAATGCCTGCCCCAAAACGAATTCGAATGACTATACGCACGCTGCAAAAACTAAAGCCGTTGCGAATTTGAATGCTGTTCGAAAGGCGATTCTATTTAATCGCCTGTCTCTTGTGATCATTTTGCTTGCACATGAAGTGAAATAGAATGACTATTTTGAGGTGCCTTGCAGTTTTACGTGAAATGGAATGACGCAACGTTTAAATTGTCCGCTCATTTGCCGAAAATGACCGGTAAACAATTACGAGATATTTTCACGTATAGTGTGGTTTCATACCCGCGCGAGGTGTGGTGGTCGCCATGGCGCGCATTACATTACTCATAGCGTGAAATCAACTATGCATATTATCATGCGCAAGACGACATCGCACATCAGAAATATCTGGGCACATAATTATTTGTGATGTTTCATACATCGTACAGCACAAATTCACAAAGTATCTTCGCATGTTTTGTGATGTGCGATGTTTTCACAACACAAATATCTGTGCACATAACGACGGGCGATACAGTTTACATCATAAATCTGCGCACCTTTTCTTTGTGTGTTTATTATTATGTAGCATGATTTTCTTTTTTTCTGAATAATCTTTGTTTGCTTAGTTACGGTACAAAGAACTCAAGTAAGATGTAAACACGGGCGGCGGTCAACTTGTCACGACATGAGCAATAACAGGGTGCAGTTAGTGGTTGTGATTCGCCCATAACCTCATGTCATGGCGGACACAAAGCGCGTGATGACATTATTGCGACCGTAAGCTTGCATTTTTGTTTCGAGGATTTTTCAATTACAAACAAATAAAGAAAGGCAAAAGTAAAACAATTTATATACTTAGGAAGACCAGTTTGTTTATTTTAGTCACTATGTTTTATGGGCCTAAAAATGTATTCTAAAATAAATAAATAAATATATAAAAAGATAAATTTACGTTCATTAACAAAAGTAATGACAGAAGACAATTAATAGAAGTAAATATTAGCTTGAGAGCGTAAACCAATCCATAACAGATGAAATTACATCATACATGAAACGTCCTTGCATGGACAAAGTTTCCGTGTAACACGGCACACAGTAGCGTGCCAGCACGGAATGTTGACCGGCCACACGAAGCATCAGCCCCACGGCCGTCACACGACACATCGCGGTAAGGTAAATCGCGTTGTAGCAAGTGTCAGCATGCAGTTGCAATCGCCAATTCAGCTTTATTTAGCTCTTAAATTTAAAAACAAATTACTTATTATTTTCGTGGATATACGAGAAATCTTCGAAAATGAATTTTAAATAAGGCAACCTCATTCAACATTCCGTATCTTGGGAAAAACAAGTGAAGAAGTTCCGACGACTAACAAGACTCCTTAGTCAGGAGCGTAAAATCAATGGAGTGAGCACGGTGCTCGAGGGAAGAAACGGTTTGAAATGGATTGAGTCAATTGGGTGACGCGTTGGCCTAACAAGATTTGTCTACACAAATGTGAACGTGTGCAGATCATAGGCGGCAAAATTGTGCGGTTTCTAATAATAATAGGTTTTTACGGTCATGTTCGACATAATTTTGAGCGGCCAATTTCATTTTCACGCATTCGTGTTGACGCGACTTTGCCTATGCTATGCGCCCGCTGCAAAAACAAAAGCCCTTGCGAATTTGAATGCTGTTCGATTACAATTTTAAATTGAAAGGCGATTCTGTTTAATCTTCTGACGATTGTGAACATTTTCTTGCACATGAAGTGCATGAAGTGAAAGTGCCTTGCAGTTTCACGCGAATTGGAATGACGCAGCGTTTACATTGTCCTCTCATTTGCCGGAAATGACCGGGAAAACCTATAGAAGGTATATCAAAAACTTAATCGTGAACATTTAATTAAAATCGCTTGTTGGTGTTTAACCAAACCGAACAGAACCGAGCCGAACCGAACAATACCGTACCGAACCGAATAGAACAATAAATGAACTGAAACAAAGTAGCAGAACAGAACAGAGCACTTAACACAAAATTTAAGTACCGGTGTTTCTGCGCGCAAATTTCATCGTTCATGTTTATATTGCGAAATAAAAATCAAAAGAGGCTCTTTTTCTCAGATGTAAGAAAATTCTGAGAAAATAAAACCACCAAAATGTTACCTAAGCCGCGGAACAGTTGATAGCAAGCGTGTAAGTTTATTTCACTAGATGACGTCAAAGCTTAAAATGGGGATTTGTTGTCAGTGGCTGCACCCCGTTTATTTGTTTTCACTGTAGTGTCTTTTTCTTACCAAAAGAGTTTAATGAATGTTTGGTTTTTAGCAACATTCTAAAATCACTGCATGCATGCTGTTAGAATTTCTGTTAACCTTTTAACCAGCTTTTTGGAAATGGATTCTGGTTTTATCTCGTGCGATACATTAACATGGTGTATATTGTTTCAAAGAGCTGCTTCAAATGACACTTTGTGCAGCAGTTTGTAATGGGGAACTGGTTATAAGGAACATAAACATTACGTGGTATTTTGGTCTTGCGTGGATTACGGAACACAGCGTCCACGAGAACCATATAATGTCATCGCAGCGCAATAATTTGAGACACATTGTTTCCAGAAATTTGGACCCACCCTCAGCAGGCTAATCGGTGTGTGTGTGTAAGGGGAATCATAATTATAAGTTGCCATAGGAAACAAATCACGAGACAGGAACAGTTAATGTTATATGACCACAAAGAAAACAGTTTGAGGGACATGTAAATATGCAAAAAATATCTTAGTTTTATGCTAACATTGTATAATGAACCATTCTTTTAGTGCGAAAAAAAAAACCGGAATGTGCTCTTAAAAATTGAAAAAGACTTTTTTATAATTATTTTATGTCTTTCTCCACATAACGAATGAAAGACGAGAATAGTACTTTGCGTAAAGCAGAGTGTACATTGACAGCATTTTCGGTAAGAATCTCGGTAACATGATGTCCAGGTACGTTGTTGCTGAAAATGTTGTCAGTGTACACAGAGCAAAACGAGTTGGGTAACATGTCGCAGCAACGTCTCGGTAACATGTTGGCCAAATGTTGCTAGTGTACACAGGGCCCAAAGTCGTGTTGCCCAGGTGTGTTGCTCTAACTGGGCAATATGATTACCGGAAATGTTACCGAAATTGTTGACAGTATACACTCAGCTTAAAGCTTCAACAAAATTAGCGAGACATTATACACTTCTTTAATTGGTAATATAGGATTTACCGGTCAATTTCGGCAAATGAGCAAACAATTTAAACGCTACGTCATTCCATTTCGCGTACAACTGCAAGGCATTCAATTTCACTTTATGTGCAAAAAAATGTAAACAAGCTTCATGCGAATAAAAATAATGGACTTTCAATTTAAAATTCCACTCGGAAAGCATTCAAATTCGTAACGGCTTTTGGCAGCGTGCTAAATTGAATGCCGATTTTGCATGGCTAAACTGAACAACTGTTGAATTAATTTAATTGAATGTAATGCTCTATTTAAATACGGATGCATCAAAGTGAAATCGAGTGACGTTTTCAACCGAGTAGGCAAAATCACGTCAACACGAATGCGAGAACATGAAATTGCCCGCTCATTTGCCGAAAATGACCGGGAAAACACATAGAAAAAAGTTGGTCCATAGGAGGTTAAAGCAAAGGGGAAAAGGGGGAACATGAGAAAAAGGGGGTTGTTGATTGGGGCTGGGGGAGGGGCAGTTGTAGAGGAACGGGAGAGGGATACACAGTTTTTGTTTAATCTAATTAATCCGGTGGTAGACACAAGGAGAATATCAAAGCAGAAATGAATGTCAATTGATTTTTGATTTCTACAATGGATACTTTATAATATGCATTTCAATTTGATATCCCTATCTGTCATTGATTTAGGTCGATTTACTCTGCAATTATAATCACTGTTTAATCTCTTTTATGAATTATGGCCCTTATACTCTTCCGTAGTGTGAAAATGAAATTAACCGCTCATTTGCCAAAAATGGCCGGGAATTGTCAATTGCTTCATGATTTCTACAAAGTTTCTTTCAAATATTGGTAATAAGGAGATAATTATGTCAATTTGGCTATCTCTCTCAAATGCATACTGAATATTGTTTGTTTACAACGCATTTAACACGATGGTTTATACGTTTGCGTGGCTATTATTATAAATGATGTACATCATCAACAAATTCGCTCTAAAAACTCCTCAGTAATGTTGCCAAAATGTACCGTAATATTTGTCTGTTATAAGAATAATATGGTAATCAAAACAAAACACATAGATTGATTTCAACTGCTTTAATTAAGATTCATTATGAGTATTATTGTATGCAATTCAATTTGATATCCCTATAGGAATATCTCTCATTGATTTACGTCGATTTCTTCTGCAATTGTAATCACTGTTTAATCTCTTTTATGAGTTTTCAGAGGAATTTTAAAATGAACTATAAAGAGAAAACAATTCACGATAATTAGAAATCCATCCCATAACGAGTATGCGAATGGAATGATCACAGATCCGTTTTATAGTGAGAGGAAAATGCTTACCTTCAGCCACGGGCTCGTGGTACTTCTCATCGAAGTACTTGCAGCCAATTTTGAGTAGTAGGTCAGTCATGCTGGAGAAGACCGCTGCGTTCAGCTCACAGCTGTTTTCATCTTTACAGAAGTTGAATGATTTGCAGGCATCTTCCTGCAGACACATCCCGGCACACGTCAGATAGGAGCCTGTGGTGCCATTGCGATAGGCACTTCCATTTCCACGATAGATATGATCTGACTTTGGGCCGCGGTAAAATTTGTGGGTGTAACCCAGTCGCATTTGCTGCTGTCTTGCCACAGGTTGACAAGACGGGATGTCTAAGTCGGCGGCAGCAATAGAGGTGATAATTTTAAAAAGAGCAACGAGAAAATTTATGTATTCCATTTTCAGGAAAGTTTGAATTTTTCTTGTATTTTTTTTACCAAGGAAAGTAAAGGCGGTATAGTTAAACAAAATTTGAAACTTCGAACGTCCGTACGCAGCTGAGTCTTTCAACAACCGTTTATTTCGACTCACACCAACCACTGGAAACAAGATTCACCTTACGTGTGGTTATAATCCCAACCGCGCCCTACCTGTTTCGCGGCACACGTAGGCATCAACCAATCAGAATAAAACAGGTATCAATCCACTCCCTAGTGCAATAAATAGCATCATGACGTCACATGCCATTATCAATCACACTGTATCCATACCAACATGATCAGTATACGGTTTGCCGGGGATGGCCGATTCGAATGATATTTTTCATTTGTTCATATTTCAATGATCCATAATAGATAATAGTCAAGTTCACACACACTATAAGAAACAAACACTAAATCGCAATTATTATTTACTGTCGTATCTACACAGGACGGAAAATCGCGGCTCCCAAGTCGTATGGTAAGATCGAACTGCGCATGCGCAATTCTCCAAGTTTGAACTGATATTGACCCACAACGAAATATCTCGGACGCGCAGTGATCACAAGGGCATATACCGTATACCGTGACACCGTCTGTACAACGTATGTAGAGTCGATCGTGTTTGCTGCGAAATGTGCACGGTAATATGCATACTCCATCCAACCTTGCTTCTCCTATATCAATCACGTACAACACCGACTATGATGAACGTACGTACGTCGCGGTGTAAGCCCGTAATGCACAGGGTCTACGCACCATTTATAAATCTACTATGCTTGATTAAAGGAATGTTTACAGAACTGGTTTTTGCGACAAAACCGTTGCTGACAGTGAAAGTACATTTTGTAATCCATCATATACCTTAACTGACAAGGTTGAGGTCAACCCGTTTACACATTTCAACGATATTATGCGTTAGAAAATAGTTTAATATATTTCTCAACGAATATGGCATTTCAGACAAAAACATTTCATGGGATGTTTTCTCCTATCAGCATTGTACTGTGTATTAATTAACTATCATTAGTTGGTCGCATACCGAAACAGAAATCTGCACAGAATTAGGCCTACCCATAACGTACAGGGTTTAAAGATGGTGATGGTAGAAACATACCGTTAGCATTTCTTTCTGCCTGAAATGCTGTATTTCATCCAGAAAATAGTAAAATTCATGACCAAATTACGGTGAAAAGATTTTTAAAATATTGTGGGCGTTTTTCACTGTTTCCCCTAAAAGTGGGCACTGTGGTATGGTAGCATGATACTACCTTTAAAGTTATCATCTGTATTTCATACTTCCATTTGAATGGTGTTTTAATTGATTTTGTGGCTCTAAAAATATGAAATAGCCTGGCCGTCCAAGCAAAAGGTCAATAGCAATACTGTAATGAGCTAAATAATAAACTGATCGTTTTCTCCAAAACCAATTGCATAATTATATAGTGAAATGTTTTGTTGACAAAAAAATGTAGATCTCCGTTTAATTTTGCCATAATTAATACCCAATTTCCTGAGAGAGTAATGGAAATTTTATATGTATTCATTTATTAGAATTTGCTGAATTGGATTTGTTAAATGGAGTCTAACAAGAATGATTTATACTTGCATCGATGAGAAAGTAGAGATTTTGTGTTTTGCATCACTTATTCAAGGGCGCCCTCTGCTGAAATCAGAGATGTGAAATTCAGTTCTTATTTGCATAATATCAGTTGATGAGCGAGCTGCAGGTTATGGGCGTTTTATTGTGAAGAATAAAAAAAACCAAATAATTAAATGCATATCTAATTATATTGAAGCTACGTGATGCACTATAGAATTCAATCCGGCTGTCTATAGATCAGACGTTTGATGCCAGCCACCGTATAAATTCAACTCGATCGAGAATTATGTTTAAGTTTCCTTTTCTCAAGTGGTTTGACAATACATTTTGACTTCGGGGAGGTAAATATATGTTTATAAGTATACACCTTGGTGATACTTAATCATTAGATGAAAACAACAAAAGGACGCTGTTTCTTGAAATTTGAGTAATTTTCTACTGAGCAACCGATCTCTCGAGGCCGTTTGCTCTGCACGTATAGCTCACTTTGATCAATTTGTTGGCGAGATTTCTGCCTCTAGTCCTCTGATGTTTTTTTCTTACGCCTGGCGTAAAGAGGTTATCGTTTTTTGGCACGATATTTTTATCGTAATGAGGCTGTAATACGCTTCCGTAGACATGAGCTACGCGTTGAGCTAAGAAAGGCAACTGGCCAATGAGAGCGCACGCTCTATTCACGTCATTTCCAAGATGGCAGCGCCCATGAAGAACGTTAGCGACGATGTCACTGACTTAAGTTTCGGAGAAGTTAGTCGTTTTGTGGCCAGACTATGATGCCTGTCTTTATGATGTGAACTCTCCCGTTTTCAAGAATCGGGATAAACTCCAGCAGGCCTTCGAGGGAAAAGGAGGACAACTTGAATGAAGGTATTTATTATCGCCGACTATTCAGTCGAACTATAGTTACGTGACTGTTCTCACAGTCGCAACATGTACAGTGCACTGCATACATGTGCTCAGTGAGTCAAAGAGATTGTTGTGATATTGTACGCTCAGGGGCCAATTTCACGGCGCTGCTTAGCACAAACATTTGCTAAGCATGACATTTCAATCTCAATAAAAACAGGGTTAAGAACCAAATGTCCATGTGTTGTGTATCGCTTGTGATTGTTCTTTGTCTGTTGTTCACTGACCATGAACATCAAATGAAATTTTTAACTGTGGTTTGTTTTATTGGGCAAGACATTTTTGTGCTAAGCAACTTTTTGTGCTTAGCAGCGCCGTGAAATTTGCCCCAGGTCTCGTGTGGGGCGGCCTTAAGTACAGTGGACTGGCTGCGCTTGAGATAATCAGAACTATAATTATCACTTACTCGACAGAGGAGGACATTAGTACGATTTTATAGTTTCCAAATGCACGATTATCAATTATAGGCCCCTCAGGCTGTTCAGTGTTAAATTATACTTTGCCAAGATTTATATCCCATGGTGGAAATTAATACTCGAGGCCTATGACGAACAAAATAATCACCCGTGTTGATACGATATTCATTTTTGTGCAGTTTATTACTCGATTAAAGTTGCGCGGTTGTGAACAAATGATTTAATTATTAACAAGGTCATTGATTGATTTTAGAATAATTACCTAATATGGGTTAGGTGTTTTTAATAGTGTTTTCAAAACAGCACTTTATAAAAGTTGTAAACAAGCCCTGCATTTCACCAAACTCTAATTTTAATCTAAAGGTGAGATGCAAATTGTCATAATACTCATAAAAAAAATCATAATTTTGAGACATTCCCAACAAAGAAATTGATTGGTCAATTTACATTCCTATGTTCTATATTAATAGAACATTAATTATATCAATGCATGTTGTGATGACGTAATGAATTTTATAAATGTAAGCAATGTAGTGATCGAGGCTTTTTCAAAATGAACGATGATAACTATCTCATTTGTCTCCTCCAAATGCAATGTTAGGAATGTCTCATAAGAGCGGCCACGCAACAGAAGGTGCAAAACAATCTTTAAAAAATGAACTTGAATGAATAAAATACATCGAAAATTAATTTGAAAGTAAAACAAGAATCGAGAATGAACTTGAATGTTAAACAAAACCGAAAATGAATGTGAATGTTTAAAATACATCGAAAATGAAATATGAACTTTAAAATACTTAAAAGCTATATGCCTTGTACACGATTGGTAAAAGTGACAGAACAACTGCGGTCTGTTCATAATTTGATTTGTCATGGAATAAAAACAAACCAGTGAAATTTGCAGCTGCATTGATCATTGCAAACAGTAGAAAACTCTGAACAAAAGTTTCAACTGTTGTGCGAAATTGTAAGGTAATCAAAACTGTTTTCGATCTTTTGTTTTACCCATTTCTGAAATAAATACAGCATTTCGGGCAGAAGCATTTTAACAGTATGTTTGTACCAGGTCCATCTCTATACATGTACCCTGTAAGTTATATTATACGAAAATATGTGAACATATCTGTTTTAGTTTGTAACCAATCATGTACTGTACATTTAGACAGTGAACTTGACGATTAAAATACGTCGAAAATGAACTTTAATTTTTGGACATTATCTTGAAAAGTAGAATACATCAACATGTACTGAATATACGCATTTAATTCATCATTGATAATTATTTTTTATTAATTAGAATTGTTCTTTTCATTTTCTTTCTCCAAGAAAATATCGAGTTTTGATAATGTTCGTCATAAAACAAATCTGGCAAAAAATCGAAATCGGTGACTTCGCGGTTTATGTAGGTATGCGCGACTCTATATTCATGCATATTGCTACTGCATGTGAAGAATTTCCATCGCTGGGACTTGAACTTAACAGCTATTGTATTGTTTATGTTTTCAATCGCATTTTTCTAATTTAACCAGATTTAAGAGGGCACTATTTCACAGGAGTGTTGCTTGTAGCGTCAACTTTTATGAAGAATAAGCTTTTAGGCAGAAACTCAATATGTTGACTATCAAATCTAGTGCTCTATACGTTTTCAGTAATAATAATTTCATAACGAACTTAAAGTACATATCACAATGAAGTGCAAATAAAGAAAACGTTGTGCTTTTTGTCTAACAATAAGAATAATACATCGATTGTGGCAAAATTACATGACTTTCATTTACGTTCTGCATTTAACTCTCACTTTCACCCTTTGTACGCATTAAACAATGCACCCATTGTAATATTCATTGCGCAACGTTCACGATTCCACCAATAAGCGCATATAATCTGGTACTCTTAAAATGCTGCCGAAAAACCAACATATCTACTCACACTCACACCTCCTTGAAAATTACCAGAGGCCAATTTCATAGAGCTGCTTAAGCACAAAATTTGCTTAAGCATGAAAAGTCTTCCTTGATCAAACATGATTACCAACCAAATTTTCATGTGAAGTTTACTGCTTTTCATTCATATTCTTCCAATGTTTGATGAGCATTACATTCACAAGGAGTTTTGGCCAGCATACTGATTTTATCTACCAAGGTTTTTTCGTGCTTAAGCAAATTTTCTGCTTAAGCAGCTCTATGAAATTGGCCCCAGGGCTCCATAAATATGTCGAGACTATGAAATAAAATATTATTAAAATGTTTAGAATATTTACAATAATTCAATTGGATATGATTTTATGGAACTACATGTTTGCTAATGAGTGCAAAATGACTTATCAAAACATAACACAACTTAACCAACACATTACTCCAAAGTCAGATATTTAATTAGAGCTAATTAAACTAATGAGACTATAATCACTATAGATTTGCAATGGTCCACCGTATGAAGATAATAAACATGAATGTTCATGTGCATACGTCTTGTAGAAGGCAGTTATAATTTTCTGTATAATGTCCTGCACTTGAATGAGAGAGTTAATCACTAAACCATTTTAGAAATGTTTGCCTTGAAAAAGGTTTTGGAGATGCATTGTTAAGACATTTGTTTGTTTAAGGATGGGCTTTTGTTTTGTTTCGTACCGATTTGCAAAACATCTTTAATAATGATTATGCAAAATTGTGCATTTCTATACTGCTGTTGTAGAGTGAATGTGTTTTTTCTGTCCACATTATTTTGTGAGGAATAATATATATAGTTATACCAAAATGGACACACGATATTTACAAATTTGGTGCAAAAATACGTCAAAATGAAATTCAAGTGCTTTTAAAATAGTCATCAAATGATAACAAGGAAAACTGACTGGTTAATCATATGATAATCATTAACAAGTGAACAAGAAAAATTGCCCTTTGAACCAGGTAGCTGAGTTTCAGAGGTCGCTGTTTCGAATCCAACTCCAGTCAATTTGGGCTTGTAAAATACACGCAAATGATCTTGTAGTTTAAAATACATTAGAAATGAACGTGTAAGTTCAAAAAGCATCTAAACGTCTGTCACAGATGAGATTTATTCTGTAACTTTCACAAATGATAATTAGCAATTAGGGAATGATAATAAGCAATGTCAATTGTCAAATTGCCACAGCAGATTCTAACCTCTGTATTATTGCCGTATTAGTTTAACTCTTCGTTTAATGTGGTACGCTCAAGGCGTGTGACGGTTTTTCTTCCATTGAAATTCAGCTGAAATGATGTTGACTTCTTGAGCCGAGGTGTTAGTCTCCTTCCTTCTTCATGGGTTTGCATTCCCGATGTGTGTCACTTGGTTCTTGATCCATAATTGCATTCGATTTTTTGGCCTGTATAGAGAGGGGAGAGAAGGAAGAAAGATTGAAAGGATTATTTCATCTCTGAAACACACCAAACACCCCAAGTTAAAGTCTGCTAACAGCCCGATTGACTGCCAACTGTATTAATTCTCTTCAGGTACTGAACAGGATTGGTAACATACCCAAACAGAAATAATGTTCACAGATTGACGTATAACTTTCAGGTATAATGAAAAACATACCGCTAAGATATTTCTACCTGAAATTTATCCCCAACAAAGACACAAAAAGCAGTTTTGATGTCCGATTGAGCTCAAAATTTCACAGAGGTGTTGTTGTATTTACAAATTGTGAGTGTTGTTCTATGACCTTTACCAATCATGTATTATACCTTTAATTTTCAATTTGCTGGATTGGGCACGGGTAGCTGTCATGACAGATATTATGAAATACTCTCAATTTGATTCTTACCATTCGTGGTCGATCCATTCTCCACTATCAGCATTCAGACAGGACAGAACATATTTGCCGTAGTTGTTAATAGATGCATCGAAGATGACCGATATGTTGACGTGGACATTCAGTGCACTCCCACATGCAGTAGGTAAGAAATCTCCCCAATTGTTAGCGGTTGAGCAAACCCCCTCTACCAACACTCCTGAAGAATGATGACAAAAACATGAATAAGATCATTTGTAGCTTATATTGCGTATGCCAGTCCATACAACCTAAAAACAGTATAAGATTTAAAGGTACAGTACAGGATTAGTAACATGCCCAAACAGAAACGTCCACAATAACTTTCAGGGCATGAAGATGGTGCCGGTAGAAACATACCCTTCAATTATTTTCGCATGAAATGTTGTATTTATACAGAAGTTAGTAAAAACAACGACCGAAAACAGTTTTGATCTCGGAATAAGATCAAAACCATTCTTTATGTTTTATAAGAAACACTTCGCTATTTTCTCGTAATTCAGAAGTCTGATTTAGCTCAAATTTTCACAGGTGTAATATTTCATGCACATATTGGATCAGACAAAGTGTGAGTGCTGTTCTGTAACCTCATGTATTATCAGATCAGTATCTTGCGTAATGCACTATACATGTACATGTAGTATTAATGTTTTTAACTTTAGTAGGGCGTCTTTGTACCATCTGGAATAGCTCGTAGACAGTCGTCCGATTGTATTATCAGAATTGCCGATGCAGGACTATAAGAATTAACTTCATACATTCATTCACCGTGTCCACTATCAGGAATGCAATCATTTCATTACATCAAAAATGATGTGATTCATACCTCCATTGGGCCAATCAGATGGCTTCAGGCAGTTGGCAACGTCGACGAAGAAGTCGAGATCAGAAATAGTCAGAGATGAACAAAATGCATCGCTCAGAGTCCAATGGCTTGATTTTGATGACCACTGCGACAGCTTCACACCGCCCAAATATGTTCCTGGACACGCAATCCTGTCTCTTGTCCATTCAAACGGTGAGGGTTGGGTTCCGCAAGAGGTATGTGAAAGGAACAGCCTAAGAGAAATAGAGAACTGTTTCATCAACAAAACTCCCTCATTATACATCAAATGAGGCCAATTGCCAGAATTCACTTTAAAACTTGAACGAAAAAATAGCAGAGTGCATTTTAGAAACATGGATATTATGAGGGAAAAGAGACAATGACATGAAGATGAACCAATAAAAAACGATATTGGCTAGACATTTCTCGGAGGATACGGCTTTTTAATTAATATAATCATAAAATAACCACAGGGGAAACTGTGTGAGTGGTTTCATGGCTTCTGGCTGCCAAACGAACAAAGATAATTGACTGTTGGGGTCACCACCAACGTAGGGCTCTATGGCTCAGTTGGTAGAGCGCCTGTACAGTGTTCAGGACGGTCGCTGGTTCGAATCCCGCTCTAGTAAGTTTTTCTTTGTCCGATTTTCAATGACTTTAAATTCAGTAGTTTTTCCATTATGGTTATTTGATGATTTAAATTATAAGGTATTATATTTACCTCATCCACCCATACTCTTCTTTTCGACAAACTGCAGAGAGAGAGCAAACATTGATGTCAATATTTAGCAAGGGAAGTTGATACCAGGTTCTACCTCGAAAGTTATATTATATGATTGGCAATTGTCACAGAACAGCACGCACACTTTGCCTAATCTAGCATGTGCATGAAATAAGCCTATATGAACAAAGGCCCAATCGCACATCTGAGTCCGGGGAAAATAGCGAAAAACAACTCTTTTTTTCTTATGAAACATTAAAAAAAAAAATTGTTTCAATCTTGCCAAGACGTACATGATTGTTTTTCACTTTTCTAAACAAATACTGTATACATGTAGCATGTCAGGCAGAAATATTTTAACAGGGGGTCTCTATCATGTTCATCTTTTACTTTGTGGGTTATTTATATGTTCCAGACCTGTCCGTGTCCCAATCGGAGCACCTTACCTTTTAATATTTGCAGTGGTTTCATATCTTCCACTTTATGGCTCTCCGTTTGTGCTGTGTTAAACTATACTGAAGTATGTATGTCAGCATTGCATTTCATAATGCATATTCAAATTCAAAATATGAAATTATGTCCATTTTATTTCATTCCCTGATGTAGACCTACTGATAATATTGTTTAGTCTGCCGGGTTGATTTTTGTTTTATGTATTCGTTCTGTAATTGTGTAAGGCTAGGGCTATAATATTTGATTGTCTCTGTCCATTAATCCTTATCACCGTTGACATAAAGGTTGTACGTACAGACTTGGATAGGATCAGTAGTAGTATCATCACACACTGGTTTGATGTAGTAAAATCCTTTCTCATTATTAAAGGTGACAGCATCGACGATTGCTTGGCATGATCCTGGAGGAAAGAGTAAAGGTTGAAGAATATACTCATAGAACTTGGCAAAGTAGAAAAGATAATTATAATCATCAAAATCCACCAAGCAAACTGACTTGATACATTTTAAATCAATGAAATTGCCTGGAACGGGATACGAACCTGCGACCCCAGAAAACCGTTCCGGCGCTCTACCAACTGAGCTATCAATTTGGGACACTAGTAACATAGGTCATAGCTCATTTGGTAGAGCGCCGGCCGAAACGGTATTCCGTTGGTCTCAGGCTCAAATCCCGTTCCAATCAATTTTCCTGGGTTCATCAATGATTTATAATATATATTATGTTAGCTTTACTTTGCCCACGCAATACACCTACATCAATACACGTATTCAGTATTACGTGTATTACTTTAAAAAAAATCCAAACACTAAGTATTCTGAGAAAGTGTTCTCATACTGATGAATTGGACTGGACCGACGTCTAGTACCCAAAGTTAACATAATTTGAATTGAACTAAAATCAAATAAAGGAACTCGAGTCATTTCTTACCATAATATTCACAGTAGTATGTCCCTGCAGTTACATTGGGATGACACTTTCCTCCATTTTCACAAGGGTTGGGACCACATGGCACTACATCGTAAAGGAAAACAAATCATCACAATTATTATTGACTTGTTTCACGATACTGAAACGATAACACGTGTGCTGTTTTAGGGATTTACATTCCCGCCACAGCCACGCCTTCACCAGGGACCAATTTCATAGAGCTGCTTAAGCGCCAGAATTTACTGAAGCACCAGAAACCGTGTTAAATAAAATCAGTATGCCAGCCAAAACTCCTTGTGAATGTTATGCTCAGCAAACAATGACCGAATACAAGTCAAAAGCAGTGAACATCACATGAACATTTGGTTGGTAATCCTGTTTGATCAAGGAAGACTTTTCATGCTTAAGCAAATTATGTGCTTAAGCAGCTCTATGAAACTGGCCCCAGGTCGTTTGGTCGGAACATCCAATCTCCCCCCCCAAATTGAAAATTGGAGAGGAATCATACTGTTTGTTCAAGGTGGGTGAACCCGACTAGATTCCAGATTATGATGCCTATCAGGCGACTAGATATCAGGGGAAAGGAGTTCGTATTACCAAGGTCAGTCGAAAGATAATAAATACATGTATATTAACATCTTAATGCTAGAGAAAATAAGGGAACACTTTAAAGGTACAGTACAGGATTGGTAACATAACCCAAATAGAAATGACCACAGATTTACGTACAACTTATAGGGAACGCCGATGGTGCGGGGAGATTATACCATTCAAATATTTCCGCCTGAAATGGTGCACATGTACTTTTCCCAGAAAGAGTAACACCAAAAACGTTTTTTAATCTTGGCAAGATCAAAAATCCTTCTTGATGTTTTATCAGAAAAATAAGAGTCGGGGGGTTTTCACTATTTTCTCGGGACTCAGATGTCCGATTGAGCTTAACTTTTCACGTCACATGTTTATTATTTCATGTACTTGCTGGATTAGACAAAGTGTGAGTGCTGTTCTGTGACATTTACCAATCATGTATTATACCTTTAAATTCGAGTAGGGTTTGGTGATGCAGATTTTTTCTGTTAAATTTATCCATCAAAAACGCGTTCGATGTGATTTTCCCCGCTTGTTTCACCGTTTACCCTCAGTCAAATAATCTTGAAATACACTGGGAACAGTAGCATGTTTGCGCTTCCTGTTTTCTGCTAGATATAGAATTTGTCTGTAATCTTAATAAATTTATCAGTTTAATGGATTTACCGTGAGTTTCACAGTTGTGGCCTCTGTAATGCAGCAAACATTCACAGCTGTAGTAGTAGGGGTCACTGTAACTTTGGCAAATGCCATTATTCTGACATGGGTTGGAGGCACACGGACCTGACATGAAGAAAGGCAAGATCAGAATGAATGAATGTACGACTGTGGCTCAGTGAATTTTCCAATTCACCACTTTCGCTTCATCAGTATAGTCAAGCTCATCAACAGCCGTAACCTTAGTCATTAATAAAGATCTATAGTGAGTATAACTTGTGCGTTGGTTCTCTCCTATGCTATGAGGATTTTTTTCTCCGGGTTCTCCGGTTTTCCTCCCTCCACAAAAACCAAGCACTTTCTATTTCAGGCTCCGTAATCATAATGGATTGCCGGTGTGGCTGGCAGCCGAGGGCGCCGATGAATACCAGCAATCCGATTACGTTGTACCCAGCGCTTTGTAACTTCAAGAAAAGGCGCGTACTAAATGTAATAAAATGTAGTAATTATTAAGTTAGTCTTGCCTGCCAATTATAAGCAATAATGATAATAATTGGGTCATCATGTACCTTGGCATCTTTCGCCAATAAAATCCGACGGACAGAGACATTCGAAGGTACTTCCATGTGCTTGGCAGGTTCCTCCATTGCTGCATGGTTTGTGGGAACACTGGTCTGCAGAAAATAACGTGACACAGGTCAATTGGTAACATGATTCTTTTCTATATCATTTTTGTTTTGTTTACATGGGAATCTCAACAACATCTTGTAATCAGTCCAACAAAAAACGAGCAAACAAACAAACATGTTAACATCCCGACCGACAGACCGGCGAACAGTAGTATTTTTTCATTGGTAATGCCTTCTTGGGCTCAGGAGAGGGTCATGATACCTTGCTGTCGTACTATTCACTATCGTTCGAGCAATTGTATCGTATACAGGGTGTCCCAGAAAAAACGAAACCGAGATTCGTCAGTGTTTAGTCCTATTTTAATTTCACTTTTGATTAAAAAATGATACATATCTGGAAAGCTTATCTCCTCAGCTTTCATTTGGTACCATTCATATATGATCCTTGCATACTGCACGCATGAGTGAGTAAAGACAATATGAAGCAAGGCTATCAAAAAGTGATTTGCACAACGATATTTTTATTTTAAAAAAATAATCACATTTCTAGAAACTACATTTCCTGGCCTTTCAAATGATGCCTCAGTCAAGAAAAATGAGCAGGGGATGACAGAGATATCTGCCTTTAAAATGGATTGAAAATTCGTGTTTTTCAAATCCTTCGTTTATACCTGACCGATTTTTTGCATGAATGGATGCATTTGCTTTTAAGAGGGAGAAAGGTACCGGTACTATACCCATGGTAAAGTGCACCAAGAAACAAATAAGGGAATCGGGGCATAAAACAACAAACAAACACACCTCCAACAAACAAACAAACAAACACCCCAACAAACAATCTACCTGCACATAGTTCCGAGCTCTGAATGACAGAGACATTTCCATGGATACTAGATCTGACCTGTGACCAGGCCAAGACGTTCCCTGCTACTGCACACGATAAAGAGATAACCGATATTTCTTCCTGTGCCATGGCATAGTTCCACATATTCACCTAGTTCAAAGAAACAAGGCGTTAAAACTCATGTCTGATCGAGTCGGGTAGGGAGTCAGTTTGGGAGCCAGTCGGGGAGTCAGCCAGTTAATCGGTCAGTCTGTAAATCAGTCAGTCAAGATGACAGGAATAAATCATAATTGGTAAATTTAAAGTTGATCGCACTTGTCTTTGAAATGGTTGAATTAACCCGTGGTAAAAAAGCCCAATGTGAACGGGGCTCGAGCAGAAAATCAATCCAAAAAAAAAAAGTTCCCACAATCTCACCTGGCTCAAATCACCAACGAAGGATTGATGCTCATCGAAGCCACCGGCAAAACTGTCCTGCTCCTGGCCGAGGACCAGCGCACCAGATCCCAGTATGAACGCACCAGTCATGAACCCATCACCGGATCTTCTGAGCGACCCATCCACATATATGGCCCAGTGGCCGTCTGTGCTGTCCCAAGTGACGGCAACGTGGTGCCAGTCGTAGTCACTGCATAATTGTCGAAAAATAAAAGGGGGAAACTAGACATTATGTGTGTTGTTAAACAGAACATAAGGCTTTTCCGCATTATGGTTGAAAAACTCTCAAGTGTCACATGATGACGTCCCGACTTAGATACATACCAAGTTTCAACTCAATCGGTTTTAGGGTTCGTTCATAATTCATGTGTGAAGTTTGCCCCTTTAAGACGGTGCCACGTGACATTTATGACGTTATGATGATGTAAATGTTCGGCATACATCTAGGCTGTAGGGACTTTGTTTAGACCAAGTTTGGTCACGATCGGCTTTTTAAAAGTGGGGTGTACATTGACTGTGTACAAAGTCAGTGGGATTTTGAACGAAAATAAGAAGAGGAAGAATGAAGAAAAAAAGTATCCGAACAAAAACAAAACCTTTTCCGACGAAGTTCGGAAAACTGGTCAAGAAACCGTCAGAGAAATTCCACAATTTGGGACACCACTAAAAAAAAGGCTGGAGAGCTCAGTTGGTGGAGCACCGGTACGGTATTCCGTGGGTCACAGATTAGAATCTCACTCTAGTCATTTTTTCTTGTTTTCACTTTTCAATGATTTTGTCTGCTGCTGCCATCCGATAGCCAATTTACCTGTTGAGCTCCTGGTAAGTCTTTAGTGCGTTCTCGTTCAAGATGATTTCCAGGCTGTTGTAATCGAAGATGGTGAATGCATTGTCCTCTAACAGACCGTCCGGTCCCCGCGTCGCGTACGAAAACGGCGTACCGTGGTTCACCTGGTCCGTGGTTCGCATCCAGAAGCTGAGGGTCAATGCATTGAGTTCAGAGAGGGCGCCCTCCATCAGGACGTAGTTGGAGGTGCTGGCTTGGGGGAACCTGAGGTCAAAGTCGCCGAACCGAACTGAACACATAGAATTAAAGGGCGAGAATAAAACGGGAAAGGGAACAATTTTTGTCAATTGTGGCAGCATTTTAATTTCATGAAAAACGTCTGTAATTTTTGATCAATATTCGTGGAATTCAAAACCTGGCTCATAATGGTTTTCGGAGATGATGGAAATTTAGTTAAACTGATTCCTAGTATTATACTTGATGTGTGATTTTTTTTTTGGGGGTTTTTGCTTGTCGTTTAAAGGTTTACTGTAATCAAAACTCGTATGAAGTTATAAAACCCAACCTATTTATCATTGTTTGTGCTAAAAAATATTGTTTCTTTTTAAAAAGATGTATTCTAGACCCAGAATTTAGTCTTGCTTACGTCACATGCGTTGCAGTAACACTTTTGCAGTGTCACTGCTGTTACACACAAACTTGTGAAGTATGAAGCTTATACATGCTAATGATCTGTAAATTTTTTCTGGCTAATTTGAATCATTTTTCTCAGTGTGAAAATCAAATTCTCGGTACTTTTCGCGTGCTTAGTGTGTTCGCATCTCTGTAAGAGCTGTTAATGGTACATCTGATTTAGTTTAGTGGTTATTTTCTTTGGTTGTCACACACTCCATGTGGAGAAATATACTGAATAGTGTGCACAGAAATAGATTTGTGACCTTTTCTTGCACGTACATTGTGTTTCTGTTTTTCGACGCCATGGCCACAATACGCATGGCTGTTCTGCCGTTGTTTGAATGACTGCGCAAGTGCGCGTCCATCTATAGCTAAAAGGTCTATAAAATCAATTTTGTTCTCTTGCGCAGAGCCATCTCCTCAACAGGTTGTGACAATTTGATGTAATCATGCAGAAACATATATAAACCTGCATCCAAAAATAGAATCTGAATAAACAAACAATACCCCATAAGAGAAAAACATGCTTACAAACAAACGAGCAAAATAGCTGACCAGATTTTGAGGCAGCACCAACAATAAATACCCTCGCGATATAACTTTAAAGATAGTATCATACTTTGGTTTTTGTCAAAGAAAAACATTGGACAGAAATATCAATGAAGATACAGTAACAGTCATTCTGTGAAAATTTAAATCCCATACGGTGCTCACTTTTTGAGAAAACAGTGAAAAACGCCATCAGTATTTTTTTTTTTTTTTTTTGATCTTTAAAAGATCCCAAAAATTATTTTGGTTACTGGTTTTACTCTTTTTTGGATAAATACAGCATTTCATGCAGAAAAATTGTAACGGTATGTTTCTACCATCACCATCTTTATGCCATGTAAGTTATTGTAAATCTGTGAAGATTTCTGTTTCGGTTATAATGCTACCAAAGTATGATAGTACCTTTAAAACTATAACCACACTTGAAATATTCCTTCAGAAAGTTTATATTTTCTTTTTTCAACTGTTAATTTTCTCCGTTGAATGCAGATTTAAATCGCTAAAATACAGACAGTGGAGCTCTTGCCACTCCAAGCATAATCCGGCATTCTCTGACGTTTGTCAAGTTTATAGAAATATAAGCACTGAATTTAAAGGGCATGTACAACATTGGTAACAAACCATAGCAGACACAGATTTACGTGTAACTTTCAGGATATGAAGATGGTGCTGGTAGAAACATACCGTTGAAATATTTCCGCCTGAAATGGTGTATTTATCCAGAAAGAGTAAAACTTAACACGAAAAACATTTTTGATCTTGGCAAGATCAAAAATCCTTGCTTATGTTTTGTAAGAAAAAATAAGTCGGGTTTTCGCTATTTCCTCGAGACTCAGATGTCCGAATTTAACCAGAAAGGATCATATAGCTGCAGGTTGGAAAACAATATTGTTTAAAATTCTCCCGATTTTGATGTAGCACAGATTATACAGGGTGTCCCAGAAAAAAACGCAACACTGTATCGGGACCCATTATGTCAAAATTAAACTGTTTATCACTTCAAGATTCAGATATGTGATACAGCCATGTCTTGGCTATCACCATGTAGAATTTGAGCATATTGGGGCTGAAATTGGCGAAAATATGACCAATTGAAAGAGTACTCCTTAAAAACAATTTTGCAAGGAAAACACGCATAGTGATCAACACACACATAACGACGTGTACGAAAGAAAGATGAAAATCGGGTTTTGAGGTTGGGTAGTTCAGTCTTAATTTTTTCACTCAATTTAAGTCAAATTTTGCTCAAATTCTACATGGTGATAGCCAAGACAAATCTGTATCACATATCTGAATATTGAAGTGATAAACAGTTTAATGTTCATTTAATAGTTCTCGACCCAAGTGTTGCGTTTTTGGGGGGGACACCCTGTATAAATATAAATCTCAATGCCCATACGATATTTAGGTTTGTTTAGTGCATGTTTGATGGTTTTCACACACTCCATGTCAAGAAGAAAAAATACCGTGCAGTGGGCGTTAATGATTTGAGTTCGTTTTTTTTTTCCTCATATCAACAAGTGTGTGTGTTTTCGACGCCGTGGCAACAGTACTAACACTGTTCTGGCATGGTTGGTAGCGCACCCAGCTAGCTAGGGCTAGAAAATCAAATTTGTTAACGCTTGCATGGTCATCTTCTCGGCAGGTTGTGACAATTTGATGTAATCGTGCAGAAACATATAATAATTGTATGCATATTATATAAAATGGCGTCCAAAAAAACGTAAACATACCCACACTCTTGAAAAACAAGAAAATCAAAGGCAGGCGAACTAACAGGCAAACATGCAAATAAATAATAAAATCACAATGATATTAAACAGTGCTTTATATATACATGGACGTGGTCGACATGTATTTTGTAGTAGCACGTGACAAACCACAACTGATAAACATAACCTGATTGATATGGGTCTTTATATTAACACATATCAAGTGAAAACATATTATTAATACAACAAAATGCTATAGGTTTTCATGGTAGATGTTTACAATTATTTATATTGTTAAATGTATTTTACAGCCGCTTATTAGATTGGACTACGGAGCATCTTATGTTGAAAGTGTTCCCGGACCCCATTGCGTATAACATATTTACTTAAGCGATGAGACAAATAAACTATAATCATGGGTGTTGATCCGGGGGTGGGGGGGGGGGGGGGTGTATGGGGAGATATACCCCCCCCCACCCCCCCCCCCCCCCATACTTTGGTTTTTTGTCAAAGAAGTACAGATTCGTGAGCAAAAATATCAAGGAAGATACAGTAAAAGTAATCTGTGAAAATTTCAGTCCCGTACGTTGCCCACTTTTTGAGAAAACAGCGAAAAACGGCCACAGTATTTCTTAAATCTTTTCTCTTTTATTGTTGATCTTTTAAAAGAACAAAAAGATTTTCGGTCGTTGTTTTAATAATTTCTGGCTAAATACACCATTTCAGGCGGAAAATCTTAACAGTATAGTTCTAGCACCACCATCTTCATACCCTGTAAATTATACGTAAATCTGTCAACATTTCTGTTTACCAAAGTATGATATTACCTTTAAGGAAAAATAAAAGCCCAGAATCTGTTCTTTGGAGCTTAGAAGCTACATAGAAGCAGGGCCATAGTGCACGAACATTTTGGGGGACAAGAAACAGACCTAGAACGGTTCTGGACCGGGGGAAAACCCGGGGACATGCGGCACAAATGAGGAGGTATAAGTGCCAACTGGCAACAAAAGAGAAGATATTAAACAGTAAAAGCGATGGGCATTTTGTGACTTTATAATGAAGAGCTGTGTGAATTGGGTCCTGGTAAAGCCATTCAAAGCTGGAGCATAATGAGTAAATGCATGTACGCCAAATTGTAATATTGCTAAATACATAATTTATTACACATGAATGACTACAGCATATAAAATCATATCAATCATGACCAACAGCGCAACTCACACCGATGAGCAATTTAGAAATTGGAAGATAATTACGTCCTTCGTCTCATTCAACTACAAGTAAAATTCCATAACACTCTTCCAGTCAAATAATGAATTGACTGTTTGACAGACTGAATTAAAGGTACAGTACAGGATTGGTAACGTTAGACCCAAACAGAAATGTTCACAGATTGTTCACATGAAGATGGTAATGGTAGAAACATACTGGTAAAATATTTCCACCCGAATTGGCTGTATTTATCCAGAACTTAGTAAATTAAAGACCGAAAACAGTTTTGATCTCGGGGTAAGATCAAAAGCATTCTTCATATTTTATCAGAAAAATTGAATCGGGTTATCGCTTTTTTTTTCTTCTCGTAACTCAGCTGAAATTTTCACAGGTTTATTTATTCACATACATGTTGAGTGGTGAAAGTGTGAGTGCTATACTTTGACGTTTACCAATCATGTATTATACCTATAAAGGTATAATATCATACTTTGGTTTTGTCTAAGAAATACAAATTCAAGGGCAAAATTATAAAAAAAATATACAGCAACAGTCATCTGTTAAATTATCAGTCCCATACGGTGCCCACTTTTGAGAAAACAGTGAAAAACGCCCATGGTACTTTTTAAATATTTTCACCGTTTTTTGTTTATCTTTCAGAGATGAAAATTGTTTTTGGTCATTGATTTGACTCTTTTCTGGATAAACACAGCATTTCAGGCAGAAATATTTTAACGGTATGTTTCTACCATCACCATCCTTATACCCTGTAACCTATAGGTAAATCTGTGACGATTTTTGTTTCGGTATGCTACCAAAGTATGATCGTACCTTTAATGTGAGAATTTAAGACGGCTAAAATCTAGAATTTTTAAGGAAAAAATGCACTCTGTTAAAAGCTCATGTTCAAGTTCACGCATATGAAAATTCCTTATCACATTTTGTTTGTGACTCTTTCGGTCAGTCTCCTTGTTTGTTGTACTGCCTCTATACAGATTTTGCAGTAAGAAATCTTCTTTTGACCTCGCAAAAAAAGCTACATATTTTGCAGTAAGAAAGTAAATTCGACACACACAAAACAGGTCAAAAATCCGGTTCTCGAGTCGGACTATAGACTCGGCCCCGAGTCATCGTGTCACTTAGCCCGAGTCCGCGATCTCAGTCCGTGGTTCATGAACCTTCAAATCCGCGAATCTCCGGCGAGTCCGTGTCCAAGTCCAGCACAAAAAAAATAACGGTCTTGAGACCGGACTGGAGTCTCACGGCTCTACAGGTGTTTTAAAATTCAATTTAGAATCTAAAGAAAATCATAACGAATGCTCTTAGTGCAAATAGCAATATTGCAATAGTGAAACATGACGGCGTGGCAATTCCATTTTTCTTTCTCGAAAAGTCGACCTTCAGTCTCCAACTAGGCTTTGCATGCCCAGTTTATTGATTAACTATTGACATTAACAATTATTAATCTATTGAAAGTCCAATATAGAAAAATTGTCTTGGTAGAGCGCCTATACGGTTTTCAGGGGGTCGCCGGTTCGAATCCTGCTCCAGTCAATGTTTCTTTGTTCACATTTTTTCGATGACTTAAAATTCAGTCAGTTTCCCTTGTGGTTATTTGATGATAATGTTAAATTTAGGAATTTAAGAACACGGTCAGCAATTTAATTTACCTACGAAAAACACGGTCATATTCAGTTGCCAGTGACATCAAAAGTGTAGATAATGTGAACTTAACATTGCAAACTGTCGTACTTTCTTCCCTGTTAAAAATAGTATCATACTTTGGTTTTTATCAAAGAAATACAGATTCATGGGCAAACATATCAAGACAGACACAGTAACAGTCATCTGTGAAAATTTCAGTCCCATACGGTGCCCACTTTTTGAGAAAACAGTGCAAAACAGCCACAGCATTTCTTAAGTCTTTTCTCTTTTCTTTTTGATCTTTTAAAAGATCAAAAAGATTTTCGGTAATTGTTTTAGTGATTTCTGGATAAATACACCATTTTAAGCGGAACAATTTTAACGGTATGTTTCTACCACCACCGTATTCATACCCTGTAAGTTATACGTAAATCTGTCAACATTTCTGTTTTGGTCTCTTACCAGAGTATGATAGTACCTTTAACGTTAGGTCCTAGTATATTGCTCGCTGAAACGCGCGGTAAAACGTCAGGCTTTAAATGCGTACACTTCTCTATCGCAGAGAAATGTACTACGGTCATTAATTTGTAGCCATTCTTTTCAATAACACTGGTGAAATTTTAGCACAAGGATAATTCTGATGTATTTATGGACTCATTCTGATCAACTGCCATAAAACGCTCGAGTAAAAAGCACATTTCTGGAACATCTCCCAATAGACCATAGAAAAACCGGAACAATTTTTAATGAATAAAATAGAAAACATAAATAAACTTGAAAGTAGCTTTCACGTTTGCACTGACATTTTTGTATTTTAGTTTGTATTATAAAAGCCTGTTCCAGTTCCTCTGCGTGCTCGACATGTTCTCATGAAACTTTATTTATTACATTTTTTTCCATTTTCGGTTTTCTTTTACCTCAAAACGAAACGCCAAAAATTGCCAAATTATCGATAATTATTCACTAAATGTGTCAATGGTTGCATTTCGATATTTTGGAATCATAAGCATTCTTCATGAACTTACCTGGTTCGTTACATCCCAAGAATTTTCGAATTTCCACGGGATTGCTGCTGTACAGAAAGGTGTCATAGTAGGTGACTTTGAAGGGTCTACAGGGAGTGTGATGGGTCAGTCCTCCTACTCGGACCTCAGTGCAGGTACAGGGGTCTCGTACGGGAATAACCCATCGGTAGTGGTTGTGTGAATCAGGGTCCGGTTCTTGCACTATCCAGCATCGCAGGCCTGTAATGCAACCATAAGAATGGGAAATAAGAAATGAGTGTATACATTACACGGGGGTGGATCTAGCTTTTAGAAAACAGAAGGGTTGCAAATTAAATTAAACGAGCAATTTCGATGAAAAATTGAGTCGTAAACTAAAGCAGAGTTTATTACACTATTTCGGTAACATATTTCGGTAACATTACCTGGGGAACACGACTTTGGGCCCTGTGTAGTGTGTACACTAGCAAGGTGTTGGCCAACATGTTACCGAGATGTTGCTGCGACATGGTACCCAACTCGTTTTGCTCTGTGTACACTGACAACATTTTCAGCAACAACGTACCTGGGCAACATGTTTAATACCGAGATTGTTACCGAAAATGTTGTCAGTGTACACTTTTGGATCACAATCATTAAGATGGTGGGCCCTAAAAAATTATCGAGGAACAAATATGAAATTGGGCACGGCCCCGATTTTTTCGAGATTTTTTCTCAAATTATAGGGCATAAATAAATTAAATGACAAACAATAAAATCACAAGTGTGTAAATAGAATGATCCAAGTCAAGTTTTCTTTGTTCATTTTTCACAAAGAAACTCAGACAGTTTCCCATGTGGTTATTTGATGAAATGAACTTGAATCAATAACCGTGTAAGATTTCTGCAGGCCTGTAGGCCTATATAATTATTCACATTATGCTTGGCCGTACGACATCCTAAAGATGCCGTCTAAATTCATCCGTAGAATTCGTCAGACAACTTCAAATTCATTTTCATGAACACATTTGTCTTTCAGGATGTCATGGGAAATTTTATTTTAGAATATTTCGATGGAGTTAATCAGTAGTTTTTGATCCCAAGCCCATGCCTAAACTGCGGTCTTCAAGAATGTTTCCAGAAAACGTGTGGAAGCAAATCCATTTCTGAGAAACAATATTCAAAGCAATTATATTTACCTTGAGTTTCATGAGCCAGCAGAGCGAGTGGTAACATCACCACAAAGATCTCCACAAAAACACCCATCTTCGATTACAAAACAATATCTTCCTTTGTTTTTGTTGTAGGTATTAAAGCTACCGTACAGCGAAGAGAAGTATTTGACTCCGAGCAATCCTGCTGAGTTATGATCGGTGGTGATGCCTGCCCCAGACCGCCACGGCGCGCCTTGCTTCCATCAGATGAAACCCAGGTTTGTGAGCATGACGCGCACACATCGCGTGTCTCATATCCATGGTAACTATATAAAACAGCATGAATATTGAATAAGGTCCTCATCACAATTTTACAGTAGGCCTGGTTTGCATTGTACTGTGAACATACCGTAGAGACATTTACATTGAACTGCCAAGCCGACAAATTTGTTAATCACTAAAAAAAATATTTAAAAGCCGTTCCCTCTTTGAATGATCCCCCATGTAATGTTCCCAGGTTGCAGCATTGCTGCGCGTATCGATGAAATGATCCTTGGGATATGGCGGTGTGTGCGTGGTTTCACGGCTTCTGACTACCAAACGAACAAAGATAGTTGACTATTGGGGTCACCACCAACGTAGGGCTGGATGGCTCAGTTGGTAGAGCGCCTGTATGGTATTCAGGAGGTCGCCGGTTCGAATCCCGCTCCAGTCAAATTTTCACTTTTTAATGACTTTGAATTCAGTCAGTTTCCCTTGTGGTTATTTGATGATTAAGGGTATTAGATATGTGAGTATGTAGTGTGAAAACAAGAAATCATTTTGGCCTTTACACCAGTCGAAAGCAGCCACTGTGTGCAACATATGGAATTGTATGTTATTAAAGGGATTGCATACGTTTGGTAATTTGAGCCTACTGTTTGTTTCAAACCAATATAATTGTATATATATACCATAAAACTAACCTGTGAAAGTTTCAATTCAAAAGGTGGTAGCGTTTGTGAGATTTTGGCGACAAACTAGACCGGTTATTTAACGCCAGATAACAGTAAGTCAATAGCTGAGAAGCGTTACGGCCATAACGCTTCTCAGATTCATAATTTTTTGAGATAAAAAGTGACATATTTTTCCATAACCGCGGTACTTCGAATTTAACGTTTCCAAATATGCATTATACTATCCAAAGCAGCTGTACTTCTCACCAAGTAAGTTTTTATTGCCATAAATTTTCAGAGTCATTACCAAACGTATGCAATGCCTTTAAAGGTAGTATATCATACTTTGGTTTTTGTTAAAGAAATACAGATTCATGGGCAAAAATATCAAGGAAGATACAGTAACAGTCATCTGTGAAAATGTCAGTCCAATACGGTGCCCACTTTTTGAGAAAATCGTGAAAAACAGCCACAGTATTTCTTAAGTCTTTTCTCTTTTATTTTTGATCTTTTAAAAGATCAAAAAGATTTCCGGTCGTTGTTTTACTAATTTCTGGATAAAAATACACAATTTCGGGCAGAAAATTTTAACTGTAGGTTTCTACTACCATCATCTTCATACCCTGAAAGTTATATGTAAATCTGTGAACATTTCTGTTTTGGTTTCTTACCAAAGTATGATACTACCTTTAACTAACTTCTTCCCAGTTCAGAACCAGTGTCTGATCAATATTGCATGGAGTTGAATTCGATGTAGAAAACTGCAACATTATTAATATGGGTGCATAATTATACACTGGACTCAGCTGACAAAACAAAAGTATCTTTAAGCTGAGGAAAATAATGCATGTGCGTTAAAATAATGAAGTTTTAAATGAACTCTGAACTTGACAGGCTTCTGGAGACATCCAGTGCGTGGCAGCTTGTCTGACGTCCGCAAAGGCCGCTCCGGGAAGTAACCTTCCAGAAGACTAGTGTTTTGACTCACTCGAAGACTCAACAAGTTTATTGGTGCTAAGGGTTTCCCTTTTACTCTGGGACCACCTTGCTTGGTACCTGATGGCCGAGGTAAGGGGCCGCACCGAGGTAATCCGAGGTGAGTAGAGGCTGGAGTGAGGTTAGTCTAGTGATTCTTTCTTTGCTCTCTACCCATGATGTCCCCTGTTCGAGTCCCAACAAGGGCACTGTGTGCATTGTGCCTCCAGTGCTTATACCTGGGGTCGATTTCACAAAACTCATCGTAACTTACTATCAATCGTATAGGACTTGCAATGCATCCACTCGCACGTGGGATAGGATGGATTATCCTCCGTAGCTCAATTAACGATCGATCGTAGGGCTTCGTGAAATCGACCCCAGGGGTCGATTTTAAGAAGCCCTACGATCGATCGTAACTCGAGATACGAAGGATAACACATCGTATCCTTCGACTGCTACATAGGGCTGCGATGTATCATTATAGTCCTACGATAAATCGTAAGTTATGATGAGTTTGGTGAAATCGACCCTGGTCTCCTAAATATCTCTGTGGATTTCAACCTACCGCTTCTAAAACTTCAATTTCCTTTCTTGCCTTCTCCTAAAAAAACCCTTGTGGAAATCAGTCTTAAGACATTCGAAATGTTATTCCATCCCTGCAAGAAATTTCCATTAAAATTTAATAACAACTAAGTTGAACTAAAATAGGCAGCACTACTCCAAAGTAGACCAACACATTTAAAAAGAATCTTACTCTATCCAGAGTATTGACTTCCTCTTCATAACTTTTATTACAAAATCTCAATACTTATGATATTAATTTATAACTTTTTTTTATAATATTTGTGGCGTCATTCATTACTTCGTGATCCTCACTTCAAAGTTCCCCCAATAAAATGAGAGAGACTTTAACAACAGTCCACGTGGGCTTGTTGCAAAATTACGTAATCATGGCTTGCATATATACATTCTTGTAGAACAAAACTAACCATCAAAATACTGTAAGGAATGATTAAATATTTTTGTGACCGGCTTAACAAAGGGTACACGGCCAGATTATGTTGCTATGCTTACCGTAAGCATACAATTGGCCGCTTACCCAAGCAGAAAATTGCTTACGGGATTCTGTTTCCTGAATTAGGGACTAGTTTCAGTTGTGCGCCTGCGTAGTCAATGATTTCTCGCTTGGTTTGTTCCATAGGCCACTTTCATATACTGAATTTCTCAAGAACGTATTTCTGTGTTAAGGTAGAAAGGACTAACACTAATATTGCTCAAAGTTATCATCCATATTTTATATTTCCATTTTTATTTTTTGGATTAATAATTGTTTTAATTGATATTTGATTGATATAAATAGCTTGCATTGAAGCAATTGGGCATAATTATTGTAATGGATCCGACTTGAATTTAGTTTTCTCGAAAAACAATAACAAAACTTGAGCGCCCGTATATACAAAATGTGTGCTTAAAGCAGAGTGTACACTGTCAACAATTTCAGTAACATGTTACCCAAAACTCACCTGGGCAATACGACTTTGGGCCCTGTGTACACTAGCAACATTTGGCCAACATGTTACCGAGATGTTGCTGCGACATGTTACCCAACTGGTTTTGCTCTGTGTACACTGACAACATTTTCAGCAATAACGTACCTGGGCAACATGTTACCGAGATTGTTACCGAAAATGACAGTGTACACTCCGCTTAATTCATCTGAAGCCGTAAAACTGGTATTACATAATAAGGTTGAAGATAGTGACACAACAGCGTGAGTGGGAATAAATCAATAATTATGTATATCCATAGCAACTCATGGTTTTGCATGTTGATGATAGCATAATGCTTTTTAAAACTTCAGATCGCACGACTGGCTCATTTTGGGCATGGATGAACGCCATCGGCCATTTTGATTCTAACTTTGGAACCCTTTTATTATTACAGATCTCTAAGCTTATGGCTTTCTCTGAGTATGCCCATCAAACCCTACCCCAGCCCCTGAGTCTCGGCATTCCCCATCTTGGTGATGCACCATACCCAGGATACCATCGACCCTGTGTCCCCCAGCCGTGGCCCGGCCCCCGAACTCCAGCCCCTACCACATCCCCAACCCCTACCACAACCCCTACCCCAACCCCTACCACAACCCCAACTCCTACCCCTAACCAACCCCTACCACAACCCCTACCCCCGCCACTGCCCCGAGCCCCTGCACCCGGCCCGGTCCCTGACACTGACCCTACCCCCACCCTCAACCCCTACCCCCGGTCCCTCTCAGCTGAACGTGGCCCTGCAGTTGGTGCATGTCCTCTCCCTCATGACCAGGCAGCACAGGATACCGATGGGGAAACAGAAGATGGCCAGGATGACGCCGCAGGTGGAGAAGTGCTCCTCCAGGACACCGGTACGGCAGTTGGGACAGCCGTTGACCAGAACGACCTGGTTGGCGTTAGGATGCTGCTGGAGGGCCGTGGTGGTTGTGGTCAGCGTGACTTGAGCCGATTGACCAGGCGGGTAGGCTGCTGCGTCATGAAGGTAAAAAATCAAATCGAAGACCGATAAACATACATGAAGTCCCTGACCAGGGGTGGATTTCCCAAAGCCCTACGATCTATTGTAACTCGCGTTACGAAGGATAACCGATCGTATCCTACGTAGGACTGCAGTGCATCATAAGTCCTACGATTGATAGTAAGTTAGAGTGGGTTTGGTGAAATCGACCCCAGCATGCATGATTTACAAAACATAATTATTTTGTCATGTTGTAAGTGAGGTATCCTGAATACCATACACATTGTGGTTTCAGTTTTAATTTGTGGTTCATGATGCAGTTCCCCTGTGGAGACTGTGGTAATGTTTTGTATAAAGCAGCCCTCCTCTTGTACCTTGTCTGAATATTAGTCATTACAATTTTTTCGGCAAATTGAGAAAATTAACTGTACTTTCTGTCTTTTTTTCTTTTCCTGTTTCTTTTGTATCAGTACCTATTACCTTTTGTTGCACTAATTACAGAATATTAGCCAATTATTCCTGTCAATACAAGTAACTGCTGCAAACTGCTCATCGGCCAAAATTATGAACTAGCATTCATAAAATGCTTGGAGTTAGGAGGGCCTGACGCGTTTTGATCCCCATAGCAAGGTCCTGCTAGGATTGAAACGCATCAGGCCCTGCTAACTCCAAGCAAATTATCACCGTAGCAGATTTTGTATACTTTTATCCACATCTTTTAAAAGGAAGGGAAATTAAACAATTATATTTCCAATCGCACATCCCCAAAGGCCAGTAATTATCTCTTCCCTTTCTCCACAGTTGTACTCACGATAGTTGGTAGGCGGTGGGTAGATACCTCCCTGAGTAGGAGGGTAAGCCGGATTCTGCGGCGGTGGATAACCTCCAGGCTGTGGATAGCCCCCACCTGGGGCAGCTTGGCCGGCCGTGTTGGTCGGATACGACCAGGTACCAGGACTGTACGGAGGCGGCTCGCTGCTCGGTGTTTCCTCGGGTTTGGCGTTCGGATCCATGGCGCTCTGTCACCCGGAGCAATTCGAGGAAAGAATATCCTCCAAAAAACTACAATATTAGGCTTCAATAATTCCTCAGTACAGGTTGTGCAGTGTCATATAACAGATCGAATACTCCACTGAGTATTAGCGATGACGTTATCGGATAATTCTTGGACTGTGACCTCCTCTATCAGACACAACCTCACGTGATAGCAAATAAAGTTATGCAATATTTGTTAAATGTGTGGTTAATAGCCAACATCCTTATTTGCTCTGCAATTCAATTATTAACGCTATAACGCGACAAACTCTGACAAAGTTATATAAACCGGTTTATCAACATGAGCTTACGTGTATAATGTTTCGTTTGGTATTTATTCAGTGCATATGCCTCTTTATGACGTTTGTGCAGTGATAACAATTAGTTGAATAATATAATCCATGGCCTCGTGACTTCATAATCTTGGGATGAATCCGGCTGTACTGGATTCCATTGAGATTAATCAGAACCTTTTGCGCTCAAGTACACTCATGAGGCCCGCTTCAAACGTCGAACTTCTGCCTAGTCTAATTCAAATATTGGCCCAAGTTTGAATTAGACACGGCAGAAATTCGACGTTTGAAGCAACTGCCGGCTTTCTGCCGAAAGATCGACAGGGCCTGCCGCTTTTAACGGCAGAAGAGCGACATGGCTTCAAACGTCGATTTTTTGCCGTGTCTAATTCAATTGAAACGTCCCAAATCGGAGTTTCACCCGTACCATTTTAAAAGAGAGAGAGCGCCGCCTTCTCGCACAAGAATATAGCAATATCATCCCTCTCTTTTTGTCCGCCATGTTCGAATTTGCATTAAGGTTAACAGAAAACCGGCGTTTGAAACAACTGCCGAACTTCCGCCGCTTTTATGTCGATTGCAATGTATTGCATTAGACACGGCAGAAGTTCGAACTTCACTATCAAATTGATTGCCGTCTGAATTTTTCTTACATTTTTTCCCATTGTTGTGATTGATGGTAGATGTACATATGTAGCATGTTTGTGGTTATTAGTAGCTATACATAAATTATGAAGCATGTTTGTTAATGTTGGTAGCTTTACGCCTGTTTGTGGTTGTTGGTAGCTGAACGTATCCTCCCTGACGAGAAATAAACCAGTTTTCATGCTAGAAATGGGTTCTTTGTAGTATGAGAGCCGTTGTTGGAAAAGGTCTATTTTGGGCCAAAAATGGCAAAAACGACAAGGGGTACCCCTTGCCATTTTTTTCAATTTTTGATGAAAAATCAAATGTACTCAAATTGATTCAATTCTCCTCGCAGATACGAAATGAACCAGTTTTCATGCTAGAAATGGGTTCTTTGTGCTCTGACAGGCGTTTTTGGAAAATGTCTATTTTGGGCCAAAAATGGCAAAAACGACAAGGGTACCCCTTGCCATTTTATTAATTTTTTGATGAAAAATCAAATGTTCTCAAATTGATTCAATCCTCCTCGCAGATACGAAATAAACCAGTTTTCATGCTAGAAATGGGTTCTTTGTACTCTGACAGGCGTTTTTGGAAAATGTCTATTTTGGGCCAAAAATGCGGGCAAAAACGACATGGGGTACCCCTTGCCATTTTTTTCAATTTTTGATGAAAAATCAAATGTACTCAAATTGATTTAATTCTCCTCGCAGATACGAAATGAACCAGTTTTCATGCTAGAAATAGGTTCTTTGTAGTTTGAGAGCCGTTGTTGGAAAAGGTCAATTTTGGGCCAAAAATGGCAAAAACGACAAGGGGTACCCCTTGCCATTTTTTTCAATTTTTGATGAAAAATCAAATGTACTCAAATTGATTCAATTCTCCTCGCAGATACGAAATAAACCAGTTTTCATGCTAGAAATGGGTTCTTTGTATTCTGACAGGCGTTTTTGGAAAATGTCTATTTTGGGCCAAAAATGGCAAAAACGACAAGGGGTACCCCTTGCCATTTTTTTCAATTTTTGATGAAAAATCAAATGTACTCAAATTGATCCAGTTCTCCTCGCAGATAAGAAATAAACCAGTTTTCATACTAGAAATGGGTTCTTTATAGTTTTAGACAGGAACCCAAGGCTGTTTGTGATAAATGATAGATATACGTATGAGGCCTGTCTGTGATTGATGATAGATATACGTATGAGGCCTGTTTGTGATTGATGATAGATATACGTATGAGGCCTGTTTGTGATTGATGGTAGATATACGTATGAGGCCTGTTTGTGATTGATGGTAGATATACGTATGAGGCCTGTCTGTGATTGATGGTAGATATACGTATGAGGCCTGTCTGTGATTGATGGTAGATATACGTATGAGGCCTGTCTGTGATTGATGGTAGATATACGTATGAGGCCTGTTTGTGATTGATGGTAGATATACGTATGAGGCCTGTTTGTGATTGATGGTAGATATACGTATGAGGCCTGTCTGTGATTGATGGTAGATATACGTATGAGGCCTGTCTGTGATTGATGGTAGATATACGTATGAGGCCTGTCTGTGATTGATGGTAGATATACGTATGAGGCCTGTCTGTGATTGATGATAGATATACGTATGAGGCCTGTTTGTGATTGATGGTAGATATACGTATGAGGCCTGTTTGTGATTGATGGTAGATATACGTATGAGGCCTGTCTGTGATTGATGGTAGATACACACATGAGGCCTGTTTGTGATTGATGGTAGATATACGTATGAGGCCTGTCTGTGATTGATGGTAGATATACGTATGAGGCCTGTCTGTGATTGATGGTAGATATACGTATGAGGCCTGTCTGTGATTGATGGTAGATATACGTATGATGCCTGTCTGTGATTGATGATAGATATACGTATGAGGCCTGTTTGTGATTGATGGTAGATATACGTATGAGGCCTGTCTGTGATTGATGGTAGATATACGTATGAGGCCTGTCTGTGATTGATGATAGATATACGTATGAGGCCTGTCTGTGATTGATGATAGCTATACGTATGAGGCCTGTCTGTGATTGATGATAGATATACGTATGAGGCCTGTTTGTGATTGATGGTAGATATACGTATGAGGCCTGTCTGTGATTGATGATAGCTATACGTATGAGGCCTGTCTGTGATTGATGATAGATATACGTATGAGGCCTGTCTGTGATCGATGATAGATATACGTATGAGGCCTGTTTGTGATTGATGGTAGATATACGTATGAGGCCTGTCTGTGATTGATGATAGATATACGTATGAGGTCTGTCTGTGATTGATGGTAGCTATACGTATGAGGCCTGTCTGTGATTGATGATAGATATACGTATAAGGCCTGTCTGTGATTGATGGTAGATATACGTATGAGGCCTGTTTGTGATTGATGGTAGATATACGTATGAGGCCTGTCTGTGATTGATAGTAGATATACGTATGAGGCCTGTTTGTGATTGATGATAGCTTTACGTAAGCTTGTATGTGTTTGATGGTAGCTATACATATGAAACCTGTGTGTGATTGATGGTATTAACCACATGTATGTATACCCAGTACTTATTAATGTTAACTGGGTCATTCCACCAAGTTGGGGCACAATTTGCTGTGGTGTCCCTTGTTACATTAGTGGTAATAAACATCTTGTCACCTTCATGTGGATTCTAAATTGGCATCGCTATACCTGACAAGGTTCTTGTACAGTTGTGTTTTATCTTTGCAGAGTAATATGACTCACTCTGTTGTAATGTAAAAATAGCAGGCAGTAGAAGTTACCGATGTAACAGGGAACGGCGTCACAAATTGTGCCCCAACTTTGTGGAGTGACCCAACTCTCAATCTAATCTTATGAACATTTCACAGAAAAACGCTCATTTTGAATAAAATACTCAAACCACAATAGGGATTATCTCAATGAGAGTGATTTTTATTTGTCACATTGTAATTACTGCACTGAGAACACAACTATAATCATTTAAAACGTCAATTAAGGGAAACTAACATAAGAAATGACCAGATGATAAAATGACATATAAATCACGTTTATCTTGTAAATAATCAATATTGGTGTCTTAAAATGCAATGGAATTGATTTCATTTTCAGTACTCTGTACTGGGGAAACTATTCATACTGGGGGAACTACTGGGGGAACTACTGGGGGCACTACTCCACACTGGGGGAACTACTAGGGGGCACTACTCGATACTTGGGGAACTACTGGGGGAACTACTCCATATTGGGGGAACTACTGGGGGCACTTCTGGGGGCACTAATCCACACTTGGGGAACTACTAGGGGGCACTACTCAATACTTGGGGAACTACTGGGGGAACTACTCCATACTGGGGGAACTACTGGGGGCACTACTGGGGAACTACTCCATACGGGGGAACTACTGGGGGAACTACTAGGGGCACTACTCCATACTGGGGGAACTACTGGGGGAACTACTGGGGGCAGTACTCCATACTGGGGGAACTACTGGGGGCACTACTGGGGGAACTACTCCATACGGGGGAACTACTAGGGGGCACTACTCCATACTGGAGGAACTACTGGGGGCAGTACTCCATACTGGGGGAACTACTGGGGGCACTACTGGGGGAACTACTCCATACTGGGGGAACTACTAGGGGGCACTACTCCATACTGGGGGAACTACTGGGGGGACTACTGGGGGAACTACTCCATACTGGGGGAACGTCCCCTAGCAGATGAGAAATAAACTAGATTTAATACTAGAAATGGGTTCTATGTGGTCTGAGGTACCCTTTCCCTTGATTTAGAAGACTTTGGAAAAATGTGCATTTTTGACCAAAAACATCAAAAACGACAAGGGGTACCCTTTCCCTTGCCATTTTTTCACTTTTTGATGAAAAATCAAATGTACTCAAATTGATTCAGTTCTCCTCGCAGATAAGAAATAAACCAGTTTTCACACTAGAAATGGGTTCTTGTAGTCTGAGAGCCGTTTTTGGAATAGGACTATTTTGTGACAAAAATGCTAAAAAACGGTTGATTGTAGTCATACGTATGAAGCCCGTTTGTGATTGATGATAGATATACGTACGAGGCCCGTTTGTGATTGATGATAGATATACGTATGAGGCTTGTCTGTGATTGATGATAGATATACGTATGATGCCTGTTTGTGATTGATGATAGATATACGTATGAGGCCTGTTTGTGATTGATGATAGATATACGCATGAGGCCTGTTTGTGATTGATGATAGATACACGTATGAGGCCTGTCTGTGATTGATGATAGAATACGTATGAGGCCTGTTTGTGATTGATGATAGATATACGCATGAGGCCTGTTTGTGATTGATGATAGATATACGCATGAGGCTTGTCTGTGATTGATGATAGATATACGGATGAGGCCTGTTTGTGATTGATGATAGATATACGCATGAGGCTTGTCTGTGATTGATGATAGATATACGTATGAGGCCTGTTTGTGATTGATGATAGATATACGCATGAGGCCTGTTTGTGATTGATGATAGATATACGCATGAGGCCTGTTTGTGATTGATGATAGATATACGTATGAGGCCTGTTTGTGATTGATGATAGATATACGTATGAGGCCTGTTTGTGATTGATGATAGATATACGTATGAGGCCTGTTTGTGATTGATGATAGATATACGCATGAGGCCTGTTTGTGATTGATGATAGATATACGTATGAGGCCTGTCTGTGATTGATGATAGATATACGTATGAGGCCTGTTTGTGATTGATGATAGATATACGCATGAGGCCTGCTTGTGATTGATGATAGATATACGCATGAGGCCTGCTTGTGATTGATGATAGATATACGTATGAGGCCTGTTTGTGATTGATGATAGATATACGTATGAGGCCTGTTTGTGATTGATGATAGATATACGTATGAGGCCTGTTTGTGATTGATGATAGATATACGCATGAGGCTTGTTTGTGATTGATGATAGATATACGTATGAGGCCTGTTTGTGATTGATGATAGATATACGTATGAGGCCTGTTTGTGATTGATGATAGATATACGTATGAGGCTTGTTTGTGATTGATGATAGATATACGTATGAGGCCTGTTTGTGATTGATGATAGATATACGTATGAGGCCTGTTTGTGATTGATGATAGATATACGTATGAGGCCTGTTTGTGATTGATGATAGATATACGTATGAGGCCTGTTTGTGATTGATGATAGATATACGTATGAGGCCTGTTTGTGATTGATGATAGATATACGTATGAGGCCTGTTTGTGATTGATGATAGATATACGTATGAGGCCTGTTTGTGATTGATGATAGATATACGTATGAGGCCTGTTTGTGATTGATGATAGATATACGTATGAGGCCTGTTTGTGATTGATGATAGATATACGTATGAGGCCTGTTTGTGATTGATGATAGATATACGCATGAGGCCTGCTTGTGATTGATGATAGATATACGCATGAGGCTTGTTTGTGATTGATGATAGATATACGTATGAGGCCTGTTTGTGATTGATGATAGATATACGTATGAGGCTTTGTTTGTGATTGATGATAGATATACGCATGAGGCCTGCTTGTGATTGATGATAGATATACGTATGAGGGTTGTATGTGATTGATGATAGATATACGCATGAGGGTTGTATGTGATTGATGATAGATATACGTATGAGGGTTGTATGTGATTGATGATAGATATACGTATGAGGGTTGTATGTGATTGATGATAGATATACGCATGAGGCCTGTTTGTGATTGATGATAGATATACGCATGAGGCCTGTTTGTGATTGATGATAGATATACGCATGAGGCCTGTTTGTGATTGATGATAGATAAACGTATGAGGCCCGATGGTGATTGATGATAGATATACGTATGAGGCTTGTCTGTGATTGATGATAGATAAACGTATGAGGCCCGATGGTGATTGATGATAGATATACGTATGAGGCCTGTTTGTGATTGATGATAGATATACGTATGAGGCCCGTTTGTGATTGATGATAGATACACGCATGAGGCCTGTTTGTGATTGATGATAGATATACGCATGAGGCCTGTTTGTGATTGATGATAGATATACGCATGAGGCCTGTTTGTGATTGATGATAGATATACGCATGAGGCCTGTTTGTGATTGATGATAGATATACGCATGAGGCCTGTTTGTGATTGATGATAGATATACGCATGAGGCCTGTTTGTGATTGATGATAGATATACGCATGAGGCCTGTTTGTGATTGATGATAGATATACGTATGAGGCCTGTTTGTGATTGATGATAGATATACGCATGAGGCCTGTTTGTGATTGATGATAGATATACGCATGAGGCCTGTTTGTGATTGATGATAGATATACGCATGAGGCCTGTTTGTGATTGATGATAGATATACGCATGAGGCCTGTTTGTGATTGATGATAGATATACGCATGAGGCATGTTTGTGATTGATGATAGATAAACGTATGAGGCCCGATGGTGATTGATGATAGATATACGTATGAGGCTTGTCTGTGATTGATGATAGATAAACGTATGAGGCCCGATGGTGATTGATGATAGATATACGTATGAGGCCTGTTTGTGATTGATGATAGATATACGTATGAGGCCCGTTTGTGATTGATGATAGATACACGCATGAGGCCTGTTTGTGATTGATGATAGATATACGTATGAGGCCTGTTTGTGATTGATGATAGATATACGCATGATGCCTGTTTGTGATTGATGATAGATATACGCATGAGGCCTGTTTGTGATTGATGATAGATAAACGTATGAGGCCTGTTTGTGATTGATGGTAGATATACGTATGAGGCCTGTTTGTGATTGATGGTAGATATACGCATGAGGCCTGTTTGTGATTGATGGTAGATATATAAACGCATGAGGCCTGTTTGTGATTGATGATAGATATACGTATGAGGCCCGTTTGTGATTGATGATAGATACACGCATGAGGCCTGTTTGTGATTGATGGTAGATATACGTATGAGGCCTGTTTGTGATTGATGGTAGATATACGCATGAGGCCTGTTTGTGATTGATGGTAGATATATAAACGCATGAGGCCTGTTTGTGATTGATGATAGATATACGTATGAGGCCCGTTTGTGATTGATGATAGATACACGCATGAGGCCTGTTTGTGATTGATGATAGATATACGTATGAGGCCCTATTGTGATTGATGGTAGATACACGCATGAGGCCTGTTTGTGATTGATGATAGATATACGCATGAGGCCTGTCTGTGATTGATGATAGATATACACATGAGGCCTGTTTGTGATTGATGATAGATATACGTATGAGGCCCGTTTGTGATTGATGGTAGATATACGTATGAGGCCCGTTTGTGATTGATGATAGATATACGCATGAGGCCTGTCTGTGATTGATGATAGATATACACATGAGGCCTGTTTGTGATTGATGATAGATATACGTATGAGGCCCGATGGTGATTGATGATAGATATACGTATGAGGCTTGTCTGTGATTGATGATAGATAAACGTATGAGGCCCGATGGTGATTGATGATAGATATACGTATGAGGCCTGTTTGTGATTGATGATAGATATACGTATGAGGCCCGTTTGTGATTGATGATAGATACACGCATGAGGCCTGTTTGTGATTGATGATAGATATACGTATGAGGCCTGTTTGTGATTGATGATAGATATACGCATGATGCCTGTTTGTGATTGATGATAGATATACGCATGAGGCCTGTTTGTGATTGATGATAGATAAACGTATGAGGCCTGTTTGTGATTGATGGTAGATATACGTATGAGGCCTGTTTGTGATTGATGATAGATATACGTATGAGGCCTGTCTGTGATTGATGGTAGCTATACGTATCCAGCCTGTATGTGATTTATGGTAGATATAGGTATGAAGCTTGTCTGTGATTGATGATAGATACACGCATGAGGCCTGTCTGTGATTGATGATAGATATACGCATGAGGCCTGTTTGTGATTGATGATAGATATACGCATGAGGCCTGTCTGTGATTGATGATAGATATACGTATGAGGCCTGTTTGTGATTGATGATAGATATACGCATGAGGCCTGTTTGTGATTGATGATAGATATACGTATGAGGCCTGTTTGTGATTGATGGTAGATATACGTATGAGGCCTGTTTGTGATTGATGGTAGATATACGTATGAGGCCTGTTTGTGATTGATGATAGATATACGTATGAGGCCTGTCTGTGATTGATGATAGATATACGTATGCAGCCTGTGTGTGATTGATGGTAGATATACGTATGAGGCCTGTTTGTGATTGATGGTAGATATACGTATGAGGCCTGTTTGTGATTGATGATAGATATACGTATGCAGCCTGTGTGTGATTGATGGTAGATATACGCATGAGGCCTGTTTGTGATTGATGGTAGATATACGTATGAAGCCTGTCTGTGATTGATGGTAGATATACGTATGAGGCCCGTTTGTGATTGATTGTAGATATACGTATGAGGCCTGCTTGTGATTGATGATAGATATACGTATGAGGCCTGTTTGTGATTGATGGTAGATATATATGAATCCTGTTTGTGATTGTTGGTAGATATACGTATGAGGCCCGTTTGTGATTGATGATAGATACACGTATGGGGCCCGTCTGTGATTGATGGTAGATATACGTATGAGGCCTGTTTGTGATTGATGATAGATATACGCATGAGGCCTGTTTGTTATTGATGATAGCTGTACGAATGAGGCCTGTGTGTGATTGATGGTTGATGTACATGTGAAGCATGTTTGGGGTTATTAGTAGCTATACATTAATACATATGAAGCATGTTTGTGATTGTTGGTAGCTTTACGCCTGTCTGTGATTGTTGGTAGCTTAACGTATCCTCCCTGACGAGAAATAAACCAGTTTTCATGCTAGAAATGGGTTCTTTGTAGTTTGAGAGCCGTTGTTGGAAAAGGTCTATTTTGGCCCAAAAATGGCAAAAACGACAAGGGGTACCCCTTGCCATTTATCAATTTTTGATGAAAAATCAAATGTTTTCAAATTGATTCAGTTCTCCTCGCAGATAAGAAATAAACCAGTTTTCATGCTAGAAATGGGTTCTTTGTAGTTTTAGAGGTGTTTTTGGAAAATGTCTATTTTGGACCAAAAATTGCAAAAACGACAAGGGTTACCCCTTGCCTTTTTTCAATGTTTGATGAAAGTTCAAATGTCTTCAAATTGATTCAGTTCTCCTCGCAGATAAGAAATAAACCAGTTTTCATGCTAGAAATGGGTTCTTTGTATTCTGACAGGCGTTTTTGGAAAATGTCTATTTTGGCCCCAAAATGGCAAAAACGACAAGGGGTACCCCTTGCCATTTTTTCAATTTTTGATGAAAAATCAAATGTTCTCAAATTGATTAAATTCTACTCGCAGATAAGAAATAAACCAGTTTTGATGCTAGAAATTGGTTCTTTGTAGTTTTAGAGGCGTTTTTGGAAAATGTCTATTTTGGGCCAAAAATGGCAAAAACGACAAGGGGTACCCCTTGCCGTTTTTTCAATTTTTGTAGAAAAATCAAATGTTTTTAAATTGATTAAATTCTCCTCGCAGATAAGAAATTAACCAGTTTTCATGCTAGAAATGGGTTCTGTGTAGTTTTAGAGGCGTTTTTGGAAAATGTCTATTTTGGCTCCAAAATGGCAAAACCGACAAGGGGTACGTACGTACCCCTTGCCATTTTTTTCAATTTTTGATGAAAATTCAAATGTCCTAAAATTAATTCAATTCTCCTCGCAGATAAGAAATAAACCAGTCTTCATGCTAGAATAGGTTCTTTGTAGTTTAAGAGGCGTTTTTGGAAAATGTCTATTTTGGCCCCAAAATGGCAGAAACGACAAGGGGTACCCATTGCAATTTTTTTCAATTTTTGCTGTAAAATCAAAGATAATCATTAAGATAAAAAGCAGAAGGAAAAAACTGGCAGTCGGTCATTCAAAGGAAACCTGACAATCAAAATTATCACCAATTTATAGACTTTTAATTTCTACTGGTTTCTCATTAAATATACAAATATTTAATTGATACAATAATTTCATAACTCAGCTGCCTTGGCGTCATCATACAGATCAGTGAATACAGTACTCACAATGCCCAATGAGCTATCCAGTCTTTAAATAGAAATCAGTGGATAGTGGATACAGTGCTGACAAGGCCCAATGAGCTATCCAGTCTTTACATAGAAATCAGTGGATACAGTGCTGACAATGCCTAATGAGCTATCCAGTCTTTCTGCAGAGATCATTGGATACAATACTCTCAATTGCCAATAAGTTATGCAGTCTTTATGTAGAGATCAGTGGATACAATATTCTCAATGGTCAATGAGCTATCCAGTCTTTTGAGATCAGTGGATACAATATTCTCAAAAAATGGTCAATGACTGAGCTATCCAGTCTTTATACAGAGATCAGTGGATACAGTGCTCACAATGCCCAATGAGCTATCCAGTCTTTATGTAGAGATCAGTGGATACAATACTCTCAATGCCCAATGAGCTATCCAGTCTTTATGTAGAGATCAGTGGATTGAAAACTCAATTGCCAATGAGTTATGCAGTCTTTATACGGAGATCAGTGGATTCAGTATTCTCAATGGCCAATGAGCTATCCAGTCTTTATATAGAGATCAGTGGATACAATACTCTCAATGATGAATCGAATGAGCTGTCCATTCTATATATACACAGAGATCAGTGGATACAGTACTCTCAACAGCCAACAAGCTGTCCAGTTTTCATATAGAGATCAGTACAGTGGATACAATTCTCACAATGTCCAATGAACTATGACATCGAAATCAGTGGAGATCAGTGGAGATCAGTGGATACAACCGGGATCAGTGGTCAGGTTCCATGGAGCACTATCTGGTGGGTTGCTTGCAGCAGAAGTGGCACAGATGTGTTGACGTCCAGATGCCAATGTCCGTCCTCGATCTCACATGCTGGACTCAAAATGGCGGCAGCAACACTGGAACAGGTAAATGTTAATGAATAAAGAGCATTTCGTTACTTGGTGGACAGCCCAACATGGATGCGGCACAAAGATGGGGGCGAGTTGGTAAGGGGCGAGTCGATCAAGGGGCGAGTTGGCAAGGGAGCGAGTTGGTAAGGGGCAAGTCGGTAAGGGGCGAGTCGGCCAGGGGTGAGTTGGCAAGGGGGCGAGTTGGTAAGGGGCAAGTCGGCCAGGGGTCGAGTTGGCAAGGGGCAAGTGGGTCAGGGCGTGAGTTGGCAAGGGGGTGAGTTGGTGAGGGGGCAAGTCGGTCAGGGAGCGAGTTGACTTGTAATCAATGCAGGACCTCAAAATACTGTACTTGTTTGGCCATAAGTCAAATAAAGACTCACTCGGGTAGTTTGAGGACGTTGATGAGTTGGTTGGCTCGGTCCATCAGGGCCTTCTTGTGTCCATCTTCCATGCAGCTCTTCATCTGCTGCTGGGAGACCTTGGTGAGACACAGCAGGACGCGGGGAATCAGATCCTGGCACCGAGAGGCGAGCTGAAATAAGAACGTAACAAAAAAAACCTTCAAATTTCTACACCAACGAGCATAATGATGACAATTTTGATCTTCTGAAGATCAAAAATCCTGTGAAAAGATTTTGAGAAATACTGTGGCCTTTTTTCACTGTTTTCTCAAAAGTGGGCACAGTATGGGACTGAAATTTTCACAGATGACTGCTGTATCTTTTTTGATATTTTGCCCATGAATCTGTATTTCTTTGACAAAAACCACAGTATGATACTACTAGTCAAAACTCTGTAGGAGTTTGAAAGTTCTGTTCTAAATGTGCCTGGGCAAGGTAAATGTGCTCGGATGTGTTTTGATGTCAAGTTGGAGAGCCCGTAAGGATGAGGGGGATGACGTACCTTTGCTAGAGCCGTCATGCTGATGGTCAGTAATCGAGCTGAGTAGGGTATACGGCCGATGCTGGACGACTGCACCACCACGGAGATCTCATACAGGAGGGTCTCAAGAGCCTACAGAGGGAGAAGGTTAGACATGAGGGTTTGCAACGATGAAGAAAATCCACCCTACCCAACCGAACAGGGGTCGATTTCACCAAATTCATCGTAACTTACTATCAATCGTAGGACATAAAATGCATTGCAGCCCTACTTAGGATAGGCCCCCTACGATCTTAAACTCTAGTTACAATCGATCGTTGGGCTTCGTGAAATCGACCCCAGGACTTTTGGAACTTCTCAATATTCCAATTTGGGTCTTCCAATCGTCTCTTTTGAATATTGAATCTTGGTTTAATTAGACCCATTAAAATAATTATGATCATCAAATGACCACAAGAGAAACTGACTGAATTTTAAGTCATTGAAAAGTGAAGAAAGAAAAATTGACTAGAGCGGGATTCGAACTGGCGACTTCTTGAAACACTGTACTGAGCCATCCAGCCCTATGCTGGTGATGTCCCCAATAGTCAATTGTCTTTGCTCGTTTGGCAGTCAGAAGCCATGAAACCACAAACAAAGATAATTGACTATTAGGGACATCACCAACATAGGGCTGGATGGCTCAGTTGGTAGAGCGCCTGTACGGTATTCAGGAGGTCGCCGGTTCGAATCCCGCTCCAGAAAATTTTTCTTTGTTTTCTTTTCAATAAAATAATTATGAAAAGATGACTTAGGAACTCTGGTCAGCGTTGGTATGACACTTTTTACAGCAAAGTTGCAAAATGTCAGCAATCCTCAAAGAAATTTACGCCAATAGATTTGTTTGTTGTGCTCTCAACAAAATGCTGGAGCCATGTTCTTCTGGGAACCCGACAACCAGTCTATCTTCAGTTTGTTCTTCCTCCATGAACAATCTTAAACTATCTTATCTCAATCTTCTAAGAATCACACTCTCACCGAACAAAAATAAAACTTTCTTGAGATTTCAGTGCAAACAATTAAGCGTCTCTCCTTATCAGAGAGACATATCTGTATGGCCAACAATGAGCCGACTTTGAAGCAAATGTGGGGTGCGTTCCGCTTGCGAGAACATACGCAAACATGTTCGCGACGTTTGCATTACGCTTGGATTTTGAAGTGGAACGCACACACACCAAATTGTGAACATGTGTTGCGTATTGAGTCAATCGTTCTTTCAATGTAGTTCGGCAACTTCAGCTTCACCTCCTCTGCACCGGTAGACGAACACTGTGTTCATGTTTAGCGAACAGTGAGTTGCGGTTTGAAAACGGTGGTGCACATTGTGTGTCATGCGCGTAGTTTAGCTGGAGTGGAACGCACCCCTGACTGATTTTTTTAAGACAGCGTTTGATAGCCACTTATTACCTCGTAGAATTTGATGATGATCTCTGTATTGCACCTGCTGTCGTAAGTTGTTGACGTATAATCACCGATTATCCACACCTGAAAATACAAAGAGTCCACAAAATCAATCGATATTAAAGCTGAATGTCTTTTCATTCAGCGATATCTATGCCACCTTTTAATTTGGCAATAACTCTTGCCATTAAACCTATGTCATACTTCGGTTTTTGTCAAAGAAATGCAGATTCATGGGCAAAAATATCGAGGAAGATACAGTAACAGTCATCTGTGAAAATTTCAGTCCAATAATTTACGGTGCCCACTTTAAAAAAAAACAGTGCAAAAACTCCCACAGTATTTTTAAAAATCTGTTCACCGTTATTTGTTATCTTTAAAAGATCAAAATTATGTGGATCTGTTTGGGGAAACACCATTTAATAATCGTTCGCACTTCTCATAATTAGGTCTCAACGTTTCAACTAGTCTGCTCTAGTCCTCATCAGGAGAGGTCATTGGTTTTACTGTTTTCTGAATAAATACAGTATTTCTGGCAGAAAAAAATGTAACGGTATGTTTCTATAATCACCGTCTTTATACCCTGTAAGTTACAGGTAAATCTGTGAAGATTTCTGTTTCGGTATGCTACCAAAATAGAAAGTATTGGCCTGGATTTCTCAAAACATTAGGATTAATCTTAAGATGAGTTGTCAACATCACCACAGTGATTTGTCTTGTAACATCAGATTTTGCACTTGGCAATTATAAGATGGATTCACGTTTATGGTTAGTCCTAGTGCTTTGTAAAATCGACAGCTGGATTTTCAAAAACCATAATAAGTTATGGCATGAGCAAATCCATTGAATGACTTCACAATTTAATACCGAATCATTCTTGGACTTGGATTTTGTAAAAGCAAATTTACCACGTGAGCGAAGAAGTCCTCCTTGCCGTCGATGTTTCTGAGAGCTCCGATGTAGTCCAGGAGTTCTGTCCTAAGATCCATGATAAGAGAAGGACACTTCTTGAACATGGCCAGGAGTTCATCAGCCAACACCCTGGAGAAAGCAAGATCAACGTCAGACGCTGATGAAACAGGTCAGAAATCTAGACGTAGTCTATCTCTGAGAGATGGGTTATCTTGACATGCATTTCCGAGGGGTTGCATTAAAGGTAATATATCATACTTTGGTTTTTATCAAAGAAATATAGATTCATAGGCAAAAATACCAAGACAGATACAGTAACAGTCATCTGTGACAATTTTAGCCCCATACGATGCCCACTTTTTGAGAAAACAGTGAAAAAACAAGTCTTTTCGCTTTTATTTCTGATCTTTTAAAAGATCAAAAAGATTTTCGGTCGTTGTTTTTTTCCTAATTTCTGGATAAATACACCATTTCAGGCGGAAAAATGTTAACGGTATGTTTCTACCAGCACCGTCTTCATATCGCTTTGAAGCGTTTTATTCATTCGTTGAAATGTGTACAGTTCTTTGTACACGGGTTTTCACTATTTTTTCATGACCCAGATGGCTGATTGACCTCAAACTTCTACAGGTTTGTCAGTTAAGGCATATGATGGATTACATAATGTGCTTTCATTGTCAGCAACGGTTTTGTCGCAAACACCAGTTGTGTACCATCCCTTTAAGAACATCCTGAGCATCATCGTGAGTCATCGAACACTCAGCTTCTTTATTACCATTTCTCACGATTAACAACCTCTTTTTTGTGTCTTGAACATATGCATCACATATGCATCTAATGCTGTTATAATTTTCCAATAAAAGATGCCATCCTATGAACAACCTACAACTTTGTTACTGCTCGTAACTATAACATAAGGAAACCTCAAATTCATTGACCAACGCAGAAGCAGACATGTGACTTACTTTCTGACGTCCAGCGTGAATGAAGGAATGTTGAACAGTAGCCCAGCCCGCTCCATCACAACGGGAACGATCTGGCCCAGCAGACTATGATCGGCTTTCTCAAGAACTGTTCGGAAGTAAAGCCTAAAAAAAATAAAAAATCACAAAATCTGAGAAGGATGAACATGACTATGAAACTACGAAAGTATCACCATATAGTGATTTCTATAGTGACATTGCACTTTACTTATAAGTAATTAGGGTTTGAGGCTTTGAATGGCGACAATTTATTTCTAATATTTATCCAGGATAACCCATTCCCACAAAGGGCCCTGACATGCATTAAAAAATCATAAATACAATCAGAACAATGTAAAACATTTATAACAAACGAAGCAAAATACAATCACTAGGAAGCTGGATAAAAGAACAAACAACCACCAAATGCAGGACATAAAAGAAATTTAAAATTAATTTAAAAGGAAATAGATCATCAAAAAATAAATATATTACTGGATAAACAGGGAATTAAACAGGAAGATACATAAAGCCTTTAAAAGACCTTAAAACTAAGCAATAAACTATAAAAAAAAAAAGACAGAAAATAGACAAATATATAATGTATAAATGTACAATTGGTATGCGGATAGATATGCAGGCACACCAAGTAATATCATGTTCGTACTTTTCGCACTTCTTTATTTCATTGAAAAGTGAACAAAGAAAAATTGACTGGAGCAGGATTAGAAATGGCAACCTCCTGAATACCGTACAGGCGCTCTACCAACTGAGCTATCCAGCCCTACGTTGGTGGTGACCCCAATAGTCAACTATCTTTGTCCGTTTGGCAGTCAGAAGCCATGAAATCACGCACACACCGTCATACCCCAGGGATCGTTTCAATGACACACGCAACAATGTTCAAATCTTCTTTATTTCATCGCACTTCAAGATGGGTCTCAACGTTTCGACTAGCCTACTCTAGTCCAAGCAGGTCTCCCGATGATGACTATAGCAGGCAAATCAAAACGTAAGGGGTTGAAACCTTACAAGAAGTGCGAAGAAATAAGGTGTGCAAAAATACGAACACAGGTGGGTTTTTTTTTCGCAAACCGATCCAAATAGCAATTAGATTAACTTCAAATTACAGATCAATTTTCTTCATAAAAATCAAACCGTAGAAGTTTCCAATAAAAAAAAAAAACAGGGCAGTGTAGAGAAGCTCACCTTAGGAGGACAGGAACTGCTTGAGAGACTGGAACAACTCTAGGGTAAGGTGATGTGTCCGACAGCAACTTGTGTAGGAATCCTAGCCTGTGAAGAGAAAAGAAGAAAAGAAAAAAAAAGAAAGAGAAAATTACCAAAAGAAGAAAAAATAAAAATGGGAACCAAAAAGAAAGCTTGGGGAAGATTTCATCAAACTTACGGCGCGTCGCAGAGTTAAACGCATCCTTTCTCTATGGACTAACCACATAGATGTGACGCGTCGCAACTCGATTTGCGACGCGTCGCAAAGCTTTATGCAATCGGCCCTTGATTTCACAACTCAACGTTCCGAACAGTGTGCTCTGTTCGTCCTCATTCACTCTCCTGAGGATAAACAGAGCACACTGTTTGGAACGTCCAGATAATACCACCGGTTCTTCTCAGAACCATACACTCTCACAGAAGAGATTACATGGTGTCATCGCAAACCTACCTTGTTTTTTTTAGAACTTCCACCATGCATAGCTTCAAGTCTTATCTGTTCATTTGTGCATTGTCTTTGAGTATTGTCCTTGTCTATTGTCTTGGTCTATTGTCTTGGTCTATTGTCTTGGTCAATGGCTTACAATAATAATACAGGAATCCAGATGACAACAACTGCCACGAACATAGGTATACACAGAAGCCCTAAACCAGTTATAACTTGAGATCCCCAACGTACTTGCTGATCGTGTCCCCTTGTCCGCCACGTCTCCGCAGTATGTAGTTGAACCAAGGCTTGTGGTCGGGATTTCTGTAGGCCTCCACGGCGGCCGATAGCCTGAACATTGGCTCTGGTAGCAGGTAGTTGTCAGGGGACTGGTTACTGAGCCGGACGGGTTGTTTGCTGACCTCCAGGGCGATGACCTCGCATGGCAGATCAAGTAACGTGTGCAGCATCTAGAAAGATTAACCCAAGAGGAGAGCATAGTCAGTTCTTTTGATTTAGTGTCTTCGCTTTTCCTCATGCAACAGCAGAAGATGAACACAGCACCAGGAACAGCAGCAACACCAGCAAGAGAGTCCTTGAACAAAACCAGCAACAGCAAACAGCAACAACATATGGCAATGGAAACATAAGCAGAAAAAGCTAATCACAACAGCAACAGCACCGGGAAAGGCAAGAGCAAGAGCAACAGAATCAGCAGCAAAAGGAAACAGTAACAGTGGTTTGCAGACAGCAAAAACAACAGCAACCAGCATTAGCAAAGGCAAAGTAAATACCAAACATTAACATAAATGGCAACGACAATCAGAAATGGCAACAGTAAATTACAAAAAAAGTTCACATGACACAAATACTTCATAGTGAAGGTGCACCGGAGAGCAGAGTTCCAGCCAAAACTCACCTCAATTGCTGTAACGGGCGATATCATAGCTGGCAGTAGCTCCAGAAACTCTGTCAGAAATGTGCACGGATTCCACGCCAAAATCTAAACAAATTCAGAAAAAAAACATTGAACAGTCCAATAATGTGAGGAATAAGTAAACGACCGAGCAACAGACCAACAAGCAGACCAATCAACAAACTGACCGACCGACAGTCAGACCGACCAACCGACTGACAGACACTGACCAACAACCGACCAACAAACCGACTGACCGACCAACCGACTGACCTATCAACAAACCGACCAACCTACCAACCAACCAACCGACCAACAAACCAACTGACCGACCAACCGACCAACCAACCAACCGATCAACAAACCGACTGACCGACCTACCGACCGACCGATAAACAAACCAACCGACCAACCGACCGACCGATCAACAAACCGACAGACCGACCGACACTGACCGACAAACGACCAACAAACCGACAGACCAACCGACCGACCGATCAACAAACCGACAGACCAACCGACACTGACCAAGAAACCGACCGACCGATCAACAGACCGACCGACACTGACCAACAAACTGACCAACAAACTGACCAACAAACCGACCCACCGATCAACAAACCGACAGACCAACCGACACTGACCAACAAACGACCAAACAAACGACAAAAAACCCGACCAACAAACCGACCGACCGATCAACAAACCGACCTACCAACAAACTGACCAACCAACTGGCCGACAAACCGACCAACCAACCGACAGACCAACCGACTGACCGTCCGACTCCCCGACCGACCGTCCAACTGATCGACCGACCGACCGCCTCCCCAACCAACTGGCCGACAGACACTGACCAACAACCAACCAACGAACCGACCAACAGACTGACAAACCGACCAACTGTCCGACCAAATGACCGACCGGCCAACCAATTGACCAACCGACCAACCGACTGACAAACCAACCAACTGACACCACTCACTCACCTTGAGCAAATTGGGAAAGAATTTCTCCAGTAAGTCAGTGTCCATACACAGCTTCTGCAGGTTGTCTCTGCAGAACAGCACGATGTCAAATGCAACGGACGGGTCACTATAGTGGCTGGCTAGGACCTCTCCAAAGAAATGCTCAAAGGCAGGCATGGCCTCAAAGACCACCATCTCATCTACAAGAAAAACAAAATAAAAATAGATGAGCCATTTACTTTAAGTTCAATAAGACTGTGGACTTTGGACAAATTACCAAGTCTTTGGTAATTTGTTCATGATGTGTGAAAAAAAAGATGTCGCTTCATTTACACAAGTAATGAACTGCTTGGCGTTAGAAGGGCCAGCCGTTTTGCTCCTTTCAGGATCTTTATCAAAGGCTAAATGACAAGAGGACAAGAACATGCAAGTAAAGATACACACAAATGGATGAGAGGATCAGAACAAAGGGGGACAGAGTGACCAGGGAAACAGGGAAAGCATGAAAGGACAAAGGGGTGTGGAGGTTAGGCAAGATCAAAGGTGGATGGATATTAACTCTATGCCCCTCTGATCCTCTCATTCATTTATCCATATCTCCATTTGCATGTTCTTGTCCTCTTGTCAGTTAGCCTTTGAGAAAGGTCCTGCAAGGAGCAAAACGTCAAGCCCTCCTAACTCCAAGCATTTCATGTATTTCAGGTCGTTATTTTTTCTGATGAGCAGTTTGCAGCAGTTTAATACTGGTCTTATTTATAAGTCATTGAAAAGTGAACAAACAAAAAGGAGGTCGCTGGTTCGAATCCCGCTCCAGTCAATTTTTCTTTGTTCACTTTTCAATGACTTTAAATTCAGTCAATTTCCATTTTGGTTATTTGATGATAGTGTTATTAAGTGATAAACATCTTGGAATTGGGAGGGCCTGACATTTCAATCATAGCAGGATCTTTCTAAAAAGCTAAACTTAAACAAACTGCTGCAAACTGCTCATGAACCAAAATAACGACCTGAAATACATAAAAGGCTTAAAATTAGAAGGCCTGGCATTCCGATCCCAGCAGGATCTTTCTGAGCAGCTAAAGGCGTTTCATCTATTCATTCGGACTTTGTCTTCTTATAATTACTGTGGTGGATGAAGAATTGCAGGAGTGTTAGCAGGACCCTGGGCTGGCTGCCATCCTCACTTAGACGGCTGTAAACCCCCTTGATGGCAGGGAAGATCTTGGCTACTAAGCTGGAGTCGATGCTACAGAGGACATCCAAGAGAGATATGGCTTCCAGGACACACTAAGACCAAGGAAGAGAGAGCAAAGACTCAAGGACATTTTGACTTTCAATAAGAAATCACAACCAAGTCTTTAAAATATTTTTTAAAATTCAGCTTAATTTATACAAGGTAAATAAACTTGGAATATAAGGGCCTGACATTTCAACTTGAAGTTAGGAGGGTCTGACATTTCAACTGGAAGTTAGGAGGGCCTGACATTTCAATCCTAGCAGGATCTTTCTCAGCTAGGCTAAAAGTATAAATTAACTGCTGCAAGCTGCCCATGAACCAAAATAATGACCTGAAAAATAATGGTAGAATGATTGGAGTTAGACCCTCCTAAACTCCAAGTCTTTAAAATGTTAGGAACAGATCCTATGGTATATTTTTGTTGGCAGCAATCAGAAACAAACAGCTCAAAAATTTACATCAAAGTTACTCACAGCTTGTATCAATTCTTGATCTTGGTACCTCAGAGGTTCTGCGAAAGAAGATGATTTAAAAGTCAGGAAGGCATCCCAAATTGGCTGCACAATTAAAAATTAGTCAGTCTTTTAAAGGTACAGTGCAGGATTGGTAAAATACCCAAACAGAAATGTTCACAGAATTACATATAACTTTCAAGGTATGAAGATGATGCTGGTAGAAATATACCGGTTAAATATTTCCACCTGAAATGGTGTATTTATCCAGAAATAAGTAAAACAAAGACCAAAAACAGTTATCTTTTAGAAGAAAAATTGAATCAGGTTTTCGCTATTTCTTCGGGACTCAGATGTCCGATTGAGCTCAAATTTTCACAGGTTTGTCATTTCATGACATGAAATTGACATTGTCAAGTTCATGTTGGATTAGACAAAGTGTGAGTGTTGTTCTGTGGCCTTTACCTATCATTTATTATACCAGAGGAAGTCTGCTCTTTGAGGGTTGGGGGAGGGGTACAGAGATTAAGATGCATATTAACAAAAACTTACTTCTTTCACACTGATCGACCACCCTTAAGCAATATTCGCAGGCCTTGTCGACCAACACCTGCCTGGACTTGGTGGCAAAGGTCCCGGACGACATGAGGAAGCTCGGTGACTCTGGAGTGACGCGGCCCGAGGCGGGGTCGGCGCAAGGGCTCCTTGCATCTGAGAAGTGGGCCGCCAGGAGCCACTGACGGAGACAGGAGAAGCTATGGAGGTTGAGGAGTTGATCCTGGGAGTAATACTGGCCGAGGTTCAGGAGAGTGAAGAAGTCCTGACAGGGAGTGCCATCCATCTCTGTCACCTAGTATTTAAAAAAGGTATGATACATCAGGCCAAAAAAGAAATTGTTGTGTTGCACTTAAGTGGAAAAATTAAAATTTTGGGTCGGTCGGTCGATATTTTATTTTTTTTTTTTTTTGGCCGACTTTCAAACATTTAAGAATAAATACACGATGTATGGTCACCAGGGCTTATAAATCAACGGTCTTGGGTCGTTTTGAGGAGAAACAATTTTTTACTGCTAAATCTTACATTTTCTGTCGAAAATGGTGAGTTTTAATACTTTAGGACTCGGAGGAAAAAAAAAAAATCCTGACCCAAAGTTTTGGCATTTTATGGTCGCTCGCTGAGGGCAACACAACAATTTTTTATTTTTTCGGCCTGATTGGTAAAGGTTACAGAACAGTACTCACACTTTGTCTGATCCAGCATGTACATAAAATAATGAACCTTGATGAAATTTGAAGTTCAATTGGACATCTGAGTCCCAAGAAAATAGCGAGAACCTGGCTCATTTTTTCTTATAAAACATAAAGAATGGTTTTGATCCTATCCCGAGATCAAAACAGTTTTTGGTCGTTGTTTGACTAATTTTGTGGATAAATACATCATTTCAGGTGGAAATATGTTAGCGATATGTTTCTACCAGCACCATCTTCATACCCTGTAAGTTATATGTAAATCTGTGAACATTCCTCCTTGGGTATGTTACCAATCCTGTACTGTATCTTTAACAGATCTTGCGCTGGGAACAACTTTCCTACTCGAGGAAGGACTGGAAAATCCTTCTCTTTGTGAATTTAAACCACTAGGGAACATCATGGTTCATTATCCTCTTCGGGCTCCAATGTCTCTGCTTGTGGGGGTAAATAGAGTATTTTGTTTTGCATGCAAAATTTACCGGTTCGACTTTCTTGGACTTCTGTCTTGTGTTTGGGTTGGGGGCTTGGTTGGTGCTGGCCTGGGCCAACCAGTCGCTGATCTGAGAACTCACAACGTAAATCTGTTCTGCAAATATAAAGAAAAGGCACATATCAGAAGACTTCATTTGAGTTTGAGGAGTTCATACAATTCTTTTCTAATATGTGTAGCCACCAGTGGCAAAAAAAAAGATTCACAATTTTACATTTCAAATTCACAATGACAGATTCACAGAGTTAGAATGTGGCTTATGCAAATGATTATGCAAAATGATCTGCAATGACCAGCAAAGTGCAGGATTATAACAATGGTAGCCTCATTTTTCCATCCTTCAACAACACTTCATCAATTGACTTCGCAGTTCCGTAATCTCGAATTCTTCTTAAGTTTGTGGATCAGTTTGCGGAAACACCATGTAAGAATCGTTCATACTGTCGCACTTCTACATGTATATCTTTCGCACTTCTCGCATTCTCAACATTTCGACTAGCCTGCTCTAGCCTGCTCTAGCCTGCTCTAGTCCTCATCAGGAGACTCTGGGGCCGATTTCATAACGCTCTGCGACGCGTCGCAACTCGATTTGCGACGCATCCTAGCTTCGACGCCTCGCATCAATGCGATGAGTCCATAGAGAAAGGATGCGTCTTAACTCTGTGACGCGTCGTAAGTTTTATGAAATCGGCCCCAGGTCTCCTGATGAGGACTAGAGCAGGCTAGTTGAAACACTGAGACCTTATGAGAAGAGCGAACGATATAAGTCCAACGAACAATTCTTACATGGTGTTTCCACAAACTGATCCACATTTTTTTGTTTACATTTTGTTTTGTTTTACATGAGTTTGCTGTGAAATCTACTGCACAAATCACATACCTCCCGACAGAAGCGATCGATGCAGTGTTGCTATGGTAACGAGGCATCCCAGGGCTCTAGCCTGGTTCTCTCCATCGAAGCCGACGGTTGACACCCATCGAACCATCTGGGAGACTAACTTGTCCGTGTGGCCTAGAAGCTGACCCTGCATCACAAACAAAGAGCTTTCTACTGTTTATACATGTACTTAGGCCGTGTCCCAATTCTCTGGCTGTGGCTGCAAATTAACCATGTACCTATGGCAGGCACTAGCCAGTGACTGTAGCCATTTCCATAGACTTGTGTTATTTGTGGCCGTAGCCAGAGGGACACGGCCTTAGAATCTCTATGTTATCTGGAAAACAATGCGGACTGACATATCTATTGTTACTTTGCATAGCATTTTTCCGTTTAGTGATGGATTGGGGCTTCAGCGATGATCGCAAAGCATTAGTGAAATCGGCCCCAGGCCTTTCTTAAAGCTCGGCTCCGGCTCAGGCTCCGGCTTCGTCTCTGTAATCCATAATGCTGAAAATATAGGTTGAGGGTTTTCATTGAAGCTGAAGCTCTGTTTTCTTTTTCAAACCTGAGAATCTACTTCCGAACCTCAACCAAAAGTCTCTATTTTGCTAAAGTAGATTTAGAATGGATTCACGAAATGGAGCAGGAACCATAGCCGGAGCCTGAGCTGATTTGATTTGATTTTGATTTGATTTATTAAAACTCGTCACATTAAAAACAAGTGAAAATTGGTTTCCAGTGTGCATAAATTATGATAAAACAGTAAAAACACAAAACACAAGCTGGAGCCAAACTTTGAGAAAGGCCCCTAGTTACTTCAATAAACCTTCATCATTTGTGCGTTAAGGTCTTTTCCTAATGGTTGGCCTGGGGCGACGCAGGGGTGAAAATAAGCCACGATTCCTACTTGATATGTTCACCCGTCCGTCACCCCTGACCCACCCACAAGATTACCCTTTCTCCGGGATGGGTTCAACCATAGAGCTAGGAACAGAACTGTTCCTAGCTCTATGGTTCAGCCCCGCTCAGGACAAGGGTTGGACTTTTCACCCTGGGACTGAGCGCCCTAGTACTGTACCAGATATTCATGATGATATGGCAGCATCACCAACCCTGTCTCAGTGATTATTCTTACCTGGTTCATTAATACTGGCAGGATGTAAGGCACCTGCTTCAAGTCCACTGGCGGGTTGAAGTTGTCGATGACCAGCTGTTCCGTGGGGGTGTACTCTTGCAAGATGGCGGAGCACAGAATATGACCTCTGACCCCAGCAACCGCAATGCCACGGTCCTTCTCTATAAGCATGGTCTTCAGTTTATCCACGAGTTGCTGTGGCAACCTTGTTTCATAAAGAATTAAAAGAATGATAAAAGTAATGCCAAGTCCATCTTGAAGCCTTCGGGATATTTGCACAATGTCCCTCTGCAGGGCTTTAAATATATAATGTTTAGCAAAAACCACTGCGGGGTAGCTAGACTCACTTCCTTGGTTGCCCGGTGGTCTAGTAAAAAAGATCAAGAACCCAACTGTTAAGGTATGGATCAACATATGTACGGGCCAGTAAAAATCTAAACGGGCTAGTAAAATCTCAAGTAAGCTGGACCAGTGGGCTAGCCAGGAACAAAAGTTAGTGCAAGGCCTGCTCTGGATTCCATTTTGAATACTCTTTTTACCCAATTCGGCATGTGGTGTTATATTTTGCAGAGCACAAAGAAGTCCAATAGACTGATCCATTAAGCCCCGCCCCATTTGTTCCTGACCAATCGCATCATTGCCCACATGAACAGTGGGAGAGTGGGAGGAGCTTATTGGATTGGTCTATTACAGGGGTGCACACACAATGAATGGTGAAGCGGGAAAAAGTTTTATTACTAACAATGACGTCAGTCTACGAATGGCAGCTGTTAGACCCAATTACCATGATTACGGCCATAATTCCAAATAAGGACAAATGGTGTCTGGGTAAATTCAAGTAGGGGTGGGGTGCCGTGGCCTTGTGGTCTGGCATGTCGTACTCAAGATCTTGTGGTCAATCTACAGATTGTGGGTTCGAGTCCAGCCATGGGTTAGTGGCTTGCGTCCCTGGGCAAGATGCTTTGTCACATATTGCTCATTTTCACCCAGGGTTAAAATGGCGAGAAAAATACAGCTGACCAAAGTTCAAATATGACCGCGGAGTCTGTGAGTTCTCGAACGTCGGGTGACACCACAAAAAATGGTCAAAAGGTCGAAGAAATGTACAAATTTGTATGTTTTTGGTACCATTCGAAAGATCGTAGCGAGGTCTGTTGAAGTGTCAATGATTCGAGTGGGCGTTGCTGAGTATGTGCCCATGCGCGTCAGTTTCATTCATGAAAACTTGGTCGTGCCATGACGTCACATAATGAGATGATCGTGACGCCCTCTTGCAGCCATTTCGTGCCAATTCCTGTAAGATATTTTTGGCTGTGTCAAGGGTAACGATCATTGTAACTACAATTGAACAAATGCAACATTTATTAGCATACCATCTTCTGTACTTGGTGCAAGCAAGATACATCACACTTTTCCTCAGTTGGGTCAGGCACACGTCGCGTTCTCTTTCCAGTGGCTGAGACAAACTCAAAGTGCTGAGAAGGCCACTGTAAAACGAATCCAGTTCTTCTCTGGTTTTGTTTCTACATTAAGAGATGATAGAAAGAGATAAGGAAAAAAGAAACCTTAATTAAAACTATGTGATGAAGTGAAAATGCAGTCACTGTAGTGTTACTGTTAGAATACAGTGGCGATTGTGAAGTTCGCCCCCTACCTTCATGCTGCCAGGTCTGTTTTAGTCTTATGCACACTATGCGCAACAGAATGTCTCCATGATTGTTCCAGCATATGACAAAAACACCCAAGCTGTCAAGGCTGGGGGATCGATCCCGAACTTCGCCAATAATACATCAATTGTAGTTTTAGTACAATCATACAATTTACAGTAACGTTCCTCAAGTTGTTTTCATCGCATGGTGAAAGCTTAAGGCCAACCCAATAGCGTTCTGCACTAATGACGTCACACATCACCACACGTTTGCATGGCCGTGTAAATCTTATTATAGGGTACTTCAAAGAAGGATTATTGTCTGAGGAAAAACTATGAGTATGACTCAATCGACTCAACAATGAAAGTCATACAGAATACAATTTCTGCTTCTTGACAACAATATTCGAAAAACAATTCTCTACAACGGGCGGTTTGTGCGTGATTTGTCCGTAGCTTGCGCCATCTACACGTTAGTTTTCATCGGTTGTCAAGTTATGAGAATGAAAGTACCCGGATGTCCGCGCTGATCTATTGACTATTCTAAAATAATGGGTAGCCTATCAAAAAAGAGGAAGTTTTGGCTGCGATTCTGAAGTAGATTCTCTAGACAGCCTAGTTTTGAATAGGAGAACAGTGCTTCAGCTTCAATGAAAAACCATAACCTATATTTTCAGCATATGGATGTCAGAGCTGGAGCCTGAGTAGCCCCACTAGTGTGGCACAAATTTTTGCTCAAGCCGCTCCATCCTTAGCCACACGTCCAACCGTCCGGTATACGTGGGATATGTTCGGCTCTGGTGCGCGGCCCGCGCCATTAAACTCGCCGGTGTAGCACCAGTGAATGACCGAAAAATAGATGAATACAAGATTGAAATCATTCAAATAATATATCATTGGAAAGATGAGACAAGGAACATTTGTGTATGTAGAAAGTGTGTGAAATGTGATGACAAGAGGGTGCGCACCAGAGCCGAACATATCCCTCGTAAATCAGGCGGTTGGACGTGTGGCTAAGGATGGAGCGGCTTGAGCGAAAATTCGTGTCACACTAGTGGGGCTAGAGCCTGAGCAACCTTTTCATATTATAAACGCCCAAAAACTCAACAAACAAATCAAAACAAATAAACATTCAAACGTAACGCGCGCGCCCCTGCCTGGTCCTGGGAGCAATGAATAATACGCCGATTACAGCATTCGTCTGCCACAGTTCACATTGAATTTGGAACGGTTTTAATCCAAGAAGTGAAATTATTCAATGACATTTGTCAGAAATCACATTTTCCTACAATTAACTGGTGAACACTTCAATTTCTTTACCTCGTCTTCGACAGACATTTTTCAACCATGGACGTCGCCATCTTGGTTGTACATTTGGTAAGTAAGGGCTTGCTTCCGGCTGTAGTACACTAACATGAATCCAGCCTTACGTACATAAGCACACTACTTCCGGACCCAAGATATACTGTACTTGCAATCTTTTTCAGCAGGCTGATTAATTGATGAAAGTAGTTTAAAATAATTTATTTATTTTGTCATTAAAAATAAATTTATTTTACTAATATAATAATATTTATATATATTAATATAAAAAAAAAATGTTTATTTTAATCTTTAATTTGTATTTAAAAGATAATATTATACCGTTTATAGTATCAATATTATACAATAACTAGTTAGAGCCTGGGCTGCCTGTGGTCTAGTAACCGCCGCACGTATTGGGAATATACTGTGTCTTTTAACGTAAATCAGCCTTCCGTTGGCCATTCTAACGAGGCTGCCCTAGCAACAATTATAACGACTGCAGCAAGATTGTGTATGCGTCAACTTGTCAAGATATTTACTGTTTATGGAGTTTGGTAAGTTAAGAAATACCCGATCGCCTTTGTGTATGTAAATTATGATAGGATATGAAATTCTAAAAACCATGCGTCTATGAAAATTGCACCTTTTATCCTGAGTATGAATTATATGGAGGAATTAAGTCCACTAACTATCGTTCGAATTTCGATCATAACAAAATGAAGAAGTGAACAGGAATACAGTGGTAAGGCCCAGAGCCAGGGGCCCCACAAGTTTTATATAAAGAAATGAGGCCTACATCATACATGTATAGGCTAATTTAGAACTAAATATAAGTGATTGGTACAGGCCTTAATAACAGATGTTGAGTGCAGAAGCTAGCTAACCACCGAGCCGTGCGTTGTCGGTGGCTTGTTGCTCTTGTCACTATCTTTCCACAAATTCTGGTTGGTTGGACATTGATTGGACCCTGCCATGCCTGGGCCCGATTTCACTTTGCAATCATCGCTAAAAGCCCAAATCCATTGTTAAACGGACAAATTCCTACGCAGAGTCGATTGATTTTCCATTTAGAGATCGATTTGGGCTTTACCTTAAGCAATGATCGAAACAGCGTTAGTGAAGTCGGCCCCTGGCCTGGCCTTACCCTTGCATCAAGCTGTCAACAAATTAGCACAACCAAGTTAAGAAGTTAAGACATCTGACATTGTGCATTCTCTCTGGCACCTGGACGCTTGGGGACCTTTCCATTTAATATTAGTCTGTACCATCGCTTGTTAATATTGTTTCCCCTGACACACCAAACGGATATCTGACTGTCACTAGTCTGACTGAGTGATAACCACTTGTCTTATTTAAGCTGTTCAACTTTACCAAGGGAGTTGGTGTCTGATGTTAACTCATATTCATACCATAATATAGTAGGCCTATTCATCAACCTGATGTTTTAACATTTTTTGCAACTAATTATAATAACTTTTGATGAATAATTTCTTTTTACAGTTTTGTGAGGCCCTCAGATTGACACAAATTCATTGGAATTAAGAGTGGTTTCACGATGGAGATAGTTTATGTGTACACCAAGAAGCGAAATGAGTTCGGGCGGCAGTGTAACTTCTCGGACCGGCCGGCCGAGCTTCACGTCGACATCTTGCCAGACGAGAGCCTCGCAGCCAACTTCATCGAGAAAAACCCGGTGGACAGAGGTATCCAGTGCGTCCAGGAAATGTCCGAGCATGATGTAAGTTCGTGAAGACTTTAAAGGCATAATAGTACTGGATTGGTAAGATGACAGAGATGGTCTGTTTATAATTAAAGTGCCATGGAATAAAATCAAACCTGTTAAATTTTCAGCTCATGTCATCATCGGAAAATGTAGAAAACAGTGAAAAATGCTCACTGTATTTTCAAATCTATTCACAGGAGTTTTGATCTCACCCCGAGATCAAAACTGTTTGCTGTCTTTGTTTTACCGGTACTAATTTCTGGATAAATACACCATTTCAGCCGGAAATGTTTTAATGGTAATTCTACCAGCACCACCTTCATATCCTAAAAGTTATACGTAAACGTTGTATTCATCGTCATTAATACAGATCAACACAGAGAGGTTTGAAACGGAGACGCGAGGCATCAACCACGTGGAAGGAGGCTGGCCTAAGGACATCAACCCTCAGGAAGTAGAGCAAGTCATCAGATTCCGCAAGAAAGTGGAGAAGGATGAGGCCTACATCTCTACAATTCAGTCTTTGGCCACGGTAAGTCATTGATCCCCTGGGCTTGAGTAAGCAAGGAAGAGAACATGACACTAACCCAAGTGCTGGATTGTTTAACTTCTCCTAACATTTTCAGGCACAGATTCTCAATTTTTTTCTCAAATATTGAAGATGGCATACCAGTAGCACTGTGGTGTCTAAAAGTAAGCCACAGCAATAAGCAATACAATTGCCTATTACCCTTTGTTGAAGTGCACTGAGGTAGGGTTCGAATTTCGTGAAAAAAAGCACTGGACAGCAGGTCTAGTAACTAAAGCATTTTACAAGACCTGAACATTTTTTACTAGACCTGTGGCATTCATGTACATAGGAAAACAGTAATTGTATGCAAAATTGTGTCAAATCATCAATTTAGGCACCATTTTAATTGTGCAAGGAAAACAAAATCACTAGACAGCCGGACTAGTGCAGTTCACACTTTACTAGACCGACACTGAAATCACTAGACAGCCAGACTAGTGCATTACACACTTTACTAGACCGACACTGAAATCACTAGACTTGGTCAACGGTCTAGTGGATATTTCAAGCCCTGCAGGTTCAGTTTGGCTTTCTCTGGTTTTAGTCAGGGGGGCCAACCAGAGCTAGCCTCCCCATTCTAGAATCCTGACCAAGACCTTAGTTTGAAATAACCACCTCTTTCAACTAATCTAATGAAATTCTTCACTTGATTACCCTCAGACGATGGAGCACTGCATCAAACAGAACAACGCCATCAACATCTACGAAGACTACTTCTCAGACCTGGCCATTGAAGAAACTGAGGAGACGCCATCAGCGAAGACCATCAACCTCTTCAGGTGAGGTAGAAGGGGGCTTAGGGTGTAGGGTAGGAGGCCACGCATTCAAGAATGGACTGACGGTACCAGTCTGCTTCTTGTTAAGAATTGGTACCCAGCATTGGTAATGTTGGGTGGACCTTTGGGATAGCCTGGTATGTATGTGGGTTGTTTCATGGCTTCTGACTGCCCCTTGGGTTGTTTCATGGCTTCTGACTGCCAAACGAGCAAAGATTAAAAAGTTGCCTATTTGGGATACCATCAGTGTAAGGCCCGATAGCTCACTTGGTCGTCAGTTGGTAGAGCAGCGGAACAGTATTCTGGAGGTCGTAGGTTCGAATCCTGCTCCTGTCAATTTTCTTTGTTCACCTTTTAATGACTTAAATTATTCCAGTTTCCCTTGCTGTTTGTTGAATAATTGATACGGTATTCTGGAGGTCGCTGGTTCGAATCCCGCTCTAATACATTTTTCTTTGTTCACTTTTCATTTAATACCCTGGTTAGATTTGAACCAGATTACCAGATTGAACCAGAAATTATACATCTATTTAAAATTATTTCCCTTATTATTACCTTTAAAAACAGAGTTTTAAATGATTCAATCTTTTTTTTCTTCTTTTGGTTTTGCAGAGATCCAAATGAAATCAAGCGTACAGCCACCCACCTGTCCTGGTACCCTGATGGTGCCCGTAAGCTGGCAGTGGCTTACTCCAATCTGGAATTCCAGAGGTCATCTCCCGATACAAGTCTGGACTCCTACATCTGGGATATTGGTATGTCACTACTCGAGATGCCAAGGCGCCAGCTTCATTGCATTTCAGAAATTAGACTGGAAAGACCTGTAGAGTACATCACAAAACTTCTTGTTAGGTTTTTACTGATTGAGGAACGCCATGTCGGTCTGTCAAAGCAAAAGCAAGTGTCACATAGCACTTTTAAAATACTTTTGTTCATGCTCACATTATTTTAAAGGGAATTCACATACTGGCATCAGATTTGTTTTATGCATATTTGCCCTAAACAAAGTTAAAAGCCACTCTAGAATATTCAAGACAAGAAGGAAAATAAAAACAGGTAGGAATTGCCATTCTTAAAACAGCCTTGTTATGGAGTTCCAAAGAGATACCAATTTAGGAAGTATGTTCTTTTGGTATTTTGCAGAGAATCCCAACAAACCTGAGTTCACGTTGAAGCCAGTGTCTCCTCTGGTATGCCTGGAGTATAATCCGAAAGACGTCCACGTTCTCATTGGTGGCTGCTACAACGGGCAGATTGGTAAGTTTTCAATTCAGGTCCTCAAGTTGTAGCTGGATCTGCCTCTGAGATACATTCAAAGGCATAGCTGATCTGTCCCTCAAGTAAGATTTCAGTCTTCCAAAGCACTCTCCAACCTCAGCAGTTGTACCAGTGTATAATGTACATACTAAGATTTATGAGTAGAATAGTTTGACTCAATTGAATAAGATGCTGTTGTCAGCATGACATTCCAAACAGTGTGCTTTGTCTATCCTCAGGAAGATGATGCTCTTGGTCTAGGGTCTAGGCTCTCTGTCGGTTTTGATCATTGCTCCCTCCCCTTTTCTTGCAGCATTCTGGGACACGAGGAAAGGCGCCCAGGCCGTAGAGATGTCCCCTGTCGAGCACAGCCACCATGACCCTGTCTACAAGACAATCTGGCTGCAGTCCAAGACGGGTACCGAGTGCTTCTCTGCCTCCACAGATGGACAGGTAAAGGAGACAGGTGGTCCAATCAATTACTCGGATTCCTGTCAGGGCTTGGTTACAGGTGTCTGATCTTGATTGACTCCATCTGAGGAGAAGCCGTAAAACAAACGAGTCAGTTTCAGTCATAGTCAGTCAGTTACCCTTTTGTTATTTTATGATGATATTCTTGAAAAAGCTGTATCCTCTTTGAATGATCCCTCATGTACTGTTCTCAGGTTGCAGCATTGCTGCTAGTATAGATAAAATGATCCCTGGGATATAGCAGTATGTGCGTGGTTGCATGGCTTCTGACTGCCAAACGAACAAAGATAATTGACTATTAGGGACACCACCAATGTAGGGCTGGATGGCTCAGTTGGTAGAGCGCCTTTACGGTATTCAGGTCGCCGGTTGGAGTCCTGCTCTAGTAAAGTTTTCTTTGTTCACCTTTCAATGATTATTAAAGAATGGCTCGCTTAAAACATGGACCTATCTATTTGATGAACTTTTGCCTTTTTTTAATTTGTGTACCTTGTACAATTCTCTCTTCTGAGTTCAGTATTTTATCTGTTTTTCTCTTCTGTTATTGCAACAAACTTGACAGGTTCTGTGGTGGGACACACGCAAACTGGGCGAGCCCACGGAGAAACTTGTGATGGACCCCAACAAGAAGGGAAATATGGAGAATGCTCAGGGTGTCATCTCGCTGGAGTACGAGCCCACCATTGTGAGTATAGACTAGAGCTGCTGACCAAAGGCTAGATGCCCGACACAAACGCAGGTTGCCCAACCCAAACGCAGGTTGCCCAACTCAAACGCAGGTTGCCCAACTCAAATGCAGGTTGCCCAACTCAAATGCAGGTTGCTCAACTCAAACGCAGGTTGCCCAAACCAAATGCAGGTTGCCCAAACCAAACGCAGGTTGCCCAACCCAAACGCAGGTTGCCCAACCCACATGCAGGTTGCCCGACCTTAATTCGGGTTGCCCGACCCAAATGTAGGTTGCCCAACCCAAACGCAGGTTGCCTGACCCAAACGCAGGTTGCCCAACTCAAACACAGCTTGCCGAACCCAAATGCAGATTGCCCAAACCAAATGCAGATTACCCAAACCAAATTCCTTGCCATGTGCCCTTTTGCGCCTAGGACAGACATGTGCAGTGTAGTTATCTGAGAAGAACATTGTGGGAAAGTTTGTCCTGGACATACTACACAAAGGCCAGCCATCCACAATCACAAGGGTTATCGTACAAAGCACTTGCAGCCTGCTCTTGGCTGAATATTGCTCAGCACACACAATTGACAAAAGTGATGTTTCATGTTAAAGCATCTCAAGGCAACAGATCGATGTGAAATCTTCTGAAATTCAGTTTTGAAATTAGGAATGTTTTCAGTCACAGAGTACACACGATTTAAAAGACTTGATGTCTTGAATTCTTCTCTTCTGACCATCAGCCGACAAAATTCATGGTGGGCACAGAGCAGGGCACCATCATCTCCTGCAATCGTAAAGCCAAGACGCCTCCAGAGAAGATCGTAGCCATCTACAAGGAGCACATCGGTCCCGTCTACGCCCTACAGAGGAATCCCTTCTTCCCCAAGAACTTCTTGACGGTCGGAGACTGGACTGCACGGGTAAGCCAACCCAAAACAATTTACACTCGCTCTGGTTGAAATAAATTTTAGTTTGTATGCTGACTCCACCTATAACGTCCAAGTGTGCAATGTTGAAAAAGCCTTTCAAATTCCATCGTTGAAATTATGTCAGAATTTGCTATTGTTTCTTCGTTAACAGTGATTCAAGATTTCTTTGTTAGGTCAGGCAATAGCATATATTGATTTTGAAAACTTGTCAGAGGAAAACTGAAAATGAAAACTGAGCTGGATGCAAGCAGGTTCAAGAACTTGTTTGTCCTCACCTAGATGCCAAACAGGCTTTGATGAGTATAAGCGTAGAAGTAGAAGCAATTAGAAGTGAACGTGGCGATATTATATTATACTTGCCAGAAAGTCACTAACAGAACAATGCAGAACAAAGCAACAGAAAGGTTAATTTTATACTGCGTTTCTGCAACCCTTAACTATAGAAAAATGTTTGGAGAAATGCGGAGGCTCTACTCATTCTGTGGATTTTTCAAGAAGAGGTCCATGGATTCAGACCAACAGTTCAGATACATGGGTTGGAAGTGGAATATTAGGCCAGCAAACTCTGTTTCTGTCTCTCAGGATTTGTACCTTTAACTACGGCTTTACTTTTGTCCTTTGTGCAATTGGCAGATCTGGTCTGAAGATGTCAGGGACTCCTCTATCATGTGGACCAAGTAAGTGTCAAAATGGGGAAGGGGCTTGAGGAAGGGTTTGTGGAGGGAGGTTGGGGTTGGGGTTGGGGAGGAGAGTGGATTGCTAGGGATGGAGGTAGGGGTAGAGATGGCACTTTCCCGGAGGATCAACTCAAAGCTTCTCCTGCTGTCCAGAGAAAGTCTCTCTGACTTCTTGCCACCAGAATGTAATTCTTAAGTTTTTTTCGTCCTTCATCAGTTATAGGTCCTAACAGGGTTGTAATCAAGAAATCAGGACAAGCCTAAAGGAGCAATATGAAAAAAGGGCCTCACAATTTTAAAAAACTGAATATGTCAGGGGAAAATAGTGTTTAAGGAAGAAGAGAGTTAAGATGAGGAACTCTCTGTGATCGAAAGGAACTGTAAGATTGACCATATGTTTTGATGCCTGTCATCAGGTACCACATGTCCTATATGACCGATGGGTGCTGGAGTCCCGTCCGACCGGCCGTGTTCTTCACGACCAAGATGGACGGTACGCTGGACGTCTGGGACTACCTCTTCAAGCAGAACGACCCGACGCTCAGCTTGCAGGTAAGGAGGCTTTAAACCATTTCTCAACGGTGAAGACTTCTTCAAGAGTCTCCATATGTATCTATCTATCTATCTACAGTGGAATGCTGCTATAACAAACACCACTATGCCGAATATTTGGCTACACTGAACATCATCCTAAACATCATCCTAAACGTCCCAAGGTCTGTTTACAAATTTAACAAACAACCACTATAACACACAATTTATGTGAATCCCACAGTGTTCCACTGTATCAATGCCGTCCTAACTCCAATCATTCGATTTGATCACATTTGATACACCCTGGCTCGATAAATGCCGTTTCATGGTTCATGGTGTCACTCCCAACCAAGCCAAACCCCTCTCACTAATCCTCTGACAAATGCTCTCAGGTATGCGACGAGGCCCTGCACAGCATCAGGGTGCAAGACCAGGGTCACCTGATCGCCACCGGCTCCCACACAGGCACCACCACCCTCCTGGAGCTCTCCAGCAGCCTCTGCACCATGCAGCGCAACGAGAAAGCCCTGGTGACGGCCATGTTTGACCGCGAGACCAAACGGGAGAAGATCCTAGAGTCCAGGCAGCGTGAGCTGAGGTTGAAGAGAGCAGGCACCAGCGCCGGAGGCCATGAGGTAACGTCATTCTTCTCTTCGTGATCTTCATGGGTAGTCTCTTTGATTCCTACCCAGAGTGACTAAAACTCCGGAGCTCAGACATAACTTTTCAGGACTAACATTTTTGTCGTGGTTCATCTTTTTCGTCATCAGGACGATGGCGAGGCACAAGACATAGAAGATGAGGATCTGGTGGATTCTGCCGAGAAAGATTTCTTCCACATGATCAAAGCCGACAAGAAGAAGCAACAGGCCAAGAATGCTAAGGATGAACAGAGCAAAATAGAGGTAGGTTTATTGGGGGTCGGGGAAAATAGCCCTGGGTATGTAAATCTTCCAGTGTTGTAGTACTTGCTGCACTCAGTACTCGGGTACGGGTACTACTCAAGTACTGTTTTCAGAGTACCTTATGTACTCATACTCGAACGTCCAAGTACTTCCCAAGTCAGGGAAACTGACTGATTTTTTAAGTCATTGAAAGCTAGTGAACAAAGAAAAATTTATCAATTGAGTGCACACTTCGTATTCAATGTGTGCGTTGTCTGCACTTGGACGCGCAGCCGCCATCTTTTCTGCATGCGCAGTACAGTCATGCGTCAAAATACCGTACACGGATGTTACTCCGGTGAACTGCGTGACGCGACGAGCGACGCAATGTTTGGAAAATCCCGTATTTTATGCACAGTACTGCGCGCGCGCAGCTGCGCACGAATCGGGGTAAGAATGTGTAAAGGAATGTGTTTTAAATTTAACTCTATGATATTACCTCAAACATATCTTCAATTTACTGGGTTTTTTTTTCTCAGAATACAATCATCGAGGAGAACGGAGAGGAAGAATCAGAAAAGAAAGACTCGGAAAATGGAGAGAAGGAGGGCAAGGAATGATGACCCCCCATCCTGCATGACCTGACCTTACAACCTTTGACCTTTCAACCTGCTAAGACACAGCTGGTACCCTAGCATAGATGATGGTAATATGCCTATCCATCTATGCACCATTTTCTCCTGCTGTTGTGGGTTACCAGTTATAACATTCGTACTTGCAAGCAGGTTGCATTTACAAGTCACCAACCGTTTTTCATCCCATTCCTGGAATTCAGAACTTTCAAACCCATTTGGAATTTTGGTTCAGTGTTCGAAACAATGTTTTATTCTGCATTTTGCAGGGAAATCTTCACACCTGGGGTGCTTAGCAAAATAATTTTGCTAAGCATGAAATTTCTGTCTTAATAAATTGGGATTAACAACCAAATTTCCACATGTTGTGTATCACTTGTGATTGTTCTTTGGCTGTTGTTCGCTGACCATGAATATCAAATGGAATTTCTAATGGAGGTTTGTTTTTATTGGGCGAGACATTTTTGTGCTAAGCAATTTTTTTTGGTGCTTAGCAGCTCCATGAAATTGGCCCCAGCCATGCAGGAGTGTTGTTTAGCAGATAATTTGAGTGGGGAAAGAATTTACATTAAATGTACAAATAGCACATTTGCTCTGCAAATGTGAATATATCTTAAAGGTGCTTTGTAGTTGAATAAGAAAAGAAAATCTTCTTCTTTCACATACAATACTTAAAGGTTGTATCATACTTTAGTAAGACACCAAAACAGAAATGTTCACAGATTTACGTATAACTTACAGGGTATGAAGATGGTGGTGGTCGTCACAAACCGTTAAAATTGTTCCGCCAGAAATGGTGTATTTATCCAGAAATTAGTAAAACAACAACCGAAAATCTTTTTGATCTTTTAAAAGATCAAAAATAAAAGAAAAAAGACTTAAGAAATACTGTGGCCGTTTTTCACTGTTTTCTCAAAAAGTGGGCAGCGTATGGGACTGAAATTTTAACAGATGACTATTACTATATCTGTCTTGATATTTTTGCACATGAATCTGTATTTCTTTGACAAAAACCAAAGTATGATACTACCTTTTAAGAAGAATTCAAAGGTTGGACATTGTGTGCACTCTGTTGCTGTAAATTCATTACATTAGTTATTAATTCTTGGAATATTTTACGAAGCAAAGTTTTGAGAAGATTTGGACAATTACATTCATTTGTTAATGAAAATATAGTTATTTCATTTCTCGATTCTTTCTGTTTTGTTCATGATTTGTTAAAAACAAATTCAGCATAAGTGCTCCTATTAGTTCTACTTCCAAGTTAAAAAAATATGAAAAGATATGATAAAGAATTGATATAGTGTATAGAATACTACAGTGTGTCCCCAAAAATGAAACCCATTTTCAAAAAAAATATGAAAAGAATTTGTATGTTTTCAGCTATTTGATTTGTAGTCTATTGCATTTACTATCTCACTGGGTAAATTCTGACCAAATTTCAATGCAATCCGTCTATTTTTGGGGACACACTGTAGTATGGTATAGTATTCTATTCACTATGCGATAGTACTTTACTCTACATACCAAATAGGTAGTGTATAGAATACTAGTATAGTATAGTATTCTATTCCCTATGCTATAATACTACACACTACACACCATAATAGGTGTTGTAAAGAACTGAATACTAGTATGATATAGTATTCTATTCCCTATGCTATAATACTATACACTACACATCACCATAGAATAGTCGCAATTTTTCTGTTCATTTTGATGAATATACATTTCCACATGTACATTTTTTTTTCAATGTTTTGTTCTCTTTTTATAAGGCCTGTGAATAATGTTCATATTTAAAGGAAAATTAATTTGTGGGATTTCCATCCCTCTTTGAGAATTCTATTGTTTCATCAATCCATTCTTCCTGTGTATTTAACTATTAAAGGTATATTGCATGATACTTTTAGTTCTGAAAAGACAAAATATTCCGTCAACTTAAAAAAAAATACAAGGTTATATTACTTTCTGTACAGTTTCTGAATTTATTATTTTCGGTTATTGATTGCAGTCTGAAAGAGTTTTCTTTCGTCGCTTTAAGTTTTACGACTGTTTTGGAAGTTATGGCAATGGAGATTTAATTAAAGTATTATACCTTGGGTTATAAAAATATATATAAATGTTGTGTAAATATGATTCCGTCCAATAACATTGTTTCTATGCTATGTTGGAAAACATTGATCTTTTTGTGTTGATTCTTTATCGTGAATCCGTTGTCATTCATTTTGATAGGAAACTCCTTTATCCATGAAAGATAATATCATACTTTGGTTTTTGTCAAAGAAAAACAGATTCGTGGGCAAAAATATCAAGGCAGATACAGTAAAAGTCATCTGTGAAAATTTCAGTCCCATACGGTGCCCACTTTTTGAGGAAACAGTGAAAAACGGCCACAGTATTTCTTATGTCTTTTCTCTTTTATTTTGTTTTATCTTTTAAAAGATCAAAAAGATTTTCGGTCGTTGTTTTACTAATTTCTGGATAAATACACAATTTCAGGCGGAAATATTTTACCAGTAGGTTTCTACTAGCATCATCTTCATACCCTGAAAGTTATACGTAAATCTGTGAACATTTCTGTTTTGGTCTCTTATCAAAGTATGATACTACCTTTAAAGATCAAAAATAAAAGAGAAAATACTTAAGAAATACTGTGGCCGTTTTTCATTGTTTTCTCAAAAAGTGGGCAACGTATGGGACTGAGATGACTGTTACTTTATCTTCCCTGATATTTTTGCCCGTGAATCTGTATTTCTTTGCCAAAAAAAACCCACCAAAGTATGATATTACCTGCAAGTAGAATTCATTTTCACCACTAGCATGCATAGTGAACTTGAGCATAATTATAACCACGTTAGTATACGGCCAGGTAGGCCCATTGTTCGCGTTGCGCATCGATTGGGAAACGAAATTATACCTTGGCCTTCAGTTATAGCCACACAACAATGGGTGTTTATTTTTGGCAACGTTGAATGTTGCATACCCGCAAGCCTACCCCTATAAATTAATTTTCTAAAGCCAAACTGAATTGCATCAGCGAAAAACGTCGAAAACGCCGTCATATTCAGCCATGAAAGAGGACTGTGAAATCATGAAACTGCGGAGTTTAATTTCATGGTCAGACATGAAAATTGATTAAAGTTATAAAACGAGTCTGTATTATACACAACGGTTAAAGGTAGTATCATACTTTGGTGAGACACAAACAGAAACGTTCACAGATCTTTTAAAAGATCAAAAATAAACTGAAGAGAAAAGAGTTAAGAAATAATGTGGCCGTTTTCACTGTTTTCTCAAAAAGTGGGCACCGTATGGGACTGAAATTTTCACAGATGACTATTACTGTATCTGTCTTGATATTTTTGCCCATGAATCTGTATTTCTTTGATAAAAACCAAAGTATGATATTACCTTTAAGCACTTGCATAAAAGTATATTCATTTTTGTATAGTCATTAATTATGCATTAAGCAATAATAAGCAATAAGCACTTTCACCCTTTTTCCAAATTTGATTACAGTAAACCTTTAACTGGGCAATTAACATGAAACACATGAAGTATTTCGCATAAAGAAAATTGCGAGTGGCATATGCAACAAAATGCGACGTTTCCGTTTGTTATTATGCCAATAGGCCTACTATTTGCTGCCATTTGCTCCGATGCCTCTCGCTCTGGGTGCACGCGGCGTAAAATTAATCATTTTCCATTTTAATAAAAAAAGACAATTAATGCAAACAATGCATCTGAAGGACGAGTTCCCTTTTGTCATTTGTAGGCAATTGGAACGTCCTCCAAGTAACACACCACGCTGCCTCAAATTAAAGGCACGTGTACCCAATTAATTATGTAGGCCTATTATGCTGCATTCATAGATAGCCCAGGTGACGGTGGACTTAAGCAAAATACGTCAAGGACCACAGTTCGTCAGAGGAACCAATTGGATTCAGCATTCGCCCTAATAATTTGTCTGATATTTTTTGGCTGAACTGTAAAACCTAAGCCCAGCATAGGCGTACACAATTATTCAAGTTTGCCGTTCGTCGTAGGCCTAATGATTCTTCATGCAAGCCGACTAGGAACTGGCCACAATTTCCACCAAATTTTAAAGTTCGACCTCTCGTATAATAGTCTTCTATTATTGTTTGCATCAGTATTCAGCAATGTTTGGAATTGAGTTCGACTGATGCGATGGTTTCACTATTGCGTCTAGGATTGTCTTTTTTGTTAACTCCGTGGTTCCAGCTCGGCGTGAGAGGGGAGTCCTGCGGTGCTATGACCCTGGCCGAACCGGGGGATGATCTTGCCTCGATGCGGGCGAGGGCGATCGGGAATTTCAGAGCAAAATGCCGGGGTAACACACCAAAAACCCCAGCGGAACAACGTAAGTACTTTCAACATTCAACAACTAATTAACTAAAAAACGATTATTTTGATTTTGAGGCTCCCGGATTTCCAAGCATTTTGCATTGTGCTGATCGAAGCATAATCCTTTCGTGGCAGTAAAATTCCTGATTACATTCTAAATAAGGTGTTATTTTGGGAGAAACTTCACTGATGACTTTGTTACTGTACCTTCCTTGATATTTATGCCCATAAATTTTGCCCAATACTTTGACAAAAACCAAAGTATGATTTTACCTTTTACAGTCAAGGGTAATATATTCTTATGTTTAATATAGAAACGGGGTGCTACCGTATACGCTGAACCCTATAAATTCCTTATTCTATGGGTCAACCCGGTAATTGTAGACAAGTGGTTTTCAAAACTATAAAAGAGGTTTCTAAGTTATAGGAAAGGAAAGCACCATATGTTTATACATTCTATCGCTCCCAAACGATATTTTTAACTTTCAGCGAAATGTTCCCGAGTCCTTAAAGGAATATCATACTTTGGTTTTTATCTAAGAAATACAGATTCATGGGCAAACATTTCATGACAGATACAGTAACAGTCATTTGTGAAAATTTCAGTCCCATACGATGCCCACTTTATGAGAAAACAGTGAAAAATAGCCACAGTATTTTTTAAAGTCTTTTCTCTTTTATTTTTGATCTTTTAAAAGATCAAAAAGATTTTCGGTCCTTGTTTTACTAATTTCTAGATAAATACACCATTTCAGGCGGACAAAATTTAACGGTATGTTTCTACCACCACCATCTTCATACCTTGTAAGTTATACGTAAATCTGTGAACATTTCTGTTTTGGTTTCTTACCAAAGTATGATACTACCTTTAAAACCCTAGATTGAAGAAATTTCAGTAAAAACGTATAATTCTGTTACCTGGTTCTTGCGAACATCCTTATAGTTTTAGGAACCACTAATTGTCCACAATTACCAAAGTATCAATATCAAAGTATGAAATTACCTTTATAACAGTCAATGGTAATATCTTCTTATGTTATAGGAAAGGTGTACAGCTACAATGAACCATATCCTTAGTATTTTACATGGGTGAACTTAAATGTTTGCAATGCTTTTTACCTTGATATTCCCAGCTAGGTGCAGCGCTGCCACCAATATGTCCGCGCCTCATCACAGTTTCAATTTCTTGCTGAAGCCGTTTACGGCTCCCATGCGCCTGGACTTCACGCTCAAGACCGAGTCCGGGGCTGCGTTGGCTCTCTCCGAGGGAAACACGGATGCGTCTATCTTCGCCGAGATACGTGAGTGGAAATTGTAACATGGAATTCTTCGTAACGGGTTTACTCATTTAGTTTGTTTATCCTGTATCGGAATTGAAAGAATGCCGTATACCTGAATATATTTCATGCTTGGTTCAGTTTGCATGCGCAGCGTGGAAATGACATACTGATAAACAGGCAAATGCAAGTAACAATGTACAGAATCTTGCATTTTATTCACTGTTTTGCATGCGGTTTTGCAAAATGTCTTTTGCTGGTTCCAGAGCACTGGTACGGTACATAAAAATGGTCGAAAAACCAACGCGAAATGTAATATAGCGAAATTTGAATTATGTCACACTGTCTTGAAATGTTCGTTCCAATTTCTACAGCTGCACTATTGAAATCGCGAAGTTTGCCATGAGGACGATTATTGCAAGTTTATCAGTCTTGTGGGGTTAGAAACTTACTGAAATTGGCAATTAGTTTTTGGTTTTATTCCCTATCAGTATTTAGTTATTTAGTTACTTTTCCTTGAAAAGTGAACAAAGAAAAATTGGCTGGAGCGGGATTCGACCTCCTGAATACCGTACAGGCGCTCTACCAACTGAGCTATCCAGCCCTTCGTTGGTGGTGACCCCATTAGTCAATTATCTTTGTTCATTTGGCAGTCAGAAGCCATGAAACCACGCACACACCGCCATATCCCAAGGATCGTTTCAATGATACACGCAGCAATGCTGCAACCTGAGAACGGTATATAGCATGGGGGATCACTCAAAGAGAATACGGCTTTTTAGTTACTTTTCTGGTGTTTTTATTATTTTTTCAGGTTTCAACATTTCAACAATGACACATTGTTCAGGTGATTGACTGACCATTTATCAATTGTCGTCTGGTATTTTTCTTCCTCTGTTCTTGCTTGGTAGGATTAGGAGCAAAAGTCAACACCAATTCCAATATCAGACCGTGTTACTACAATGTGGAGGGATGTCCCGACCCTGTCGTGCAACACGACGAGGATGGTCAGGTTAACGCCCACGAGTTCCGCCCATTCAGGGTGGAGTACAAAGAGGGCGTGGTTCGAGTCGGCAAAGGAGGCGATGAGGGGGCGTTCCTGGAGTGGGATGCAGGGGCGTACCACAATCATACCGCCGATGTGGTGTACGTGGGAATAGCCTCATTGCGCACAGCTGACGCACAGTGGGTGCTGCATGGGGCTTGTGCATAAGCTAAACAGACCCTTTCGGTAGATAGGCCAGAGGTACACAGTCAATGTATTTATACCATATTAATATGGTATTATTACGAGAATTTAGTACACAAAAGCCCATAGGCCGGCAATCCGCGAAAATGTCTATGTGCACGTACGCTTTCATACGCTTGGCATAATGATGTCACTGGTCCCCTGCTAGTAGAAAGTACACGTTAACTTAAAGCATGACGTCATCATGACGTGATTCTTTTCATTCATTGGTGTGAGATCATTATAAGTAATTATTTGCCTTAACCGCCAATGTTCTTGCTTCACAAAAATATACGCCTTGTGCTCGATGTTAAGAGAAAATTAAGAAAAAGTAGGTAATTAGGCCTACTTTCTTGTGTGTGACTAAGCGGTGCGAGTCAAGTCATTGATGTATAAGAGTTTAATTTATATTTAATAATTTAACAACTTGTTGGGCTGTATAAGTTTTGAAAAGCAAAATAATGCTTTCACCATTTTCTAAAAGCATTCCCTGCAATTTGTCCCGTTTTTACTGTATAAATTATTCACTAAAATAGGGCAAAAGTCATGGGGCACAATTCATTTAAATCTCTGCAAATATCCCATTCGTAATTATGCAAAATACACGCACAGGAACTTCAACTTGAAGAAATGTTTACTCTTTATTTCCCTTCTCTGTGTAAATTTCCCTTTTCTGTGTAAATTTCCCTTTTCTATTAAAAGCTAATAATTTTATGCAAACCGTATTTGCTTTTAAAAATGGGTGAAAATATTAACTCTGAATTCGCATTTAGTGCGTTGTGAGGTTTATAGGCCTATACCATGCACGAAATGTACATTGAGAAATGATTTTACCCCAAAGAGTAAAGGGAAACGAAAATGATGTGAAAGTGATGATGTGATAGTACACAATTACCACACATTACCACAGTCACCACAGGGGGAACTGGATCATATAAAACCACATCACACTATGGTGTATTGTGGTATTCAGGATAGATAAGGGTGCATGTTTAGGGATCAAGCCAATGTGAAATAAAATGGTGTACATTTTGTAAAAACTTCATAATTATGAATTACATGTAGTTATTTACGTTTATTTGCTGGTGTCCATGCCTGAATAGGAAACGGAATTAAGTATTGATATTTAGAATTTAGAAACAAAAATATTACAAAAAATAGGGATTATGCCCCACGGAGTTTGGGAATTCATGTGCGCAGCCAATTGGCCAATCTGTCTGGAGCAGGGTAGGTGTATTATCACCTAGATCTATGATGCCTACCTAAAAGCCATTATGGACATCTTTATCGCATTGCATGGCTTCAGTTCGTAAAGTACAGGGGCCGTAAAATATGACGACCGGTGAGGCCACCGTTTTATTTCCCAAAATGTGGCATGAGATTCAGTTAAATTTACAAAGAGATTCTTTTAAAAACACGAAAGCAACCATCCGCATGCCCGCTATGGCCATCGATTGGCCTCAATACTAGACGAGCTTCCAGTCCCTCCATACTCTAGATCACGTAAATTAATTAGGAAAGTAAAATTCGGATTCACCATTTTGAGGCCGCGCGGTCGGGGAAAGACGTACCGCGTGGTTAGATTCACCAAGTGGTTTTAAGAGAGGAATCGTCAGCAGGCCCGTCATGGCCATCGATTGACCTCAATACTAGACGCGCTTCCAGTCCCTCCATTCGCACTACAATGCATTATACCCAAAGTATATTCAAGCCTCACAATTTTGAGGCTGCGCGCTTGGAAGCGCACAATCCCCCAAATACCAGTGGTCTTTCGAGACCGTAGTTCACGGTTAGTACGTTTTCTAAAAGACGACCATCGTTTGGACAATTTGGGCCTACTTCAATTTACAGTTTCCGTTGCAAATAGGCTATGCCACGCATGTACGTACTGACAGCAAACTTAGTCATCATGAGATGCATGAGATTTGCTCTGGCTTAGATGTCGATGCACACTGTGCCCTTGCATAAGAGTGAAATATTGGACGCCCTAATTAATTCAATTTCACCACTGGCGTACATAATGAACTTGATCATACAACCACCTTCGTACGGCCAGGTACGCCTATTGTTCGCGTGCACGCATTAACAGGGAAACGCATTTACCTTGACCGTGTTGTCACAACAACAGAAGTCTATTTTTAGTATAACGCAGGCGCGGTTCTAGAGTCAAAATTGTGGGGGGGCTAGAAGAGCCATTATTTTTTTTGGGGGGGGCTAGAAGACCCAATATTTTGGGTTCTTCCAACACTCGCTTCTGCTATGTCTTATTAGGGGTCGAAAAACATGCACATTATAGCCCACACAACGCGTTTTTTATGTATTTGGTGCTTAATAACTGAAAAAATCCAGTATTTTCAAGAATTTTTTTTTTTTTCACTTGCATTTTTTTTGGGGGGCTAGACAAAATTTTGGGGGGCTACAGCCCCCTAGCCCCCCCGTAGAACCGCGCCTGGTATAACGTTGAGGGTCAAGGTAGGACTACGCAGGTAAAGCAGTAACTCCAACCTACAAGCCTACCCTATGTCATTTTCTAAAGCCAAGATGAAATGCATCAGCGACTTTGAAACCGCAGTCATCATAATTATATTCAAGCACGAAAGAATTGACTGGTAAACACGATAACTGGTGAACTCGGTCAAACACGAAAAATTGGTTTTTGTTTATTATTTTATTTTTATAGGCCCCTAAAACAAGCTGCAAGGCGTGTCTATGCGCATTATTGCAATGGTTTTGTATAATATTGATTGCGAAACTTGGGCATTGTTGGGCCTAGGCCTATATGTTAATTAGAACAGATAAAGTTCCTAAACCTAGACTATACCAGGACTATTATAGACAATGAGGCATGGGGGATTTGGTTTGGTCTTTTGGGGAGTGCAGTGGAGGGAGTGTAATGGAGTATGGCCTATAGGTGCACTGCATCTTTAGGTAACAGGTATAATCTGCTTGAAGTTCATTTCATGGCTTCCTTGTTTACTCTTGAATTATGGGCAATTACACAAAACAAACGATGTGTTTTGCACAAAGAAAATTGCGAGTGGTGTGGTGCACCATAGCAGTGGCGTCGCCAAGGGGGGGCCAGGGGGGCACGTGCCCCCCTGGAAAACCTCGTGTAAGGAAGCTCTATGGGTGCACAAAGTGCGACGTTAATTTCCGCATGGTATTATACCATATACCTAAGTGGTTATTTGCTGCCCATGCGCGGTTCTGCCCAGGCTGCCCCCCCCCCAAAAAAAGATTGCAATTGAAAACAATTCTTGAAAATACTAGATCTTTTCAGTTATCAGGCGCCAATTACATTTAACAAACAAAACGCGTAGTGTATGCCATGTTTTTCGATGCCTATAAGACATAGCAGAAGTGAGTGTTGCCTCTATGCCTCTCGCTCTAGGTGCGCGAGGCGTGAAATTAATAATTTTCCATTATAATAAAAAATTTTTTACAAACACTCCAACCGGAAGGGTATAGTTCCCCTTTTGCCGTTTGTAACCGGCAATTGGATCGATATGCATGCATCGCCACGTCACTTAAAGGCAATATTTAATTAGACTATGCAGCATGCATAGCTCACAGACGGTGGAGTTAAAATCCGAAAGGGTCACTGTTCGACGCGTCAGATATAGAACCAACTGGATTCAGCGTTCGCCCAACTAATTTTGTCTTATATTTATGGCTCAACTGTAAAATCTAAGCCCAGAACACAACCATTAATTTGTCGTAGGCCTCAAGTTAGTTCTTCGTGCAAACGGAATAAGGAACTGGCCAAAATTTGCATCAAATTTTAAAGTTATAATCTCGTTTCAAAATCGTCCATTATTGTTCGCATCAGTATTCAGCAATGTTTGGAGTTGATTTCGAGTGATGCGATGGTTTCAATAATGCGTCTAGGATTGTCTTTTTTGTTAACTCCGTGGTTCCAGCTCGGCGTGAGAGGGGAGTCCTGCGGTGCTATGACCCTGGCCGAACCGGGGGACGATCTGGCCTCGATGCGGGCCAAAGCAATTAGCAATTTCAGAGCAAAATGCCGGGGTAACAAACCAAAAACCCCAGCGGAACAACGTAAGTATTTCTTATCGCGGCATTCTTAGAATACAGGGTGAGTCGAATCGAAAAGAATTTGACCAGGATTGGCGATGTTTTTCAATAAAATTCATATAATTCGTCGACGTTTTCACGAAGGGGCGAATTTGGCAAAAAAATCAAGATTTTTTTGGAAATTCTTTTTTTTTTTGCCAAAATCGATTAGGGGTATTGTAACGGACATCTTGGCGAAATTATTTTGTCCAAATCAAATTAAATCAATTAGATCATGAAAATCAGTAAAGGGCGAATTTCACCAAAAGTGCTGTTTCACGTTTTCACGAAGGGGCAAATTATCAAAAATGCACGTTGTTATATGGGGGCACTTACAGCGAAATCGCGAATTTACGTTTTCAAGAAGAGGCGTATTCGAGCGCGCGCGCGCGTGCTATTTTTAACTTTCACAAGGGACGAATTTGTACATGTTTGTATGGAGGGAGTTTTGGATCAAATCCGGAAGGAAACGTTTTCACGAAGGGGCGAATTTCTTTGAACGCCAATTACTCCGCAATCATAAGCTCTATCAACTCTTAATTAGTACGTCATGTAAGGGAAAGTCTTCAGCTTGAAACCGGTAAGAGAAACTAATCAACATGTCCTCCCAAAATGGGCGAAATATACAATTTAAAAAGGAACAAACTTCAAAGCAGATTTTCTCAAAATTATGTTTCAATGCCCAGGTGGTCAAAGTGGCTCTTCGTGAAAACGTTTTATTTAACAAGATTAGTACTCGATCTTCCTACTTTCATAGAAGAATGAAACAAATTGATCATTTAGTAAAAGGAGTTCCTAAGAGAATTCGACTGATGACCATCACGGGAAAAGGATTTTATCATCCAAGATTTAACTTATTGGATACATACATTATGATGAACTCCAATCTAAGGTGTGTAACACTGGTCTAGCATAATCTGAAAAGTGAGTTTTACGCGTTTTTTGCCCTATAATGATATACTTCGAATGCAGCAGTAGTCAAGTGATGGTCGTCAGTGGAATTTTCCCCCTAATTCTATGGGTGAACTATGCTAAATGTTTGCAATGCTTTACCTTGATATTCCCAGCTAGGTGCAGCGCTGCCACCCTTATGTCCGCGCCTCACAGCTTCAATTTCTTGCTGAAGCCGTTTACGGCTCCCATGCGCCTGGACTTCACGCTCAAGACCGAGTCCGGGGCTGCGTTGGCTCTCTCTGAAAGCAACACGGATGCGTCTGTTTTCGCCGAGATACGTAAGTGCAAACATGGAATTCTTGGTTTCCATAATTATTTAGTTTGTTCATCCAGTGTCGGCATGAAAGAATGCCGAAGGCCTAACTGGCTAGATTTCATGTGTGGCACAGTTTGCATCGTAGAAATGTGCAAATTAGGCTTGCCTTTCACCATAGAAATGGTTGACTGAAAAACCGCATGCCAAGGTCTAACAATGTGCAGAAATTTACTGTTTTGCATGCGATCAGATTAAAGGGAAAATGGCTGCGCACTGGTACACAAAATGGTCGAAATTACGCACAAAATGGTAGGCGTAGGCCTACAAATAGCGATGTTGTTATGTTGCAATAGGCCTACTCTTGCTGTTTCTACCACATGATACAATATCAATTTAATAGGCCCATTCGGTTACACTGTTGAAATAAAGATTTCAGGCTTTGCATGGTTATTGGTACATGTGTGTGGATCGGTTTGCGGAAACACCATATTAGCATCGTTCGTACTTTCGCACTTCGATTTCGTTCGCACTTCTCATAAGGTCTCATCTTTTGACTAGCCTTCTCTATAGTCACTGGTCTCCTGGTGATGGCTAGAGCAGGCTAGTCGAAACGTTGAGACCTTACGAGAAGTGCGACCTGAAATAGAAGTGCGAAATGTATCCGCAAACCGATCCACATCCTGTTGAAATAGCTGATCAACTTTTGTCAAGAAGACAAGCTTATCAGTCTCGTGTGTGTAGAAACTTACTGAAATTGGACTATAGGCCATATGGCAAGATTTTGACATTGTTCGTAACGCAGAATTTACCTTTTTTGGCAATTTAAATTGTCAGGTTTCAATAATGCGACGACATATTGTTCGGGAGTTTGCACCATTAATTATTCGTTTATTTAGCTGGCTAATTACTCGTCGATATTTGTCTTCTTTTGTTCTACATTATGGCAGGATTAGCCTCAAAAGGAAACACCAATTCGAACATCAGGCCGTGTTACGCCTATGCGGAAGCAGGATGCCCGCGCCCTGTCGTTGAACACGGAGAGGCGGATCTGGCCAAGGCCGACGAGTTCCGCCCATTCTGGGTGGAGTACAAAGAGGGCGTGGTCCGAGTCGGCAAAGGAGGCGAGGAGGGGGCGTTCCTGGAGTGGGATGCAGGGGCGTACCACAATCATATCGCCGATGTGGTGTACGTGGGAATAGCCTCAATGCGCACAGCTGACGCAGAGTGGGTGCTGCATGATGCTTGTGCATAGGCCTAAGCTATACAGACCCTTTTGGCAGATAGGCCACAGTAAAGGTAACATTTATACCATTACGAGAATTACATTGTGTGCCTACAATTTAGTACATAAAAGCCCATAGGCCGGCAATCCGCGAAAATGTCTATGTGTGCGTACGCTTTCATACGGAACTTTGCATATAATGATGTCACTGGTCCCCTGTTAATTGAAAGTACATGTAAATTCAAAGCATGACGTCATCATGACGTGATTCATTTCATTAATTAGTGTAATATTCGCCGTGAAAAACCGCTATTTTGCCAAAAAGGATACGCCGTGCGTTCGATGTTACCACTTAAAACTGCAGGTACGAAATTAACAAAAAGGTATAGGTAAATACGTTGTGTTTTGGGGAAGCGCCGCGATAATTTGCAATAAATCAGAATAAATATGATTGATGAGCCAAATTAAGTTTATATCAACAATTCAACATAACAACTTGTTGGTCTGTTTAAGAATGCAAAAATAATTCTTTGATCATTTTCAGCAGCATAGTTCCAGTAATTCATCCATCATTTTGCTAGTTTTGTTTTAACTAGGGCTAAAAGGGGCAACAAAATAATGCCAAAAAGAACGGGTCATAATAAATTCAAATTTCTAAGTATAGTCCCATACAATGCAAATTTACACGCACAGGGCCTTTAAATTGAAGCATTTTTTCCTTTATTTCCGTTTTCTGTGTAAATTTATGGATTATATTTCTTTTATACAATAACAATTTTATTTAATTCCCATGACAATCATAGATTTCACAATTCATTATATATATATACATTAATCATGGCGTAAAAATAAATATGCATTTAGGTTGATTTTATACACTTTCCCGCCAAAAGCACGTGTGTTTACAGTTGTGCGGTGCAACATTAAGAGACACGATTTCGCTGTAACGAACGTACTGCATTCAAACATTTTAATACTTCAAATTTCTGAGTTGCGTTGTCATGGAAACTGGAAACCATGGTAACCCTGTTTGAACCGAGCTCAGACGGGACAATTCACAATAAACATAATATAAAATTACAGAATTTTATCAATAACAAAAAATGTATTTTTAAATTCGTGAGAAACTTCGACAAAATAACCAATGACCAAACATACGTTGGTGAAGGGCAAGCCTAATTTGCATACAGCCATGACCAAGGTTGACCTATTGTTTATATGATGGTCATCTCTTTGGAACTGACCAACCGGGGGCCAATTTCATAAACTGTTAAGCACAAAAATTTGCTAAGCATGACATTTCTGTCTTAATAAAAACAGGATTTAATAACAACCAAATTTCCACGTGTTGTGTATCACTTGTGATTGTTCTTTGGCTGTTGTTCGCTGACCATGAATATCAAATGGAATTTTCAATGGTGGTTTGTTTTATTGGGCAAGAAATTTTTGTGCTAAGCAAATTGTTTGTGTTTTATGAAATTGGCCCCAGGCTTGTTGCGCTGGTTACCAATAGCCATGCCTCATTGTTAAACTGTGTCACAATGAGACAGAGAACCAGTGGTGATATTGAACTTAGCACGTGGATGCCGGTTGTGACTACTTAAGCGTGCAAAACCTGCGATTGGACCACAACTTTTGTTTGCAAAATGGTTCAGCTTAAATTTACCCATCACAGATGTTGTTTCGTCACAATGTTTGCAGTAAGGAAGTATTTTATTTAATCTGTTACAACAATATTATAAAAAAAAATTGTATTACACTGTAAAGTGCATGTCATTGAGCTGTATATCCTGGTAATGTGATTGTAGGTAGTTGCACCAATAGCTCAACTTTCGTTGTCATCGCTTTGACGATGAAAGAAACATAAATAAAGAGCAATTACTAATTATACTCTATTGAAATATTTTTTCAATTCTTTAAAGGTACAGTACAGGATTGGTAACATGTCCAAACATAAATGTTCACAGATTTACGTATACTTTTCAGGATATGAAGATGGTGCTGTGTATGGTAGAAACATACTGTTAAAATGTTTCCGCCCGGAATGGTGTATTTATCCAGAAATTAGTACAAACAACGACTGAAAACAGTTTTGATCTCGGGAGTAAGATCAAAATAAACCATTCTTTATGTTTTATAAGAAATATTGAGTAGGGTTTTCGCTATTTTCTCGTGACTCAGATGTCCGATTGAGCTCAAATTTTCACAGGTTTATGTTGGATCAGACAAAGTGTGAGTGCTGTTCTGTGACCTTTACCAATCATGTATTATACCTTTATTTTCCAAGTCATTCACGTGTTTCGTTTTGTGAATAAGGGCAACAATTTATAGGTATAGCAACCAAACACAATTTTAAATTGGTGTACTTGAATGGACATTTCTTCTTTCGTTTGAAATATCTGAATAATACTGGATTCCAAATTGGATAATTAGTTTCGTTGAGTGGGAAATCGAAACAATTCAACCAGAAAAACAGGTGCTTGTAGCGAAAGCTTCTATAAAACTACATTCCAAAAAGCTTTTAAAATAAATAATCCTTGTAATGCGTATACACTATTTGACCAAGTCTTACATGTGCTGCGAGTATCAGATTATTCATATGACTACAGATTTCCCTTTTCTATTAGAGCTAATTTTATGCATATAAAATGCAAACCGCATTATTTGCTTTAAAAATGGGTGAAAATATGAACACTGGATTTGCAATGATACAATTAAGTGCGTTGGGAAGTTTATAATTTACCACGAAATGTACAGTGTGAAATTAATTTATCCCAAAGGAGTAAAGGGAAAGGAAATAATGTGAAAGTATCTCATAAAAAAAAAGATTCGTATAATATTAATTTGTGGAATTATGCATTGCCTGCATGCTAATTCTCAACAAACGCGGCAGTAATACAATATTAGATGGCAAAGTCACGGTTACCAGCGCATTTGGCTTTGTTTAATTTGATTCAAGTCACATAACTGGTACCTTGGCAAGTATGATGTTGATGCAGGATGGTGTGGAAACCCAACGGCGTCAATCGTATAGGCATTGTGTAACCTGCGAATCTGGAATACCGTTATTCTTGATCGCGATGATGTTTTTGTTAGAAATCATCCATCCTATACAGTAATCCGAACACAAGTTTTTTGAAGGGCGCCCTCTTTTAATTAAAAAGAAAACTGCGATGGTGTCAATATTATTATTTTGTACACCGCCAATCATCTTTTATTGAAATATGGGAAGCTGGAAAGCTAATCATGAGCAAAAGACCTGTGGGGAAATCCATGGTTGTCCATGCCAAATATTCTTCTAACTCCGTGTTCCTTTCAGGAATAAATTGCGCACAACGCACCAAGCCGGAGTTGTAGTACATCAATAGATCGATATACACCACCACAGTTTTAATCAAAAGAGGGCGCCACTCAAAACCTTGTGTGGGGATTTTATACTCACAGCAACATCATGGAATGTGTTTCAATGTTTCATCATTGATTCTTTCAATGACAAAGGTATACAGGAAATTGGCATTTTCTTCCCATTTCATGTCTTGCCTCAATGTTCAGATTTTTTAATCCAATACTGCGAACAAAGTTTAGATTCTGTTTCTTGGATCTTCAGCGTTTCTTCGCCCACCAAACCATGTGAAATCCTTTCTATCCAACAGAAGCAAGTGTCAGTTGTCTTTGCTTAAGGTAGCTGTAAGGTCCTTTCCTGTAGAAAGTCACAAACCAAAACGTAGCTGTTACAAAATTTTTGAGGATGGTGGTGAAAACTCTCCACTGCCGAGCTAGAATCTGTAATCGTAACTCTTGGTTGAGACGACATCATGTGGTTGGCTACCTCCTGTTATGGAAGTGGCGTAGATACCTAAGGTCCTCTCCTGTACTAAGTCAAAAACCGACTATGTAGCTGTGGAAAGACTTTGGAGGCTGGTAGACAAAAAGCTCTCCACTGCCGTGCTAGAATCTGTAATCGTAACTCTCGGGTGAGACGACATCCTGTGGCTGGCTACCTCTGTTATGGAAGTGACGTAGATACCTGGTCCTCCCCTGTCATAAGTTACAAACCGACACGAAGCTGAGGCAAAAGCTTGGAGGCTGGTGAACAAAAGCTCTGCTTTCCTAAAACCTGTAATCGTAACTCTCTGGTGAGGCGACATCCTGTGGTTGGCTACCTCCTGTTATGGAAGTGGCGTAGATACCTTCAGTCCTTGACGGTGACATTGGTGTCATCGGTGACATTGGTGTGGTCTCGTCCTGCAAGGGGTCCGTGTTGTAATACCCACCGTCCTCTGGAATGGCATCGTAGCCCGTACTGTTGTTATTGACGTTGTACGGCCTCTGTCCGATCAGTACGACACCGTTGTTGTTCTTCGCCTTCGTGTCCTCACTGCTGCCGCCGTGCGTCATCACGGCGTGTCCGTTCTCGTACGCAGGCCCGTACGGGATCGTATCCAGCTCGTTCTCGAACTCAGCGGTGGCCGTCAGGAACACCCCGGAGTCGCTGGAGGCCGGGGAGGCCAGCTTGGTCGGAGATCGCTTTCCGACGAGGTCCGAGGCGGAGTCTAGTGGGGGAAGGACTTTGGACTTGCTGCTACCCCTGTTGAAGAACAGCCGGGACTTGTGGGGTTTCTGCGGCGGCTGGGTGGATTTGACTTCCTCGGTCGAAGCCTGATTCACGGCGTTCACCGTCTGCTTCCTGGTCGGGTTGGCTCGGATCGGTCGCTCTAAATTCTCCTTCGAGGCTTTCTGAAAATGTAAATTCGCAAAAACTTTCGCAAGTAAAATTTGATTTTCGACAATCAGGCTTACATGAAATGGAAGAGCACATTACAGCATCTCCACCTCCAAAAGCCTTTTCACACGACGCTAAAACAAACTCTCAACCATTGAGAAATTCTCTCATGGGTCTGGACCTCGGTCAAAATCTCTCAAGGATTCACCAGGGGACGTCGGTCACTCTCAAGCATTGGTGTCTTTTCATATACGATGACACTTTTGAAAAATTTCGCAACCATGAGAGAATTTCTCAATGGTTGAGAGTTTTTTTTAATGTCGTGTGAAAAGGCCATATGTTAAGTTGTGCAAACTTTAAAGATAAGCTTTCTGAATTCTGGTTATTCGAGGCTTATTAAAGGCATTTTAATCTGAAAGTATCAATGTGACTTAAGACAGAAACACAATTATAAAGGGCACTCTTTCTCTTCAATGCCCTAATATTTTGTTTTCAAAGTTTCACACCGCAAGAAAAAAAAAAGACCGTACCTTGTATTCGATGACAAACTGGATGAAGATCCTGAAGAAATCGCTAGGCTCCATGTCCTTGTGGTTGACGCCGAAGAACGCGCAGAGATGCCTGTAAGTGTCCTCCATAATCTTAAACCTTTCGGAGAGCTCGTAGACTTTATCGGATGATGCTTTGTAGAACTCCTGAAATAGACATCGTAGTCATATAATATCGCGTGATTGTGAGATGAGAAGTTACATACTGATGAGGACTAGAGCAGGCTAGTCGAAACGTTGAGACCTCACGAGAAGTGCGAAAGTTTGAACGATTCTTACGTGGTGTTTCCGCAAAGCGATCAACATAATCAATTGCCACCATGCAAATCCTAAAAACTTTCTTAAGTTACATACAAGCATACAATGTCACAAATTGATATACGCATAGGCCTATACATGTATATGTAATATTGTGTGTCTTGTGGAGACATGGCTTTGTTCTCGTGTACTAATGAACACTCTTCAAAGAGCAGAATTGAAATCGCTCCCATTTGAACCAGAATCACTTTCCAGGGGTCGCGATTTCATGAAGCCCTACGATCGATCGTAACTCGAGTTACGAAGGATAACCAATCGTATCTTAAGTCTTAGTAGGGCTACGATGCATCTTGAGTCTTAACGATTGATCGTAAGCTATGATGAGTTTGGTGAAATCGACCCCTGGGTTGCTGAATTTCTAGCGAGCGTCCCTGAACAGCATGGTAGACCTACTTGGGTATGACCTTACCTCGATAATGGTGTTGTTCTGCTGGCGATCCCTTTCAGACTTGGCCAGTTCCAAACCTTTCCTCAACCCGTGGATATCCATCGTTAGAGACTCAAGGGATGCTGCAAACAACACACAAGTAAACAAACAACCAAAACAATTTTCTAAATTTTAATGTCATCATGGCTGATAAGCACAAATTAGTGTTACCTGAACCGATTTACTGACAGGGTAGGGCCTAACTATACCAAAACTTCCTACAAGAAATAGAATGCTGAAAACTGCTCATTAATCAAAATAATGACCTGAAATGCATAATTCTGCTTAGAATTAGGAGGCAAGGTTTAAATACTGGCTGGCTCTTTATCGAAGGCAGGGTCTTCCTCCAAAAATTGTAATATGATATCTCCATTTCTTTCGTCAAATATCAGAAAAAGCGAATGGAGAAGAGACAGAATCAACTGCAGCAGGTACAGAAAAGACAGCAGCAGTAGTACCAGCAGCAACAGCCTTTTCCAGCTGCTGCTTATCAACCATCACAAGCAACAGTACCCAAACAATTTCACAATCAGCAGCGTCAGTTAAACCGGCAAACTGATAATTAATATACTTGAACTATATCCCTGACTTACAGCTTTTGACTTGTTCGAGTTTGAGATCGTCAAACCAGTTGTGGACTTCAGGGTAGCAACGCCTGACCGTCTCGGCCAGGTAGTTCAGGAAATTATGCGACCTGTCTGCCGACTTGACAAATGTCAACTGGTACACAAAACCAAAAATAAACAACCCAAATCAATAAATTACTGTAAATAAACAAAAAATGTTTAAAAGGCAAGAGTACGTAATGCATCGTAAATACTATAATGACAATACAATGATGAAAACTCTGAACCAAACAAGTGGTTTATTTATTTTAAATTTATATAATTTTCTAATATCAGTTTAATCTCCTTTCAGTTTGTAAATATCTATTTTACTTATTTTTTAATGTCAACTTTGTAAATTCTTAAAGGTAGTATCATATTTTGGTTTTTGTCAAAGAAATACAGATTCATGGGCAAAAATATCAAGGAAGATACAGTAAAAGTAATCTGTGAAAATTTCAGTCCCATACGGTGCCAACGTTTTGAGAAAACAGTGAAAACGGGCACAGTATTTCTTAAGTCTTTTCTTTTTTATTTTTGATCTTTTAAAAGATCAAAAAGATTTTCGGTCGTTGTTTTATCAATTTCTGGATAAATACACCATTTCAGGCGGAAATATTTTAACGGTAGGTTTCTACCTGCACCATCTTCATACCCTGTAAGTTATACGTAAATCTGTGAACATTTCTGTTTTGGTCTCTTACCAAAGTATGATACTACCTTTAACGCAATTCGGCCTTGTGGCCGCGAGGCTAAGATTGTTTTAGTAAAACAATAATTGAAAAAAAAATGGAAGTTTTGGGAGCAGGTTTTTGCAATAATGTCACTCAATGGTACCATACGGGAAGACCAGCTCGAATTATTGATCAGACTTTAAAGCTTGTGGGAATTTTCACAATGGAAACCCAAAAGTTTGGAAAAAACTCAAATTGCACAAGATAATGAATATCCAAGATCTCTATGCAAAAAGCCTATAGATTGGGTACGCAGACCCTATACGCAAACTCACATTGTCTAGTGTCTCCAGCCTGAAACCGCTTGCTGTACCCCTCTTGCTGCTGTTCATGTAGTTACCAAAGGCTAGAATAATCTGCATGAATGGAGGAAGAAAACCAGAGGAAAAATCAATTGTCAAGTCATTCTTAATCACACCCAAATAAATCCAATATTTAAAGGTAAAATCATACTTTGGTTTTTGTCAAAGAAATACAGATTCATGGGCAAAATTATCAAGGAAGATACACTAACAGTCATCTGTGAACATTTCAGCCCCATACGGTGCCCACTTTTTGAGAAAACAGTGAAAAACTGGTTTTACTCTTTTCTGGATAAATATTTTAACGGTATGTTTCTATATACCATCACCATCTTTATACCCTGTATAAGTTGTAAGTAAATCTGTGAAGATTTCTGTTTACGTATACTACCAAAGTATGATAGTACCTTTAACACAAATAATGCATAATCACCAAATAACAACAAGGGATTCTGACTAGATTAGTTTTCGTCATTTGACGGAAAACAAGACAAATTGACTGGAGCGGGATTCGAAAGTCGCAGGTTCAAATCCCTCTCCAATCAATTTTTCTTTGTCTACTCGTATTAGTCCTGGGGTCGATTTCACGAAGCCCTACAATCGATCGTAACTCGAGTTAAGAAGGATAACCCATCGTATCATATTGTAGTGCTGCAATGCATCATAAGTCTTACGATTGATAGTAAGTTACGATGGTGAAATCGACCCTTAGGATTGAAGACACTCACCTCAAATATCTTCTTGAGTTTCTTGCTTTTGATAATGCTCTCTGCAGCTTTGACGATGGCCATCATGTCCTTTCATAAAAAAAAAGATGAAAAATAATCATTCAAATCGATTTCCCTGCAATAACATTCTCAATAACGGCAATTGCGTTTGGTACGTTCATCAGACGTTGCTCTAACAAATTGAAATTAACAACAAACTCGTCTATTGCTGGAATGGAGACATCCATTCCCATCGTTGAGCCCTGTTGAAGGTTTAAGACATAGGACACCCAAGTTTGCATGTTATGCTGCACCGATCGAGTGCCAAGTATGCACCTATCGTGGGTAAACTGGATCAATAGCGCTCCGCACTAATGACGTCACAAAATCCCCGGATGTCAGACAAACATTGTCTCACACACGTAGTGTACATGCACGCGCACACCTACACACGTGTGCATGGTTGCAATGTTTGTCGGATTGGATGCTATTTTTAGCGTTAGTGCGGAGCGCTATTATAGTTAACTTGGGGAACACAACAATCTTGATCTGTTCAAGGAAACACTGGCATACCCATGTTATTGGCGACTTCCTAAATAATGGTATACAAATTCGGCGTTTCTATTTTAATTTCTCATTTTTCACTATACCGGGAATTTTTTTAGGCAATTGTGTGAAGAAATTATCATATACCGAACACTAAAATGATGGATACATGGAATTTCGGTTATCATTATTTGTGGAAACTTGGGACTGTCTTACCGGTTGCAATGAGACAATAAGCTCCTTGTAGATTCCCATAAAGGCCATGAGTCGAAGCTTGGACTCATACCGCTCCACGCGCGCCATCTGTGGTCAAATCAATCCGAACAATTATTTTTTTCAATTCAATTTCAATTCAATGACATTTATTTTCATCAACAAATACAATCAAAACAATAAGCAGTATAAAAAAATAAGAGAAATTGAATAGATGGAGGCATGGTGACAAAAAGCAGGAGCTTATAAATACATGCCTATATTAGCATTATAGAATACAAGTTACAACACAACAAACCCTATAACAATATAATGAAGGCACACATAGATAGCAACGAACTTAACAAACAACCAAGGGAGAACAGCAATTTGACAAAACAAAAACAAAAACAATTCATCATTTTGATAAGTAAAATATTGATAATAATGTTGAATGTAACCCTATTTTTTTCTGTTCTGTTTTACTATTTGTATGAGATCAAGACCGTTGGGACTACTTTTTTTAAAGATGAATTTGGCGTAATTCGAAGGGCGTCTCACCTGAAACATGAATTGTTCCGCCTCTCCCATGTCGTCATAATCGTCAGCGTGCTTGGCCAGGGACTTCAGCTGAAATTGAGTGGAAAAAAGAATCACCAAAACCAATAACTTGAAAGCTTAGATGCAGACTGATTATAAAAATACCATGAAATAACAATAGATGATAATCTAAACACAACTAAGTGATTAGTAAAACAAATCCTTTCAAAACTTCAAATACTACTATACTTCGACAGACTTTGGGCAACTAAACTCAGTATTTTATCTTTGTTTCAAGAACTTTCTGCCGAAGGTATAGAGGACTGGCCTTTCATTACATAGGCATAATGAGTGTTTTGGGCTCAGAATCTGGTAATGTGTTCCATCTAATGATTCTTGTATTTCTCACCTCTTCCTTGGAAGGCAGGAATTTGAGAAGTAGTTCGGCGAATTCGCCGGCGAGCTGGCTGGTGTCGCACTTGTCGATCGCCTCCTTAATATCCCGTGTCGACAACCCGATTCTTCGTTTTGTGATCACTGAAACAGTCGTTGAATATACAGAACCAATCATTTGAAGTCAATTTCAGTTTAGGCTAAGACACATTGAACAGCCGTTGTCAAATGCTGATAAAATATTTACATTCGTATCAGTGTATACTGGTCTGAAGCCACAAACATCCATAGAAAAAAAAGCCCATTTTGGTACCGGTACGATGACAATTTAGTTTGTAGAAATCGAACTGTTCTGATGGCCGCAAAAAAGATAAATTAAAACCATTCTTCATGTTTTATAAGAAACATTGAGTCGGGTTTTCGCTATTTTCTCGTGACTCAGATATCCGATTGAGCTCAAATTTTCAAAGGTTTATTATTTCATGTACATGTTTGATCAGACGAAGTGTGAGTGCTGTTCTGTGACCTTTACCAATCATGTATTATACCTTTAACAAGAAAGTGACAGTCCCAAATTGATTTACCTAAATTCCGCGCTCGATTGGTCTCGATGACCGTGATCTTCTCGGCTAGTTTCTCCTGCAGTCGCCTGACTCTCTCCATGGCCACTGTGTTGTACTTCATCTCCCGCAGACGGAAATTATGTTCGAAGTCACTGAAGTCCAGCTCCGTTAAAATTCTTTCGTCATCTATACCCTGTACGTTTCAACAAAAAAAAAAAAAACACGTGATGTAAGCCATTCCTTGAAAATTGAAGAGATTGTTTCTTAAAGGTAATATCATACTTTGGGCCCTTTTCCAAACCTCGGCTCCGGCTCAGGCTCCGGCTCCATCTCCATTTTGTGAATCCATTTTTAAATAACGGGTATCAAAATAGAGGCTTTTGGCTGCGGTTTGGAAGTAGATACTCTATTTTGAACAAGAAAACAGAGATTCAGCCTCAATGAAAAGCCACAACCTATATTTTAAGCATATGCATGACAGAGCTGGAGCCGGAGCCTGAGCCGGAGCCGAGGTTTGGAAAAGGGCCTTGGTTTTTGTCAAAGAAATGGAGATTCATGGGCACAAATATCAAGGAAGATACAGTAACAGTCATCTGTGCAAATTTCAGTCCCATACGTTGCCCACATTTTGCCAAGTAAGGGCACCACTCTTGATCCTGGGCAACACAACTTTGGGCCTGCAACTTTTGCCCAACATGTTACCGAGATGTTGCTGCGACATGTTACCCAACTCGTTTTGCTCTGTGTACACTGACAACATTTTCAGCAATAACGTACCTGGGCAACATGTTACCGAGATTGTTACCGAAAATGACAGTGTACACTCTGCTTTATGGACCACGGGCCCCGAAGAGAATAGGTGAGGTGAGAAATTGCTCGTGCGGGTTATACGCCATTTGGAATTCAAACATTCAAAGGGTATAGGAGGAAGGTATGAGCATCTTCTGACTCAACAAGAAGTTGAGTCTTTTGGACGGTACATAATGATGCTCCACAATCTAGCTGCTCAACCCAGCGATTGGGCCTCCAAGTAATTGTCAACAATAGAATACACGTTTAGAATGAGTAAATACAGAGAGTGGCGATTTCAATCAATCAAGCTTAATAATAAAAGCGAATTAATATTCTTCATTATTTTTGTCTTGCCTTGAAAATGGTGTTGGAGATAGGATTGAGCGTGACCCAGTTCAACATGGGTAGCGGTGCAGTGGATATAATCCTTCGTTTCCTTCTCGAGTCTGTAAGAACAAAATTACGAGTCCAATAAGGATACCATTCTGAAATTAATACAAAAACAGAACGTCAATGCAAGTAATTAACTGCTGCAAACTGTTCATCAACCAAAATATTGACCTGAAATAATTTAAAATGCTTGGAGGTAGGGGGCTTGACGTTTCGATCCTAGCAGGATCTTTCTCGAAGGCTAAATGACAAGAGGACAAGAACATGCAGTAAAGATACACATAAATGGATAAGAGGATTAAAAAAAAAAAGGGGGATCAGAATGAGTAGGGGGGATAGGGGTTGGCAAGTCAGGTCTTACTTTGATCTTGCCTACCTCCAGACCCCTTGGCCGCCTTCCCCTGACCTCACTTGCCTATACCTCACTTGCATTTTCTTGTCCTCTTGCAATTAAGCCTTTGAGAAAGATCCTGCTAGGATCGAAACGTCAGGCCCTCCTAACTCTGAGCAGCCTTTGAGAAAGGTCCTGCTGGGATCGAAACGTCAGGCCCTCCTAACTCTAAGCAGCCTTTGAGAAAGGTCCTGCTATAGGATCGAAACGTCAGGCCCTCCTAACTCTAAGCAGCCTTTGAGAAAGGTCCTGCTATAAGATCGAAATGCCAGGCCCTCCTAACTCCAAGCACAAAACAAACATTGCATAATAGGCTTGTTCCACGAGATCTTTTACTCGGTTTTCTGCTCCAGCAGGCGTGAAAAAAGCTGACTGACAATCAAGAATACTGTAAAGCGACTGGATCTGCAGTCTACCATCTGAGCCATAGCTGGAATATTAGGCTATGGCTGCGACCGCAAATAACACACAAGTCTATGGAAATGGCTGCAGTCACTGGCTAGTGGCTGCCATAGGTACATGCATAATTTGCAGCCGCAGCCAGAGAATTGGGACATGGCCTTACAAACGGTCCGAACGACAGCCGCGTGCAAGTCATATGCCATTGTTTTTATTTTCTTCCAAGAGAACAGTCTAGTCTACCATTAGCTGCAATGACAGTTACTCAGTCGTTATATTCTTAACGTTCATCTGAATCTAAAAAGCTAATCCGCAAGAGCTTGAATTAGAGGTAACTTGAGAATGTCAAACTTTCCACGCGCTAAATTTAATTATTCCTGAACAATGTGTCGAATGAATCTAACGGTATACGCCTGTGTGGGGAAAATTATCTCAAATTAACAACGAAAGCTTTTTAGCTATAGTTTGATCAATACCATAATGTATTTAAAGAAATCTCACTTTACAAAATGCACTACTGTGTCAATAGCTGCACTTAATAACATTTCAAGTAGCGTGCGTCATACACGACTGTTGCATTCCACAAAATAATAACCAGTATGCTAATTTTTTGTTTTTACTTTTAGGCACACTGCCAGATTTTCGACAAACCTAAAAAAATAAAATAAATTTGATTCCTCAATTCACAATCGCCGATACGTTCAAAGGTTTCTTTTAATACCGTGGCTGAATATGTCGACTTAAAACATGTGTGTAAAAGCAGTGACACTTAATTTAAAAGCAAAAAGAATGGAATTGCTGACCAAGCATTTTAACAAGAAAAACCATTAATCAATGCAGTTGAATCAAGTGCTTGGAGTTATAGGAGGGCCTGACGTTTCAATCCTTTAGCGCGATCTTTCTCGAAAAAAAAGTCAGACCTTACTAACTCCATGCATTTCATTAAATTATGTCAGGGTCATTATTTTGGGTGATGAGCAGTTTGCAACAGTTTATTACTTGTATAAATTTAAGTGCTTACATCAACAGTTGAAATCAAATTTAAATTATTTTCCCCATTATTCACCACTCAATCCTTGTACATAATACATGAGAACAGCAAATTCTTCTCCAAATTAGCAAATTTGATCACAAAGTCTGCTAGAGAAATCCCTTAAACACATTAGAAGACAGCACTTTGCTGTGAAGTGATTTTAAAACGGTCAATTAAGGGTAAGGGTTCGGGGTAATCAGTTACCTGTTTGTCCGAAGATGGGTGGAGCTGGCGGTGGTGGGGTGGGTAAGCCTGGCGTAGGGGGGCTGGGTGCATCGGGGATTATTGGCACAATTGGGAGATGGAGTGGCGCGTCTTTAATGGTCTTGGACGATTCTGCTGGTACCCTGCTAGGCGAACCAACGCCTACAATCAAAGATAAAAAAATAAATACATAAATCTTCAATGTTCAATATTGTAAGAATATTGAAATGTTTTAAAGCTTAAATGCAGAGGAAACGCACAATATACAAGAATATCATAACAATGTCTATTAAATGGATTTTATAAAACATTCATAGTTCATTAATTCATTTCCTTATGGAAGTTTCAAGCGACATTTTGCATAAAGAACGTGTACAACGCAGGCGCGGTTCTACGGGGGACTAGGGGGGCTGTAGCCCCCCCCCCCAATTTTGTCTAGCCCCCCCCCCCCCCCCCCAAAAAAAAGTGCAAGTGAAAAAAAAATCTTGAAAATACTGGATTTTTTTCAGTTATTAAGCGCCAATTACATTTAAAAAACGCGTTGTGTGGCCTATAATGTGCATGTTTTTCGACCCCTAATAAGACATAGCAGAAGCGAGTGTTAGAAGAACCCAAAATATTGGGTCTTCTAGCCCCCCAAAAAATAATGGCTCTTCTAGCCCCCCAAAAATTTTGGCTCTAGAACCGCGCCTGGTACAACGTTGATTAAGGTGAACGAACAGCGCTCACACTTTGTCTATTCCATCATGTACACGAAATAATAAACCTGTGAAAATTTTAGCTCAATCGGACATCCCGAGAAAATAGCGAAAATCCGACTCTCCGACTTTTCTTATAAAACATAAAGAAGGATTTTTGATCTTGTCAAGATCAAACATGGTTTTGGTGTTTACTTTAACTAATTTCTGGATAACTACAGCATTTCAGGCAGAAATATTTTAACGGTATGTTTCTACCAGCACCATCTTCATACCTTGAAAGTTATACGTAGATCTGTGAACATTTCTGTTTTGGTTTCTTACCAATGTTGTACATGCCCTTAAATGTTTGTCATGGACATCGCCCGCGTGATTTTTGTCCATTGTTTTCTTTCCTTGGCTAAAGAGCAGACAGTTTAAAGAAAATTTAAGTTTGGTAAAAGGAAATTGTCGAGTCAGAGATGGATGGTACCAAAATGAAGTAGAAAAATCACCTGCGGTTGTTTTCGCCGTGGACAAGACGGTGGCGTCGGACCGCTGTGGCGTCGGTGGTGGCGACCGTGATTCCTCGTTGATCTCCAGTCCGGACAGGGTCGGTGTGACGCTGCCCGTACTAGGGGCCTCCGATGACTCTCGGCTGCTGGTGGAAGGCTCGGACGGATCCAGATCTAAGGGCTTCATCAGGAGCTGGTAGGACTTGAGGTGGATCTCTAGATCCTGGCCCGTCTGTTGCCGGTAGACTTTCTGTTGGGCCAAGAGATATAAGGTTGAAAACTCATTCTCTTACTGACTCATTCTCTCATAGCACATGGGCCAATTTCATAGAGCTACTTAAGCATAAAATTTGCTTAAAGGTATAATACATGATTGGTAAAGGTCACAGAGCAGCACTTACACTTTGTCTCATCCAGCATGTACATGAAATAATAAGACTGTGTTGAGTTTGAGCTCAATCAGACATCAGTGAGTCACGAGAAAATAGCGAAAACCGACAAATGTTTTCTTATAAAACATACAGAATGGTTTTGATCTTATCCCGAGATATAATAATATTGGTCATTGATTGAGGTATAAAACAAATCATACATACCCGAATATGTTCTAATGTGTCCTGAAGTTCCACCACTCTCTCCCTGTATTCCTGTGACTTCCCATCCACCTAAATAAAACAGAAATTGGAACAGTTGTATAGACTGATAATGTGGTGCACATTGTATGACAATACGTGAATACATACTAGCTTAAAATGATCCTTTAAAGCCTTTAGAGAAACCTTGCCACATACACGTACCAACCAAATCAGAATGTGATCTGTAAGTATCACAAAATTTATTCAAACTGATTAATTATTAATTAATAATGATAATTAATTTTATAAAGACCAACCTGTTGCAGTTTTTGTTGCAGATCGGACTTGCTTCCAGCAAACTCCTACAGAGTGGGAAAAGGAATAAATTATGACATCTTTAAAATTCATACAAGAATCAAACATTTATACAAAAAGATTTATCGACAATCACTCTACTAACATGCACTACATTACAAAAAAAAAACATAGACTGCTTTTGAGACCCGTGGAGCCAATTTCATAAAACTGTTAAGCACAAAAATTTGCTAAGCATGACATTTCTGTCTTAATAAAAACAGGGTTAACAACCAAATGTCCACGTGTTGTGTATCACTTGAAATTGTTCTTTGGCTGTTGTTCACTGACCATGAATATCAAATGGAATTTTTAATGGTGTTTCGTTTTATTGGGCGAGATATTTTTGTGCTAAGCAAATTTTTGTGCTTAACAGTTTTATGAAATTGGCCCCAGCTGTAAAATGGGATAAGTATTTTTTTTATCAGAGCTAAAGATTCTGATCTTTCACAGGAGACTGGCTGAACGCTTTTTCCCACAGCTTTTCAATAATGTGCGCAGGGACAGCTACCAACCGTGAAGCCCTGGTGATTTCCGTTGCCATAACGCGGCTGTGCTGCACCTGTCTCTTGTTCTCCCAAACACGTTTCACCTTTTCAGCTTCACGGTTGTTGTATTTTTTAATGAATCACCGAAGCCATTGCATTCATATATAATAAAGGGTGCATTCGTTTAGCTCCCCCGGGTCAGCCCTTTCTGGGAATGGTCGTGTTTTACTGCACAAAACAAGCGAGAGAATGGGGACGAGGTTGACTGTTGTCGACCCGGGGGAGCTAAACGAATGCACCCAATGTCAGCCCTTTCTGATAATAATATAAAAAACCTAATATGCACCTTTATGAAATAAAACAACTATTGGCGTTTGTACACGTACCATGATTTTTTCTTGCTGAATATCAACCTGTGAAGAAAAAAATCAGAAAGAGAACATTGTTATCTGTTGTTTTTTTAGTACTTCACAAGCAATGAGTTATCATTTTATTCATAAATTATAATTATTCACCTTTGTTCAAACACAAAAACCTAGCATATATTTCCCTTTATACCTCTTGCCTGAGCAGATCGTTCCTTTCTTGGATTTCTGCCAAGTCGTCCTGGAGACCCTGTATGCTAATGAAGTGATTGTGCCACTCGTCTATCTCGGCTTTGATTGGCTGAGGCGGGTTGCCATGGTACGACTAAAGATACAAAAATATGCAAATTACAAAAACGCCTGATGATGACAATGTATAGTTTTTATTTATCATCAAATTTCATGTTCATTTTACAATTATCGATTCCATTTTGCTGCCTTGATTTCAGCGGCGTAGCTAGGATTTTTTCAGCAGGGGGGCACTGGGGGGGCCTTGGAATTTTGTGGGGGGGCACCCGGAATTTTTTCAAAACTGGAGATTTGCAAAATATGAGAAATGCGGGGGGGGGGCGGATCCAGCGGGCGTGGGGCAACCTTTTCTTCCAAGCAAAAAAAAAAAAAAACAGAAAAAACAGAAAAAAAAAACAGAAAAAAATAAAAATAAAAGGGAAACAGAAAGACTCCATAAGAGCTGAAAAAGAGGGGGAAGACAAAATTAGCTAGCTTTGATCGCCCCGAAACGCATCTGTCGCTATTGAATTGGAGTATTTTATTTCCACACTCCCTGGAAAATCATGGATAAGCGCGAAGGCCTTGCGGCCGGGGTCCAGGGCCCGCTTAAGGGCCCTGGAAGCTCAGGGGTTCTAGATATTCTTTGGTGGAATCTGAGCCTTATTTTGGAAGCAATTGTTCCGATAAATGTATTCATTTATTTATATTATTACTTCATTATTTCTTTTTAATCCAACACTCTTGAGCGGGAGAAATTCAATCTGGGGACCAGACTAACTAGCCAAACCAGACAAAATGGCAGATGGGCTGTTTTGAAGTTCGCAACCGTAAGCGCGTAAGAAAATTGCATTTTTACACTGAAATGTTGCACAGATTTCTTCACTGTAGGGTTTTAAGGACTCAGGAACATTTGCTGAAAGTAAAAAATATCATTTTGGAACAGTAAAAGCTGTTAAGTTGTTTTTACTTCCTTTATAGCTATCTTACCCTATACAGATAACGCTTATTTTTTTTATACCAACGATTTTTTTGTGGGGGGGCACCTGGGGGGGGGCACGCCAAATTTGTGGGGGGGCACGTGCCCCCCCAGGCCCCCCCGTAGCTACGCCGCTGCTTGATTTAGCTTTTCCCACAGGATAGATCAATTATAGTTACGGAAAAATAGAAGAAAATATCTTCGCATCTTCAAATAGACAGATGGACAACATCATTGTACACATTTTTCGTCATTTTTTGTACAATTTTTAAGTAAAATACATAATTGGTAAAGGTCAAAGAACAGCACTCATACTTTGTCTAATCCAACATGCGCATAAAATATACACCTGTGAAAATTTGAGCTCAATCGGAAATCTGAGTCACTAGAAAATAGCGAAAACCAGACTCAATTTTCCTTATAAAACTTAAAGAATGGTTTTGATCTTACCCAGAGATCAAAACTATTTTCGGTCTTTGTTTTCTGAATAAAAACACCATTTCAGGCAGAAATATTTTAACGGTATGTTTCTACCACCACCATCTTCGTACCCTGTAAGTTATACGTAAATCTGTGAACATTTTTGTTTTGGTTTCTTGGCCAAAGTATGATACTACCTTTAAGGGTATCCACTTATCATGCAACAATATGCAAGAATAACTGTATTGAATTTCCTATAATAAAAATGTACGTATGCAATATGCCGCTACGGACACATTTGTTTTTACAAAAACAAACGTCCAATTTAGCAAGCTTGCGAACAAGTGAACATCCATTTAAAAAAAAATCAATTTTTGGAATGTATGAAAGCTAATGTAAACAGCGCCATGGTTATACACGGACTAGACTGTGTGTCAAGTATATTTTGTTTCACCTTTTCCAACTCGATGGCGTCGAACTCAGCCAGTTCTAACTCGTACTGTAAGTACACCCTCCTGTTGAGATTCCTCGTAGTATTCAGTAATGTATTGACGAACCGGAGACAGACAGCCTGTAAAATGAAGAAGAAAAAGAAGAAGATTGTATTGCAACGATATTGTGCATATCTCATACAACTTATGAATCTGATAATTGCTATATGTGTCTAATAATGTATAGTTATGCACCGGAAGACCTATAGCATTTTTATGTTTAAGTTTGTGTAACACAAAACAGCACTGAGGATTTAAAGGGAGCATATAGGATTTGCAAGGCCTACACAAAAATTATTGAGGTTGAGACAGAAAATGGACTCAACAGTTCGTAAACAGTGCAAACAGTCACCATGGGAAATCTTGGTTCATCAGATGCTGGGCTTTTCAAGCTAGATTTAGTGTCTTTCGTCCGAACGATTTTTGGAACAAACATAAAGTAAACTATTCATCATGTTTTATACGAAAAATCGAATCGGGTTTTCGCTATTTTCTCGTGACTCAGATGTCCGATTGAGCTCAAATGTTTATTACATGTTTGATCAGACAAAGTATGAGTGCTGTCCTGTGACCTTTACCAATCATGTATTGTACCTTTAATAAACCAAATGGAATGACTGGGACACTTTTCGAAGTCTCCCTATTGGTATCAGCTACATTTTAAAGACATATTTTTGGTGTCCATATTTTAATAGAAGACAGAGAATGCTCTCAATATGAACATAATTAGGTCAATTTCAAGTTCATTGGTTTGGAGGATGTTTAGAAATAGGTAAGTAAAGTTTGTGCACGACCCTAGGGGAAAGTCTCCCTAAGGTCCCATTCTCAGGTATGCATACACCTGTAATAATGTAATGCATGATAATTGCTACGTTTCTAATAATGTACAGTTATATACCGGTAGGCCTATAGCATTTTTTTTGTGAAATCCAAAACAGCACTGAAAAAATAATAAACAAAATGGAATGGAAAGAAAATATTGCATATTATAACACTTATCTTTCCTCTCACTGTTGCAACCCGAGACAATTTAGGAAACTTGAACCAGATGAGCCCATCAAAATGTTGTCTTTAAATTAATTGGTTAGGGGTATGTGGTGGCACAGTGTCATAGAGACATGCTGTTCAATTGGTAATAATTATATTATATAAGGTTAGGGCGTGCAACACATGTTATCGTGTGCTGTGTGCATGGATAGGACACGAGAGAAGCCCAAAGGAAAGGGCGTGGTTGGTTTGACCCAGCCTGGGCGGGGCTAATTTCACAGAGCAGTTTAAGCACACACAAATGCGATACATGAAAAGTCTTTCTTTGTAAAAAATAGACTACTTAACAAAATGTTCATGCGATACTTACTGCTTTTGACTTAACTTGCATCATGTTATCGTTTGCTTAGCATATAACATTCACAAGGGGTTTGAACTGTCCATCAGGGGCCAATTTCATCGAGCTGCTTACCACCAAAATCTGCTTAAGCACCAAAATTTGCTTAAGCACCAAAAGCTTGATAAATAAAATCAGTATGCCAGCCAAAACTCCTTGTGAATGTTATGCTCAGCAAACAATGGCCGCATATAAGTCAAAAGCAGTAAACATCGCATGAAAATTTGGTTGGCAATCCTTTTTGTTCAAAAAAGACTTTTCATGCATAAGCGTATTTTGTGCTTAAGCAGCTCGGAAATTAGCCCATGGTAAAACTGAATGCAACTTGGATAAAAGCCTTGAATGACTTCATTACAAAAGAAATTTCCTTACCACGAGATCTGTTCTGGACCTCTCTACGCTCAGCATCTGTGTCAGTGCGTGGAATCGAACCTTCTCCTTGATCTTGACTCGTAGGAAGTTGAAGACGTTCAGGATTCGGTCGTGACCATCCCTGGCCTCGCAGGCTACTGTCAGAATCTAAGAACATCAAACCCCACAATTGATTGTTTGTTTGTCTGTTTTTCTGTTTTAAATTTCTAGTGAAGGCCAAACAGTGGTTGTACACACTCAACTCTAGCGGGAATCGCTGAGCAATCCTACCGTAAAATGTGATCGCATATCGGGGGCATTTTGAAGGTACATACGGTAGCCTACCTTGAAGGCATTTAGCCTGGATGCCAGCGATCTGCTAATGATACAAAACGCTATCGTCTCCAGAATATCACCACCTTTGACGATGATGTGCCTCCCTTTCTGAAAACAACAGAAACAAACAAACAAATCAACAAATAAACAAACAAGTAAATCAACAAATCAACAAGAAAAGAACGCGAGGTCAGTTTAAAATGAAATCGCAACTAAAATGTGCATTCATGGAGGAATAAACCCTCAACGTTAGGCGAGGGGCAACCTCAAAAAATCGAAATGCTGTTTGCGTAAAATGAAGTTGACACAGATGAATAATGTTATATTATTCTGACAATTTATTGTCAAGAGACTTTTGCGTAAGTAAACTACGTGGGACAAAAAACAAAACCATTCCTGACCACCAAGGCAGAACATGTAACATTATGACGATTTCTACAGTTATGTCCCATGGATCGGAACGTTTTGATTGCAGACGAGTGTTCAAAGAGCTGGGTTACACTCAAGTGAGAGTGTGGAACAATATCCTCGGGTATTAAAGCGAAAATGAGGCTCTGGGTGAAACATAGCCACAGACAGAGCCAATATTCGGTAATGGAAAATGACTTGTATACAACGTGTCCCCAAAACGCAACATTTAGTGTCTGTAATCATTATGTTAAAATTTAAACTGTTTATCAGTTCAAATTCAGCCATATGTTACATCCATGTCTTGGCTATCAATATGTAGAAATTTAGCAAAATATGGCCTGAAATTGGCGAAAATATGCCCAATTGAAAAATTACTCTTTGAAAGCAAATTTGCAGTAGTCCAGAATATGATTTGCATTATCAAGATAATGACGATAACACGCATTGTAAGAAAGCTTTTTGAGGTTGGGTTATTCAGTCTTAGTTTTTTCCCTCAATTTCAGTCCAATTTTGCTCAAGTTCTACATGGTGATAGCCATGCCATTGTTGTATCACATATCTGAAACTCGGAAGTGATAAATAGTTTCATTGTAACATAATGGGTCCCGACACAAAGTGTTGCGTTTTGGTGAGACACGCTGTATACCGAAAAAAAAATTGACAAGTTTATCCCAATGCAAATATTTAAGGCCTACATAAGTCTTACAATGCACTGACGTCATCAAGCCGCCATCTTAGAGACAAAACGAGCCAATGACAAAATGACGCAATATAAACACAAAATACAAGGTAAATACGCTATCTTCTTTCGCCAATGGGGGCGCCCTTCCTCAAATGACGTCATGTGCGCCAAACTCCATTCAAGCATTCATTATTCCATCAGAATTACATTCTAAGTGTTGAAATTGTATGGAAAACTGACATGTAAAGTTAAATTTACCTCGTTTGATGTGATGCATTTTAAACAGTACAAAGCATTGGACTCGTCCACCTGTCGTAGCAAGGACACAATACCAATCAATTAACAATTAACTTCCACATAATTACAATTTTGTTTAATTAACTCTTGTTTCACATCTCCATAGAAAGGCATAATGCAATACAGGCAAAAGCTAATATCTGTTACTGGGTGGGTAAATGCTAGGCAACTATTGTACGGATTCGTCTGAAAACGGTCAATTCTGAATTTCTTTCATTTTAGGAATGAATTGTCATAAATAAGTATCTATCTTCTTGTATCAAATGAAATAAATTCAGAAATATATTCCAGCAGTATATTATTATGTGAGGTTCCATGCATGGGGAAAACCAATATATCCAGCCATGCATTCGCAACCGTGCTCCCGCAAATCCGAGCAAACAAGAGGTATATAAGAAAAAAGGTATATGCGGTCGATGAATCCCTCAACGGGTTTTTTTTATGGTGACCTCAATTCCTTATTATACAGACCTGTTCCCTTTTGACGGTGTCGAAGTATTTTTGCTTCTTCTGGAGTGTTGCTTGTTTCTCTGCCGAAGTGCCGTTGGCTAGCCTACTTTTCTCGATCAGCAGATTCTGTGTGTCCCTTATGAAGCGGCATAGGACTTCTATGCCGTTTAAAGGTTCAGAGACGAAATCTTTCGTGAATCTGTAAGAAGGACATTCGGACAAATCATACAAAAAGTGAATTTATGTTCACGATGGGTACTGAATGGGTGTAAAAATGGGCCCAATTTCATGGAATCCGTTACCGTTACTTCATCTGATGAAGTAGTTGTTGCTACGAAAGCTCATGCTCTTTTTAAACTCTAGTTAGTCAATATAGTGCTACTTGTATTTTTCTATTTTATACATAAACAAACAATAATCTTCGCTTACGGTAGCAGATTTGTTTTGCTTACGGTCCGAGATGTTGCTGCGACATGTAACCCAACTCGTTTTACTCTGTGTACACTGACAACATTTTCAGCAACAACGTACCTGGGCAACATGTTACCGAGATTGTTACCGATAACTTTGACAGTGTATACACTCTGCTTAATGGTCGAGTAACTCAAAGCCAGAATACAACCTAGATGCAGTGCTTCTTTAAAACGAAAAAAAATTAGAACAACACACGCGGTTAAAAAAACACAGCCTGACTCAAGAAGTACAAGCTTTTTTGTGTCGTCGGCGCCGGTTTTCAATTTGAATAACTTACTGCTTCCCTTCTTGACCCCGTTAGCCGTTCAATATCGACATGTTTAATAATGTTCTCAGTCGAAGAGGACGACAATTGCATAAAAAAAACACAGTAAAGTATGTTTTTGTTGTCACAGGGTAAAGTGTGTGATACCCATGAAATTACGAAGCTTCCAGACGCATTAAATGGAATAACTCAGGCGTAATGAATAACCTTTTAACGAAATATCATTAAAAAAATCAAGGACACATATCATTTGCACTGGTTAGAGTGTTCTAAAGCTGGCCATGTATCACTTTTCAAACCTCCCACACAATTTTGTTTAACAAGAAAACCAACACACAAGAGCAAAACTGTCCCCTTTATCATGTTATTGCCAATATGCGAAGGGAGTGCATTTCTTATTCAAGCGGCCACACCTTGCTGTCTGTCCCTACAAAACATCAGCATACTGTGGTTCATTTTGAAGCGAGCGGCGACCCTAACCTTAGGGCTGCGTTCGAGCGAGGTACTCGTGTTAACACGAGTATACTCCTGAGCGCTCGAACGGCCAGAGTACGACACTCGGGTCAGCGAGAGTATACTCTCCATCGTTGGGGAGTATACTCCTGCACCGGAGAGTATTGCGCGCGCATCACACTCGTGTTACCGGGAGTAACCGCTCGAACGCAGCCTAGAGGAACGGGTGTCAAGCGTGCTGTGAAGGGGACAATGTTGTGTGAGTAACACGGAGAAATCAAGCGCGTGTGTAGGCATGAACGTCAGGATTGCTTGAGCTGTGCAATGATTGGTTGCAATATTAAAAAATCTGGGCTGGTCCGCCATCATTCTCCTGCTGTTTGTGTCAAGTGCGGCTGCATACGGGGTTCATCGACTACATGTCTGTATTAAATTGCTATTTGTCACTATGTGAAGTTGAAGGTTGTACTTCATGTATGCCAACTATGATTTTCTAAGGTGTCTTTTTGCCTAGCTCGGCAGGGGTCGATTTCACGAAGCCCTACGATCGATCGTAACTCGAGTTACGAAGGATAACCCATCGTAGGGGGCCTATTCGACGAAGGACTACAATGCAAATCCTATGATTGATAGTAAGTTACGACGAGTTTGGTGAAATCGACCCAGGACCTTTAAATGTGGCCTCCTGTTCGTCCCGTGAGGTGGTTGCTCAACTCGGTGAGACAATGTACTGCCACCACGTATAACATTGTTGCTGGGACGAACCCCCATTAAAAAAAAAGGTTACATTGCCATCACCAATACAATCATAAGATTTTAAAATGAGGTAGGCCCTAGCCAAGTTTGCATAGCGCTCAAAAACAGGTGCACAATATGTGATTGGTATAAACTTTAAATGTATAAGTTACAGAGGGAACAGTGTGTCCCAAAAGAGTACTTTCATCACCATATATGCAGTCACACTGTTACTAAGCAACAAGCCACGATCTGTCGCCATGACAACACCGTAACTAAGCAACAAGCCACCATCTTGTCCTCAAGATATACTCACTGTGCATTATGTGACATGAGGTCCTCTTTCAATTCCTCTAGGATCGTCTTGGTCGGGGCCAGGTCCTTGACCAGCTTCTTGGGTATCTTCTTGAGACTGTGCATGTTGGGATTCATGTGCGCACGGAGCTGGTCCACGTAGTAACGGGGGTCGTGGAGGACGGGCGTGGTGGGCTGGGGGAGTAAAAAATACGGAGGATTAAGCCTACTCTTGAGTCCAAGCATTTCCAAGATGGATTTTAATAACAGGTGCCAAATTGCAAAAGCATACAAGACACTCACAGGAAGAAAGGAAACGATATGGGGCCAATTTCATAGAGCTGCTTAAGCATCACCAAAATTTGCTTAGCACCAAAAACTTGCTAAATAAAATCAGTATGCCAGCCACAACTCCTTGTGAATGTCATGCACAACAAACAATGTCCAAACACAATTTATTTTTGATCTTTAAAAGATCAACAATAATTTTGATCACTGGTTTTAAATACTCTTTTCTGGGTAAGTACAGCATTTCATGCAGAAAGAGTTTAACGGTATGTTTCTACCATCACCATCTTCATACCCTGTAAGTTATAGATAAATCTGTGAAGATTTCTGTTTCGGTATGATACCAAAGTATGACAATACATTTAATTACCTGAATATTACACAACTGCAAAAATAAAGTAAAATCGGCAACATATTCTATAGAAAAGTGTATACACATGCACTTTAAGCTAGTTCTATAGATTCACATTGTTGTACATTATATCCCTAACACACCTAAAAATACAGCACGTGCGGAACATGCCTGTATAAGTAAACAACCATTCATCCTATAATGTTTTTTTATCCCATTGTGATTGAAAGGTCGAATATTCGCGCATGGGTGAATTTATTTTTAATTTCACCGTGTTTGATACGGCAATCCCTCACGTCCAAGGACGAAGTTCTGTGAATTCAGATGTTTGCATGATGCATAATAGGCCCTACTCCGTAGTACAGTGAGCGCTTCTATATAATATGGCACTTACATTCAATGTTATATCGGTTTAGCCAGCACACTGTGCAATAACATTTTGTTTTATTTTGCGAATTGCTTAAAGGGCGTGCTTAATATTGATAACAAACCAAAACAGACAATTTCACAGATTTACGTATTTAAGTTACAGGGTGTAAAAACGGTAATGGTAGAAACATGCTGTGAAAAATGTTCTGTCTGAATTGGTGTATTTATCCAGAAGCCAGTAAAACCAAACACCAAAACATTTTTGACCGTGGCAATATTATAAATGAGACAACTATTCCCACACAATTTGGCGTATCAATTGCAACAGTTTTCCGCCGTTTTCTACTGTTTCCAATGATCAAATCGAGCTGCAAATTTCGCATGTTTGTTTTTATTCCATGAAAAATCAAATTATGAGCGGCCTGCAGCTGCTCTGTCACCTTTACCAATGTTGTACATGCCCTTTAAACATTCGGCTGTATGCTATTTTTCTAATTTCCATATTCATGAGCAATTAGAGGTGACGTAATGCATTCCCAGCATGCAACTTCATCGGCATGATTTGGCTGTGTATATAAACGTATATGAATATGAAATCGCAGATGTCATATTGACTTGATATAAATGTTTATCGAATGGAACAGAAATCTGTGCGTTTGACAAAATCACTGATTTTCATCACAGGAGTAAATTTATCTTATTTTCACATCTGTAATTTTCTCGTCTTGATATTTGTTCTCCAGATGATAACAACAAATGAAATTAAATTAGGGATGCGTCATTTTTGAGGTAAATGTCATCAGCGTAATTCGTTCTTAAAATGTTGTATTGGAAATTGTATTCATTTCAATTTGTCTAGATTTAGCTCTAATTTTCATTTGAGAAAGGACGCCAAAGAATGCCTCTGCTATTGTTTTTGTTCATTATTCTGGTCTTGTTTGACCCATGTCATATCAATCTTATATTCTGCCTAAAATGAATTTCCTGGAATGTATTACTTTCTTGTGCGTGCTTATTTTGCCTTGTATCCTTAAAAAGTATGGAAATAAATGTGAATTGAATTGAAAGTGAAATCAGTCATTAAATATAAGGATAGGAACAATCGAAATGTCCCACTTTATTTAAGTGTGGGGCCTAATGTTTATGTATAAATACAGGACAATGCGAGTAGTGTGCGGCATTGAATCATTCTTCACGTTCATGTACCCTCATAATTTCTATAAACCTACCGACCTGCCATGTGTCCTTCGTTGATAAGATAAGTATTTTGTTTAGCAAGAAATATTCAACGCCTACCTCCCAACAGATATGTAATTGATTCATCATACTATTTCATGTGATGGGTCTACATGATATGACCGAGATAAGAAGCAAAAAATAATTTAATTTTGCTTTCCAGGAACAAATAAATTGACTATTAGGGCCAACATGGGGCTCAAGTGGCAGAGTGCTGGTATACGGTATTCCAGAGATCGCTGGTTCGAATCCCGCTCCAGTCAATTTTTCTTTGTTCAGTTTTCAAGGGAAAATATAAAGTCGTTGAAAAGTGAACAAAGTAAATTGACTGGAGCTGGATTTGAACCGGCGACCTCCTCAATATACCACACAGGTGCTCTTGTACCAAATGCCGGTTCGAATCCCGCTCCAGTCAATTTTTCTGTATTCACTTTTCAATGACTTAAAATTCAGTCAGTTTCCCTTTGTGGTTATTTGATGATTAATAAATACATTTGTTTGGTCGAGAAATGTCCTTGGCCATACATGAATGTGCTTAATCTGTGGGTGGATCATAGCATCCAAGTAAAAAGGGACAGTGAAAACTGGAAAAGACCATGCTTTGGTCTCGGACAATAATTATGTAAAACAATTACTGCTTTTGTATCATTTCAATGTTCTGGCGAAATCAGTCTAATATGGAAATTTGGGCTTGCCCTTCACCGACGTGGATGAGCACTGCATACTCAGTGCTTGTTGAGTGCACATGGAAACATCACGCGCTGGCTCAGGTGGGATTCGAACCCACGATCTTCTGCTTACTAGTGCAGATGCCATACCGCTAGGCCACCTAGCTAGCTGGGGTCAGCGGGGTGAATCGAATCCAATAACGCGGCGGGTACAGCATTTAATCATGAAATCAATCTACAAAGGTTTTTAATTATCTGTTTCTCAAAAAAGCTATCGATCGTGGACAAATCATTGAAACTATGAAATATGCCTTTCAAAATATAAAATAACATGCTCATTATACTGGTAGTGTGTTATTTCTCACTATTTTACCAATGGGTCCTGCATACGTACAGAAAAATATTATATAACACTGCTGACATGTATACTGAGAAAACAAGACCTTATAATAATGAGATGGCGCAGGAAAAAAAGAAACTATAGACCATAGACGAAGGAAACAGATAGACTAAAGAGACTGGATTATAATTACATGTAAACAACGGGATCATTAGTGAGACCAACAAAAAACACAGCCACGAGTCCAATAATATTATAATACATGTTTATCATCATAAATAACTACTGAAAGATTTTTGAGAATTCACTGAGAATTCACTGGTGGGTGAAACCCCGATTTTGTGTCATTTTATGTTAAATAAATTTTCCTTCGCAACTATGTCAGATATTAACAGATTTTTGTCGGTTTTTGGTTGTTGATTCTGAGACCTGTATCCATTATACACAGTGTCTCATAATAGTTCTCCATCTGCAGTTACTTAGTTTCCATGGCAACACCGCATCTGCTTTTGCTAAGGTTCCGAATGAGAGAATATGCACTCAAATAGTTCCATTGATATTTCATTATAATAATGTGAGTATTATGTTAAGGAGAAATCTCTGTGCGACTATACTTCAGAAATGAGACGAAATAATTTTGTTTGTGTTATTAAAGAGAGGCCACATTAGTAAGATCGAAAAACAGAAATCATGCACAGTTATACCTCAATCTTAGATGGTAAACAGATTGGTGATATGCTCCCCTTAAAGGTACAGTACAGGATTGGTAACACACCCAAACAGAAATGTTCACACATTTACGTATGACTTTCAGGTTATGAAGATGGTGCTGGTAGAAACATACCGTTAAAATATTTCCGCCTGAAATGGTGTATTTATCCATGAAATAAGTAAAACAAAGACCGAAAACAGTTTTGATCTCGGGGTAAGATCAAAACCATTCTTTATGTTTTACAAGAAAAAAGGAGTAGGGTTTTCGCTATTTTCTCGTGACGTCCGATTGAGCTAAAAAAAAATCACAGGTTTTTTATTTCATCAATATGCTGGATCAGACATAATGTGAGTGGTGTTCTGTGACCTTTACCAATCGTGTATTATACCTTTAATTCGCCAAAGAGTAAATAACCCTATCCTATTATATGTTAGTCTCTGTGAGATTAAAAAAAAAAAGCATCAATTGAAAGTGAGCAAAATCGCTGTTTACAGGATTTTTCATCTATTTCTTCATGACTCATTGATGCATGGGTTGGGCTGTAGTCTTCACAGATGTATAATTTCAAGGGGTACGTCGAATTTATTCAGTCTACCCATGATTATGAATGATATTTGTGACATTGGCAATCACATATACGGCCTTGATATTTTGGTGTGATAGTTCATTTGGAACGGCTGTTATTGGGCAATCCTGCAGTGGCAAATTATCATTGCATCATTTCATTTTATTCCCACTCTAGAAATTGACTCAGTCGGGACAGTACACACGTTTCAAGGCCGTCGTATAGTGACATGTAATATTATTATAGAGTTCCGTGGCTTAAACACGATGTACATTAAATTCAGTCCCAAACGGAATTTTCCTTGAAAGAGGCATTGCTCGAATCTGAGCACTGGAGGTAAAAATTGGAGTTGAATCAGACATTTACCATTTAAAGGTTGTATCATACTTTGGTTTTGTCAAAGAAATACAGATTCGTGGGCAAAAATATCAAGGAAGAAACAGTAACAGTCATCTGTGAATATTTCAGTCTCATACGATGCTAAATTTTTAGCCTAAACAGTGAAAAACGGCCACAGTATTTCAGAATTCTTTTCACTGTAATTTTTTAAACTATTAAAAGATCAAAATTGTTTGTGGTGATTACTCTTTGGGTTTACTTATTCCTGGATAAATACAGCATTTCAGGCAGAAAGAAATAAACGGTATGTTTCTACCACCACCATCTTTATACCCTGAAATTAGTTATAGGTAAATAAGTGAAGATTTCTGTTTCGGTGTGCTACCAAATTATGATAGTACATTTAATGGGAATTTCGAAGGTATCATTTTTGTGGAACCTTAGCGGAAATATAACCGTCAAGGGTAAATGGCAGCTAATTAAAAAGCAAAATTTAATGGAAGGCAGAGTGCATGGAGTAAGCTTTGAAAATTGCTCTTATCTACAGTTCCTGATTATCCGATTTTTGTTCGTTACACAAACACAATCCCAGGAATGTTGTGAATCAGACATAGTGACGTAAGTATGTGACGGGGAAGGGGCACGGGGCCACAGGGGCACCAGGGCACGTGGGCGCATGGGCACGTGCCCCCTATATACCCCCTGGGTGTCCTCCCCCAACATTTAAAAAATATTCTCTAACCAATGTTCATTTCATTGTTCCCAGTGCTCCCTAGCTCCTCCATGCAAGAAAGATGCACCCACGTGTGCCCCCTCGAAAAATCCCAGTTACGCCCACTAACCCAGACCTTGTTTTGTTGTTGTTGTTGTTGTTGATATTGATGTTGACGATGATGTTGTTGTGTGTGTTGCTGTTGTTGTTGATGTTGTTGTTGTTGTTGTTGTTTGTCGCTGCTGCTTCTGCTGCTGCTGTTGTTGTTGTAATTGTCGCTGTTGATGATGTTGTTGTTGTTGTTGTTGTTTGTTTGTTTGTTTGTTTGTTGTTGCTCCAGCTGTCACTGTCTTCTTTTAATTGTTGTTGTTGTTGTGGTGTTTGTTTTTTTGTTTGTTTTTTGTTTTTTGATGATGTTGATGTTGTCAGAGTCATTGGTTGGCTACTTTTACAATTTGTATATTCTAATTCAGAATCTCATATTTTTATCATAAATCATGCTTATGTACCAAAATTGCACGGATAAGATTGACAATAACATTAGTCACTTGAGAGGATATCGTGGGAAAATTCTCAGTCTCTAGTCTAATTACACGTGACTTACCTGGTCACATATCATGGTCCACTTGCCATCCGAATCCAGCGACTCCAATCCCTGCACCTGATCCTGAGTTAGTGCCATGGTGCTCTGTGATGACGACAATGAAATAATACAAACCAGTCAGGAGAACAGATTTAAAACCGTGTGAAACCAAATCCAGGTCTGCGTGTGTTTTTTATATGAGCAGTGTACAAATCCAGTCATCAACTTCCGTGTATAAGACACATTATCGTCCAGCCTTAAGTTTGCCAGGTGGTCGGACGTACCAAAATGTATCAAAATGTCGGACGCATTCTAGTAGAATATCGTTGATGACATGATAAAGTTTCCGCTTACCAACCGGTCTGTGTAGACCAATTTACTATATCCAGCCTACGCCACTTGGTATGACATGTAGCAGAACACACGCCAACAAACCTGCCAGTCTATTTCACAATAATACACAGATTCGCCGTCCTCAACTGATGTGAATTCACACAGATATGTTAATACACGCAGCCTTTTATATAAAAGCTGTGTAGTGCATTTGTTTGAACCGTGCAGAGTCTTTGAAGCGTTTCACTGAACTCCACACAACGGTCACAGCTGACGTTTTACATGGTTCGCCCATTGAGTTATTATGAGCTATAGGTTAAAATCTAGCACGGCTGCGATTGAGAGTTACTATTGTACAAAAGGTGTCTAGCTTCATCGATTCCTTTTAACCCATTGTTGCAGAGAACCCACGCACGGTAAAAGAAGCCCGTTGGGGACAGGGTTAAATATAGTGAGATTAAAAAGGTCGGTTTTCCTTGCTTTTACCTTTTGGTTGAAAAATAAATTTTATATAACTTATAGTCCCCATTTTTTAAAGCTAAATTGGTATTACGGTAACCAAAGGGTAAAAGAGCATTCTTAAAATTAAAAAAATAATACATGTATCAACAAGTTGAACTTAGTTATGATAACTAAACATACGCGTTGGACTCAGTTTAACTTTAGGAGAACTCAAAAGTCGGAACTGAAGTATAGGCAAACAAGTGTCGATGTTAAATCTGGAATTTCTTTTTAAAATCCTAAAAATTTCGAGAGGTAATAAGGCAAGTACATCTTTAATTCCAGTTATTGTCCTTGAAAGGGCTGCCTAATTTTCGTCGCTCTGTGCAAAATTATAGGCTGTGCTGAAAAAAAAATGTATTTCCACGGTTGCCTGACGAATAGTAGCGCGTGGGCTGGGGAAACTTTAGTCAACAGCAGTGTGTCTCATGCAGTAGTGTAGACACGTCCTCAGACCTGGGGGGGTTGATCGGGTAGCTGGGTCGTACTTCCATATACGTTTGTGCACAAAATCATTTTTTATATATATAAAAAGTGAAAACCTGGGGGGGTTGCAACCCCCCTAACCCCCCCCCCCCCCCCCCCCCCCCGGGATCTACGCCCATGGTCTCATGGGGTCTGGATTCAGAGGAAAACGACTCATAAGGACATAATTTGGGGGCGTTTAACACGCGTCAGCTCTGGTTTTATTCAAGCGAAGCGACGTGGTGAAGTCTAGTCTGGATGATGTCAGATTCAAGATCGTCTGTAGAGGTCCAAAGATCGTGGGTTCGAACCCAGCCATGGGGATCATTTTGTGATAGTGTCCTTTATAAGCAAGACACATTGTTTCATCTCCATTCCTATATTGAGTAAATGGGTACCTGCGAGTGTTAGACTGTTATGTAATTGAGTGGTGACCTAAACTGGTACCCGGATTGTGTACTCCTCGATCTGTGAGTGTCAGGTGCGATAACTTGGCTCAAAATCAAGCAATGATATGTAACATATATGGGCTAGCTTTCACGAAATGAGGCTTGAGGTTAGGCTTCGTATTAAATTTTTCTACCACCATTTTGTGTCCTAAATGAAATGAAGGGCTTGAGATACATGGCGAAGCTGGAGCCTTTCTTCGGCTTCGCCATGTGGCCAAATCCCTTCATTTCATTTTTGGGCCTCAAATGGCGGTAACGAATGTCCCAAGCCTAGCCTCAAGTCTGGTCAAGTAAAGGCCTTATATAAGTCATAAAAATTAAGTGCAGCAAACAGGCATGTTACATGTTAGACATAGCCTAATAACACTATTACACTGTTAATGACAAAAGGGAACACGAAAAAGGTGACACTAAGATGACCTCCCCACAGCGGCGTAGCTAGGATTTTTTCAGCAGGGGGGCACTGGGGGGGCCTTGGATTTTTGTGGGGGGGCACCCGGATTTTTTTTTTTCAATATGAGAAATGCAGGGGTGGATCCAGGGGGGATGGAAGCGCATGCCCCCTTTTTCTTCCAGCAAAAAAAATGAAAAAAGGAAAAAAACGATAATAGTGAGGCAGAAAGACTCCAAAAGAGTAGAAAAAGAGGGGGAGACAAAATTAGCTATAACTTTGATCGCCCCATAGTGCATCTGTCGTTATTGAACTGACGCATATTATTTCCACGCCCCACCCCTTTTGGAAAATCCTGGATCCGCTCCTGAAATTGAGCCCGAAGCGCGAAGTCCTTGCGGCCGGGGTCCAGGGCCCGCTTAAGGGCCCTGGAAGCTCAGGGGTTCTAGATATTCTCTGGTGCAATCTGAGCCCTTTTTTTGAAGCATTTGTTCCGATAAATTTATTTATTCATTTATTTATATCATTACTTCATTATTTTATTTAATTCAACACTCTCAAGTGGGAGAGCGGTGAGAATGTTATAAGAACTTTGTTCACAAGACATACATACAGGGCATAGCTACATGTAAGATTTTTTCGGGAGCTTACCATTTCGTGGGGTGAGCTGAGATAATCCATGATTTTTCACAAAATTTACTTTTAAATTCCTCCTTTTTTTGGTAAGCCTTATGCCCCCTTCTGGAAGGGTACGATAACTATAGGCCTAAAGGAAATAAAAACAACTTCTTGCAAAGTTTGTTACCCTAATATACCTTTGCGGTGTCCTCTTCAATATTACTAGCAAGATTGATTGTGTGGAAAGAGGGCAGGGCTTTGATAAGAAAATTGTATTTTTACACTGAAATGTTGCACAGATTTCTTCACTAGAGGGTTTTAAGGACTCGGGAACATTTGCTGAAAGTCAAAAGTATCATTTGGAACAGCAGAAGCTATTAAGTTGTTTTTATTTCCTTTATATCTATCATACCCTACAGATAACACTTACATTTTTTTCCTACCCACAATTTTTTGTGGGGGGGCACCTGGGGGGGCACGCAGAATTTGTGGGGGGGCACGTGCCCCCCCAGGCCCCCCCGTAGCTACGCCACTGCCTCCCCACCCTTAATCTTGATGATCTTCTCCCGAGGCAGAGTTGCCCGATTCTCAAAAGACCGTGTGCATCATTCCACATTTCGAGCGGAATGCCCCTATGGAGGCCACGATTACCTTCCATAACGCGTAGAGGAATTAGCGATCTTGCGCACGACTAGGTATACGAATGATTGCAGCGTGAACGGAGAGGGAATCCTGTGCGCCAAGACAGGACCTGCTTGGATGGCATTGCTAAGCCTCGCTCTACGTTTTACCTTGCCACGTCAATCAAGACTTGGCATTATTGAGCAATTCTTAAATATCTACTGTGGGCATTTTGTCTACAGGAAGACCGTACAAATGAAATGACAACCTATCTACTTAAACAAAAATATCCTTGGAGCTAGGAGGGCCTGATGCGTTTCAACCCTAGCAGGGTCTTTCTCAAAGGATAAATTTATTGTTTGCCTTTGAGAAAGATCCTGCTATAGGATCAAAACGTCAGGCCCTGCCAACTCTAGGCATTCTAAATTAATAATGAATAAATAATAGTTAGAACTTACTTTTAAAAGGCGAATAAAATAGACAAAAATATTCAAGTGCCTGCTTCTTTGTTAAATCAATGACCAACATTTGAACAACTCAATTACATTATAATGTTGTCAAGAAACTGGGCTCATATGGCCGAAGAAAACGGGCGATTCACAATAGTGCGCCATCAAGAGTTTTCAACGCGCTGGCCAATCACAATGCACGGAACTTGTCGATCCAATGCGCATGTGGAAAGGGTCGACCAGAAAAGGTCTACGGAGCAATCGTCTTGAACTTCATTTTATCTACTTTTTAAAACCTCATAGAGCCATTGGAATTCAAGAAAACTATATCAGTGCGCCAATTAAAAACTACTTTAATCACAGAAAAAATCGAATTGTGGTGAAACTGACGAAACATGTAACTTGAACAAACAAGTCATGCATAACGACGAGACTTTCATCAATTCAAGATATCACTTCACGAGCCTCATTCTCATAAGCCATGTCCCCCACCTCAACCCTCCCCACTCCTCCGCTCCCTCCACTTATAATATCCTTCATCTGTTCGCCCTTCCTCAGTGTGTCTTCCCATGCGTGTATTCGGCTCATAACCAATCGACTTACCAGAAGCATTCGGAACTTCCTGTCCACAATGTGCTTGGCGGGTTTCAGTCCTGAAATGAAAATGAGATGAGAATACGAATGAAAAACAAAACAACAACAACAAACAAGAGCAGCAACAACAACAGCAACATCAACAGCAGCAGCAGCAACAACAGCAGCAGCAGCAGCAGCAACAGCAACAGCAACAGCAGCAGCAGCAACAGCAGCAGCAGCAGCAGCAGCAACAACAGCAGCAGCAGCAGCAGCAACAGCAGCAGCAGCAACAACAACAACAGCAGCAGCAGCAGCAGCAACAGCAACAGCAGCCGCAGCAACAAAAACAGCAGCAGCAACATAACATTAATCATACAGCGGGCTCATTGTTAAGCATTTGGCCTTTAAATTATATCGGCCTGTCGCATAATCACCGAATGACAGCGAAAAATTATACTCTTTTAAATTAACAGAAACAAATAAACAAACGCACACACAATCATACATTTTAAGAAAGATTTGAGGCTTTGCATAGTGACAATTGGTATGTGGATTTGCGGAAACACCATGTAAGAATCGTTCGTACTTTAATTCCCTATTCTTATTTCGTCGCGCTTCTAGTAAGGTCTCAACGTTTCGACTACCCTGATGTAGTCATCACCAGGAGACCTCACAAATTGTGTTGTACACACTGTCAGAGGACAATGCATTGTCTTTTCTTTTGTCCCTGTACTTTAAAACTGAACAAAAGACGTCCATTCGAGAGCAACTTGGTTTCATTGTAATGCCTTTGTTTTTCTTGTTATTGATAATAATACTATACATAATGTAAACATACACCCACAAATAAACAATTTTTTCATTTCCAACTTTACTTTCTCAAAGTTCTTTTGGAAAATGACATATTAAGGAAAAAAAGAAAACTGAAAATTTACAATGAAAAGGTTTGTGAGCAGAAATACGGTAAGACAAGTACATAGGCCTATACACTGGTCATGTTTGTGCGTGCAATAAACCACTAGTGTGAATGGTTTGCCAAGCAAGTGACTGGGAAAATCTAGAGCATTAATGATGCATTAAGTTAACATAATATACCTCCGAGAAAATCATTTAAAACACTTTAAGTTTACCAAGGTAGCTGTAGGGAAGCAAAAATTAGATTTAAAAAAAAATCGTCTGTATGGTTTCTTTCCAGGGTGAAAAAAAAAAAAAATTCTTAAGTCAAGAATAATTATAAAATATTCCTACAATTGTTATGCAGCCAGCCACTGGGTACAGTGTTTCATCTAAAAACCTAACAATTCTATAACGCACGAACAGTTCGATTCTGTTTGCTCGCCCTAGTACTGTACAGGAAATATCCTACAGTAGCATTGCGAATGTAAACAGGCAAAGGTCAAATTTACCGTAAAACGGCAATAAAACTTAATGTATTGTGAACAAACAAAAAAAAGAACGAAGCTCGGGACGGAGATTGAAAAATACAATTTACTGTCCTGTTGCCTTGGTGATTTGGAGTGTGCAATTTAAGTATTTTTGGTGCAGGCCGTTTTATACATGTACATGTATAAGCAAACGTACGTTCAAAATTGATTGTTCATAGAAATATGTTTGCGAATTACGAATGAGTGGCAATATGTTCCTTTGATATAGTTAATGTAGGTCTGGGTTTTCGTTCGCTCAACATGGTTAAATTCTTTACACGAGGTTGTTAACATGAAGGCCACAGACAGTATGAAACTTGCCTCAAAAGAACAATGATACCTAGTAAGAAGATTTAGAACAAAAGGCAGTGAGACAATGGGGTATGAAAGCGGGTAAGATCAAAGAGGGAAAATGACGACGGGGTGCAAATTCAGGGAAAGAAGAGGACATTAAATGGGCTGCTTTAATGGAAACAAAAGATAATTTGAAATTTTATAGACCGCAGCTGGAATCTGGAGTGTTTTTTTTTTTACTTTGATAAGCATGATAGAAGGGATGCGCGGGGCCGCATACTTCATAATTATCGTTATATGTCATCTGTGATGAGTTTTTCTGTCAACAGATATTCTTAAAGGTACAGTACAGGATTGGTAACAAAACAAAACAGAAATGTTCACAGATTTACGTATAACTTACAGTGTATATGGAACTGGTACAAACATGCCGTTAAAATGATTCTGCCTGAAATGGTGTATTTATCCAGAAGTGAGTAAAGCAAAAGACCGAAAACAGTTTTGATCTTCGAGGTCAACACCTCACAATAAATTTTCCTCACAATTTCCGCGTAACAATTGCAACGGTTTTTCGCTGTTTTCTACTGTTTCGAATGATCAGTTGAGCTGAAAATTTCACAGATTTGTTTTTTTTCCATGACAAATCAAATTATGAACAGATCACAGCTGTTTTATAACCTTTACCAATCGTGTACTACATGTATATAACTTTAATGTAATGGGTATATAGCCTATAATACACATTACATTACATTACATAGGGCTAAATTAAGCTCATACGTTTCATGTATCCATGGAATAAAAAATGTAAGGGGTTACTTATTAAACAATTCGTTCTTTTTTAAGAATAATGATTTCTTTATGTGTTACCCTACTGGAAAATCGTTCCAATATTTCTTCTGTGAACTCATATACCTCGCGTATTACCAGTGTGGGGCATAACTTTAGACTACAATCACGTGATGTTTGCTGTGAACAAAGAAACATGGCGACTGGTGTTGACAATTCATAAAACTGAGCCGTTGAGATGCCAATTCAGAATGTTGGCAAGGACTGTTAAGAGCTCTATTGTTATTCCCTGTTGTTCTATTGTTCTTTCTCTTTGTTCTATTGTTCTCCAACATGCCATTGACTTAATGCACGTAAGTATTCTTTCGTGTGGCACTCAAAAAAGTAAACAAAAGCTGACTGAGCCAGGGGTATGATTTTTCCTTTTGAAAGCACGCCCACGTTTGTTCAACATACCAACTATGGACAGTTCTGTATCCGTCCGCCATGCTCAACACGCATTGACGTTTGAACTTCAGCAATTATATAGCGTGTCCCCCCAAAAAACCGCAACACTTTGTGTCGAGAACCATTACATCAAAATTAAACTGTTTATCACTTCAAGATTCAGATATATGATACAGCTATGTCTTGGATATCACCATGTAGAATTTAAGCAAAATTTGACTGAAATTGAGGGAGAAAAATTAAGACTGAATTACCCAACCTCAAAAACCGATTTTCATCTTTCTTTCATATACATCATGTGTGTATTGACCACTTATTCTGGAATACTGAAAAATTGTTTGTAAAGAGTACTGTTTCAATTGGTCATATTTTCGCCAATTTCAGCCCGGTTTTGCTCAAATTCTACATGGTGATAGCCAAGACATGGTTGTTTCTCTTCCGTCCTCCATGATATAACTGAATGTTGGAGTGATAAACAGTTTAATTTTAACATAATGGTTCAGGACACAGTGTTGCGTTGTTGTTGTTTTGGGGGACACGCTGTGAAAGGTATATAGGCCTTACTGAAGTTCAAACGCCAATATATCAACCTTGTGATTCGAAAAATGATTCGAAAAATATTAGACATCAGCTGATCTTTCTTTCTTTTTCAGAAAACTCAGATTTTTCTACTTCCTGAAAACACTCCACGGGCGTGCACAAATCAGACAAAGTAATGTGTAATTCATGGATATAATGTTTAGGGGGCATCACTGAGCATCTAATGCAAACACTTGAATGGCCTATGCGATAACTTTGTGTGGATTGTGCCAATGTTATACGTCATTCAAACAATAGTGCCGGATCCACCTCGCCAAGGACGCAACATACAAGCAACAGATAAGATAATAGGTGTATTGTCTGCGTTTACTCATCAGTCCACTAAAATGGTCGCTTCCAAAGACGAACAGACCATCCTGTCTGAAACGTTGATTTTCGACATGGGGTCGATTTCACGAAGCCCTGCGATCAATCGTAACTCGAGTTACGAATGATAACCCATCGTAGCGGGCCTAACCCACGTAGGGCTGCAATGTATCATAAGTCCTACGATTGATAGTAAGTTACGAAGAGTTTGGTGAAATCGACCCCTGTAGCCATTTGGTTAATTTTGTATAAAGAAATTCCTACAAAGATTGGAACGGAATTATAGCCAGGACCTTGAACAGACATCGTGCATCTTAAACTATGTGAAAACCGGACATCTCCTTAGAGATTTCAACATGTACTGAAGTATTCCGGTCCAAACATGAAGTAGGGGCATACATTATCAGTGAGAACATATAACCTTTTGGGGAAACTCAACGCCCTGTAAATGCTGGGCATAACATTAACTGAAGGACACTATAGAGTGTTAAAAGCATGAAGATAGTGCAGTGGAACACTATGCTGAGAATAGAGTAAAGCAGATTAGGCCTACTATATTCAACACCGAGGCCGATGGCTAGGCTAGTATACGTCTACACATATGTAGAAATGCAGGCATGTGTGTATAATTACCAGCTGCACTTGATGGCCTTTAACATAATCTGTACATAGGTCTGGCGTTATCGGTCGTATGATGAGGATATGATTATAACACACATACTCATCTTTTCGTAACTGTGAATTCGGTATAAAGGTGAACAATCCATGTGAACATAAATTTCATCGGGTGGGATTTTAAGGTGCTGTCCTCTATGTAAACACTGATGTTATGAAGTGAACTTAAAGGTACATTGATAGCATACTGAAACAGAAATCTTCACAGATTTACCTATAACTTACAGGCTATAAATATGGTGATAGTAGACTAGAAGCATATCGTAAAAAAATGTCTGCCTGAAATACTGTATGTACCCAGAAAAGAGTCAAACCAATGAACAAAAACAATTTTGATTTGTTAAAGATAAAACAAAATAACGGCGACAACAATTTTGTTTAGATACTGTTGGCGTTTTCACTGTTTCCCCCATAAGTGAGTATTGTATGGGACTGACATTTTTCACAGAAAACTGATGACTGTTATTGTATCTTCCTTGATATTTTTACCAATGAATTTGCATTTTCTTTGACAAAAAACAAACTATGATATTACCTTTAAACTTTGTAACTTTCGACTGACGATGGAATGGTTTCATAGCACACATAGCCAACCTGTTACACCTAAGATGTTATAGGTGTATTCAATTACATGTATTTAATCAGCTATCAGGATTGCTCCTAGCTAAGCGAATCGACAGGTTCATCCATGTTAATTACCTGAGTCTCAGGTTGTTGAGAATTACAACAGCCTAACATGGACTTACTCTTCTTCCTCGTACTCGATGAAGCGATATATCCATTCCCCTGGGGTGTGTCATTCGACCAGTATTTCCCATCACCTCGCTGACTGGGCACCATGACGTCGTCATACTCCCCTTCTACCCCACCGCCTTCCGAACGGCTGGTGGACGGCTGCCGCTCGTAGCCGCGAACCCCGCCGCCGATCTCGTCGTAGATGGAGAAGGCGTTGGGGCTGATGATGGAGTCGAAGCTCCTCCCGGGGAGTAAGGTGGCCGTCTCGCGGCTCGTCAGTGCCCCTCCCTCGCTCAGCAGCTCCCGCTCGCTACTCAGACTCAAACTTGACGAGGAACCTCCCAATCGGTTCTTGGGATGCTTGCCGGCTTTCTTCGCCTTGGACATGGCGCTGATACAGCAAAAACAACAAACTAACACACTTGTTTGCTTCGATGGTGTTTACTTCTTGATCATGGAGCGGTAGCCTTATTTACATCAGCTTATCAAACAACACAGCGTTGAGTACACCCGATCAGATTATTTTTCGGCACATAATTTCCGGCTTCTTGAAAATGGGGTGTTATGACGTGTAACAGCGGTTGCCTCAACAACAAGGAAGCTTTTAGAGTTAATCCGATCCAAGCAGCAGCAATCCATGAGTCGAACTCGCAACGAAATGATCTTTACAGGAAGACGAGGAAGCGGATGACATCACATTATAGGATTAACAGGTTGCCTTACCCAACCGAAAACTCACAACCCACCGGTGATGTCACGGGCGCATACGAACTGTCACGCGGTCCCTCTTTATAGTTCGAGGAAGAGACCGACTCACCGTCAGTAGCTAGCCTAGCCGCGGTACAGGCTAGAGAGTGTTGATGTACAGGTAATCAATGCGAGGGGTTTGAGCTTGAAGGAACACGGATTTTATCATAATGCGGCACGCAGCAAGTCCACGGGGACAGATAATGGCTCCTCGCGTTAATGTCGTCTCCTTGGAGATGCAGTCTTCAAGAGACACCGTCCCTCGCTCTCCCTCGGTGGATGCATCAAGGTAGAAGAAGGAGGAGGGGGAAGAGATGGCAAGGAAGGTCGAGGAAAGTCCGTCCGATGCACGCGAAGGGAATGACTTGACAGGTGTCAGCGAGTTAACCAAGATTCTTCCGGGCAATTACAGAGCTTAAACTGCCAGCGCGGCCCCGCTTTGGCTTGCTGGAATTCAAGGGGCTGCCGTCGTCCCATCCACCCAGACCAAAGAAGCTGCATGCACCGTCCGCTTTCCAGAACTAAATATACACTCACGGTTGTTTAGTGTTCTGGCGACAGAGTCCACTCAGCCTGAGGGTGTTGTCTCATGTGAATATGCAGGAGTCAAATTTGACCGAGCATCGCAAGAAAAAGACCCCCGAAAAAAAAAAACATCGAAGATTGCAGAGCTGTATCCTGTATAAGTGACGTGCTCTTTAGAAAAAAAGGATCTGAAACAACATATGCTATTAGCTTTACTGCAAGCGGTAGCCTATAAATGTCAGATTGTTGAAATTCTATTGCAGCCCAAGTAGAAAAACTGTAATTATTACTTCCAAGAGCTTGAGTGTAGAAATGATACACCTTCCTCGCTGTACAGCTATAGCCACGGAGTTTTTCTACCTCCACGGGCTAGCTGACCGGGTACGTTATTACTTATCTAACGGGGTCGATTGCCGATCGCGGTGTAGTCTGGACAATTCACTCGCCGGAAACAGTTACCATGGAAAGGAAGACAAAAAAAGCGAGTGTGTCCACTTGTCGTCAGAGAGAAAGAGGACAAATCTCGGTAGCCTAGGGACGTAGTGTCATTTCCGTCCGTGCTGAGTACATCAGCATGAATGAAACCAACAGCGAAGTCCCAATGCTTCAATCACAGCACCTAGTTTTGGCTACTCAAAATACGCACAAGAAGTCCATGCATGGCACTTATGGTACAACCGTCGAGCTATAATGATTTAACGCTGTCACTGTTATACCAGAGTTCTGGATCAGCGTATCGCCAGGCGTTGTACCGCTCTGACGGGCCAAAGTCCATGGTCATTCACATACTGCGGTTGTTGGGATACGTTATACTGATTGTTTTCGTTCATGTGACTCACAAATTATCTGATTGAAATATCAGTCGAAATCATAGACCTATTATATAATTACTCGGACTTTAATACTTGATATATTTTGATAAATGTCACATGAATCCTCTTACATCATAATAGTCTGCCACTTTTTGGAAATGCTGCAAAAATTACCTTCCATTTTTGAATGACAACGAAATCCCAGACGCATGATTATTTCATGTTTACGCCTTGTTATAAACATGGCTGCAACGTGGATATAATGTCCAGCGATACAGGGTCATAAAGGCCTACTTAGCACATTATCAGACTATTTCAATAATGCTATCTTTTGGGGAATCTGACGAGGATTCTAAATGGTGGCCATTAGCTGGGGCCAAAAAGCGAACAAACGACATCAATCTAACATATTGAAATTTCCATAAATTCAATGAAGACGTTTCTGTAATAGAAAAACAAAGCTCTCAGTTTCCATGACAATACATAAGTGCACATTCCATAGTGGTTTAATATGTTCTCAGAATCAAAATCAATATATAGAGTTTTTATTATCCTTTTTCTTTGTAGCATTTTCAAGTACAGGCACCGGTATGACACACTTGTATAACAAAGAGACTTTATCCTTAACAGTCATGTACCTTCAAATATTTCATGGAAGTACATACCAGCTAAAATGAATTATGACAATGGGCCTTTACGAGATGAGGCTTGAGGCTGGGCTTGGTATTTATTTTGCTACCACCATGAATTAAATTAAGCCCTTTTTCGGCTTCGTCATGTGGCCCAATCCCTTCGTTTCGTTTCGAGGAATGGCGGCATAAGCGAAATAAGTCCCAAGCCTAGCCTCAAGTCTGGTTCCGTAAAAGTCTCTCTGTATAGCCTATTGATAAGTCTGTTACAAGGCCGGATATGGCAGACTTCTCGCGTTCAAGTCCTTTTTGCTTGCCCAGACTATGACCCCAACCAAACCCTGAGATTAAAACCTTGACCGTTTTTAATAGGCATTCGGGTGAATCCTACCAACACAGAATTCTTTTTCTTTTATTCACAAAATTACGTATGACGTTTACGAATGGTCACAAACAACAAAATCGAGTTCAGTGGTGAGTCATGTGATTTATGACAACATCACGATCAGAACAAAAACACTGTTTTGTTTTGTTGGCGAGAGCTCGACTACCACTCTTAAAGAGGGAGGTTGTTCACTTAAAACAACACTGGTATACGATTCCATTTGAGCGCCCACACATTATACATTAAATACTGAGTGATCCATCAAATATTTTCCCGATGCGCGCCCTTTTTCACGATCAATGATTCCGTCATCAATATTTCGTTTGGGATTACCTTTCTGAAACTCCGCTGTCACAGCGGTTGTTAAAGTGGTTATACAGAAATGGTGTGCGCTGTTTTATTCGAGATTGAATGCGAGATTGAATCCCCTTTTAGAAATGGTTGGGGGTTATTTTCTTAATCTGCACAAGGTAGCTATTGCGGATCGATATCCTATTGCAGTATCATTCTTCAAATAAAAAAGTTTGTTATAGTAGATAATTTCTCAAACAGATTTCTCGTCAGATTGCAAGGTGAGTCCCTATGAGTATCGTCACAATATTTTGCGAACTTTTTGTGAGAGAAAATATTTATGAATGTTTTCGTTTGGGACCTTAATGTACGGATTGGGATGGTATGGGGTGGGATGGGATGGGATGGGATGGGATGGGATGGGATGGGATGGGATGGGATGGGATGGGATGGGATGGGATGGGATGGGATGGGATGGTATGGGATGGGATGGGATGGGATGGTATGGGATGGGATGGTATGGTATGGGATGGGATGGGATGGGATGGGATGGGATGGGATGGGATGGGATGGGATGGGATGGGATGGGATGGGATGGGATGGGATGGGATGGGATGGGATGGGATGGGATGGGATGGGATGGGATGGGATGGGATGGGATGGGATGGGATGGGATGGGATGGGATGGGATGGGATGGGATGGGATGGGATGGGATGGGTTGGGATGGGATGGGATGGGTTGGGATGGGATGGGAAGTAACGGGAAGTAATCGAATCGAGTCATTTATGACAAAATAACAACGTTCCGTGTTCTCCTAATTCATCGCTCTTAAAAACCACCCATTATGCAAAGTCCCACCTCACCCCCCCCCCACATACATACAAACACACTCCCCACCCCGCAACCGCAAGGTGCACAATTAAATTTCCGCTCTCATTCAAGGTCAAGTGCGCTAACATTGATCCCCCCCCCCCTGCAACGAACGTTCCAAACAACAAAAACAGCAAATCCAATTACTCCCCTTTTCACAGCATCTTGAGAAAACATAATTCGCTACTGATTGTATCGATCTCCTTCTGCCTCAATCAACGGGAGGTACGTCTCGCTGAGCAACGAGGAGAAGTTCAGCGGGGCCTTGGGAGGAGGTTAGGGGAAGTGTCGGCCGTGGCTTAAAGCCTGGAGCAACGTAACCGTCACTGTATGACCAAAATGTCATCCATTTCTCTCATTTTTTTAAAAGTGTGGCGGGAGAAGTAATACGGAAGCTTATAAGAGACATCCGCGTTTTCCATTATTTATCAGTGTTACACTTTAGTTCAAAACAGATCAAGTGCATTGACGTCATCAATGAAAAAATGAAAGGGTCTATTAAGCTTCTATGTCCCAAGTTACCCCCAACCCTCCAAGCTACGGAAGCCCCATCGAGCTAGCTACGTGGGTCTTTCCAAAGTAAGCCATCCAACAGCAAAGAGGCAACGTTGATGGACACTTTAAGCTTCCGTAGTTGATGGTTAGCAGCGGCGATATTGAACTCGCCCGAGAGCTAGATGTAAAAGCAACCCAAGCCGGTCTAGTAGTCCGGCAAGATCTAGGAATTGGCAATTTTGTTTTAGCCGGGAATATGGGCCTCGCAACAACAGGGGCAATCTTAGCGGGACAGCGGGTCACCTCAGGCGGTGTAATTCTGGAGGGAAGTGGAGTATAATGATGTGTTTTCGTTCCCTTTTTTCGGACTGTTTTTATTACAGCCGGCCACATTCTCAGTCACTTCCAATCTGTTTTGAGACGGTAAGCCGGCCAAACCTCTTGAAGTACTCCTCTCAACTCAGTATAGGCCTATTCATCAGTTCCCATCCATCTACCCTTAACACAACCGAGTCCCGTTCAGAGTAAATTCACAGCAGTTCCATGAGACTTGTGGCGTTTACGAAAAGGAGGCTCAGGCTCAGGCTCCAGCTCTGTCATCCATGTGCTGAAAATATAAGTTGTGGTATTATACTGAAGCTGAAGCTCTGTTTTCCTTTTCAAACTATAGATAATCTACTTCAGAACCGCTGCCAAAAACATTTCGATACCCGTTATTTAAAAACGGATTCAAGAAATGCAGCCGGAGCCTGAGATGTAGCCTAAGCCTGCGTTTCGTAAATGCCCATGGCCTACACAACAACAAAATTCCTATAGACTATAGACAATGCCAGATTTATTTTATTTTTTCCTGATGAGGAACCATGACCAGATGAAAGAAAGCAAACAAATGAAAATGCCAATATATGAAAATGCGAAATTACAGCATACTCATGCATTGTGAGTTCAATATAGAGAACTATACACGCGCACGATTTCACTATTCTCGCGTGCACCGGTTGGGATGTGATTGAATTATGTCCAATTTCAGTTCCCGCGTGGATCAGTCAGTTTTCTAATTCAGGGGGAGTCAGCGAGCTTCATATGAGGAGAGAGGAACAGGGTTCGCCGTCTGCTGTTGTTTTCTTAGGATGCTACAAGCAAGAGGAACCCCTACGCCATTACAAACATGAAAAGCCATCTTGTATTTTAGTATTTGCTTTGACAAACGCGCGGCAGGAAACAGATGTTTCTGTGTGTGTGGTGGATTTTAATTTAAAAAAATCACATTGAAAATACATGTCAATGTTTTATTACGTTTAGAATAATTCTATAATCACAAATCCCTAATAAAAGATATCACAATGTAGTATACTCGGTTACTATATGACGACATGCGTTTGGGCCATTATAAAGGACCTTACTAATTAAACGCCTATAAATGCATACAGCACATTATCGCACAGCTGAATATATCGAGTAGGCAGCAAACTTCCTACGCTACAATCACTGTAGGACAGTATCACTATAAAATGATTTTATGCACAAAACAGGTCAAGCGACTGGCGTGTGTGGTTAAATACTTCTATTTCTTTAATTCAGTAAGAAACGAATATGATACAATTATATTATCATCTGAAGTTACTAACAAGCAAATATCTTGAGGCCTTCACAACGTAGTTCGAGTTCTATCCTATCTATAGCGTGTATTGTGTAGCTAGACAGATTTACGAATAATTATTGGCGACAGTGCACTATAAATGCTTAAGGATTCTTACACGAGAAGGATAACTAAGCTACATCGGAAATATGATGCAGGACGATCAATGTTTTCAGCAGATAATATCACACAGCTGTTTAGTATAGGTATATACATTACTAGTAAGGCCAGATGTACGCCGTGTCCCAAATCTCTGGCTGCGGCTGCAAATTACACACACACCTATGGCAGCCACTAGCCAGTGACTGCAGCCGTTTCCATATAGACTTGTGTGTTATTTGCAGTCGCAGCCAGAGAATTGGGACACGGCCTAAGTATGTATCTACACAATACCAGCACATTGCAACGAAATATCCTATATGCTGCCTGTGCTACACGCGGGTAGGTTTCCTACTTATGCAGATGTCAGCCACAATATTATCACCAACATAAATAATTTCTGACCTGTCACAAATCGGTGTGAACAGTCCATAAATTATACGTTGTGATTAGCACGTGCGGCAATTCAGAGGCAACGTAAATTATTTAAACATTTCAATTACGGACTGACAATGTCCGCCAGGAGACTTTTTTCAATATCATTTTAATTGGAACATTTGGCAGTTGCAAAATCTTGTAGAATTGCTGAATTATTTCCAGTATAAAAAAAATGCGCCAAAAATAACCTGATTCCTCAGGTCATGGTGTTTGGTCGCAAAAACCAACTTTGTGGTTGTTCTGAATCATGTACACCATAGCAAGAAGTAAAAAAAAAACCAGAACTAATCCTACACTTTTTCTAGAGATGCTAGAATCGCTTACCTTAGTGTATAATGTACCCAGTTTTGACAAGAATTACTTCAGCCTTACATTTTGCTTTCTTTAGATATTTTTATCGTCAGTGTATTCTCAATACAAGCAATAAACTGCTGCAAATTAAACTGCTCATCAGCCAAAATAGTGACATGAAATATGTAAATGCCTGACGTTTCAATCCTTTCTTTCTCACTGACCAAAACCCTTTGAGAAAGAGTCTTGCTGTGCTTGTATCGAAACGTCAGGCCCTCCTAACTCCAAGCATCAGTGTATTATATGAATAGGCCCTAGCCCCTCATATCGGGAGTGACATTAAAGCCACGTTTGGGGCACACGTGGAGGCATTAACGTAGCTAGTTCACTTTAATTATCATCCGAGACCAAAGAAAATGAAATCAATTCCATTATTGCCACTCGTGAAATTACATGCACAGCTTAATAGCTGCCCGAGTGGCGGATAATGTCTACAACCAAATATTGACTTTACCTACCGTTTACAGAGCCTCTTCCCGGCTCGAATGGAACGCCATTTATTTCCGTTTTTATCTAAATGGCCGACGCATCAAAGGTAATTCCATAATACGCCACTGGAATACTGCATCATCATGTACATGCATTATCGTGTATTAGTTTGCTTTCGTTCAAAGACGATTTATGGACTAAATTAGAAATAATACCACCACAGGTGTTGAGGATTTTATGGGCCATTAAAATAAAAACCCTCGTTTGTGGCATGGGGCTGAGATCAAACAATGCAATCTAGGCGTCATTTTTATTTCACCTGCCAATCATTTTACATACAGCTCAAAAACCTGTGTCGAAGAAAAATGATAGTCCTAATTTGTAAATTAAAAGGCCGCCTTGTCTTAAGCTGTCGTGATATATTATATTAGGTAGAAGAATATTTAAATCAACGCGAAATAAAGTCATTGTAATTATCGTAGTGCAGATGATAACGATAAGGCCACATAAAAAAAAATTGTTTAGCGTCCACCTCTTCCAAATTTTCTAGGTAGGGAGGGAGGTTTTTATTTTTATTTTTTATTTTAAGGATAGAATGGCAACATGCCTGTGGAAGAAAAGATACATGGTATTCATGGTCAGAAAACATGTTAGGAAGATACTGAAGACCATAGAAGCTTTCAAGCTAGATATCTGACCATTGGAAATTTCAGTAGACTAGAGAAACCTAAGTATGTAGACTTGACTCAAGTCGGGTTACGGTAGTTCTAGTCATGCGCTCGGCTGATATTCCTTCAGTCCGCCGCATCGGTACAAATTTCCGGAACGTTGATTATCAAATGCCCTTTCGCTTAAATTTGTACATTTTTCGCATGCTGCGGCTTCTACCCCAGGTGGCCTTCATGATGCTTAGTTCGAAAATTACGGTAGATATTAGCGCACACTGCTTTTACATACAAGAAATAATTGTTTCCCCCAATATTTATTTTTTTTTGAGACAAATAAAAAAAATAATAATAATACAGGTCGGGCTCATATCGGAGGTCGGGCGGGGACGCTAAACAAGTAATTTTTTTATGTGGCCTAAACAAGGATTTTATTATTGATGACTGGCTCTGGATAGACATACACATGCGCATTGCTGGGAACGTTTGTTGTGGCACCGATTTTTCAAGCTGATTGATTTTTTTCTGCTGGCAGGGAAAAATGCACGTATCGGGGCTACACGATACTACAACGTTGATCGGTCGGTAATGAAAGTCTATACCCGGCTTATTCTATAGTGTGTGGGTGTCGGAATTAGGTCACAAACAGTAGGGATACTTACTGAGTCAACATAGAGCCCATTGAACCCAACACGTTATAATGACAGAGAACGTTCGAGTATAGATCAGGGTAGATTTACTTTCAGGTAAGCCTTGGAGAGATACAAGAATGCGCCCTCAAGAGGCCGTGGTTGTTTAGGTGGGGTTTAAAGGGACAACCCAATGAACGACTTAAAGGTCCTTAAATTTATGCAAGTTTAATATCACATGTTAATCTACTTGTGACTGACTGTATGATGAAACGGGCAGTACTAAATCCAAACACGCATGCGTGTGATCGACGTAATTCAATTGCATAATTAGCGGGGCATGTCATGGGCTGACTCGAGTGACCCATGAGAAGTTGGGAGCTAATCGAACGCACCCAATACGAGGTTAGTCTTGAGAGGTTATGGTGAGGACGCCACCAACGGTTCCTATTAAAAACATTTGATTTCCACAAGGAGGTAGTTGTCATATACTTCACAGTATATAATTTTGGAAATGTGAATGTACATATTATAGGCCCTAATAATCATTGGGGAGGCTAATCATCCTTACTCGCAGCTGGGATGCTGAGTTGCCCAGGATGCGGCTACAACGTGATCGAAGTGCCGGCACGGCATGCATGGGCGCCTTTGGCCGCCAGCCATATCAATCCATATAATGACCATTGAGCACAGCCTGAGATCAAAAGTGTTTGATTTTTGAGGAGGAAGGAAAACCAGAGAACACGGAGAAAAACCATTGCAGCATAGGATAGTACCAATGCACAACTAGACTCACTGACATTATGACCCAAGCCACGGACCGAAACCGGGCCACATTGGTGAGAGGCGGGTGCCTAACACACTTACCACCCATGCCCCCAAATTAATGTGTCCTAAATGACATTTCTCTAGGTCCCAGTCGCAGCGGTTCACGTTATCAAGATACATCACCCCAAAATGTCCCTCCTTTCCAACAAAAAGTTGGCAAACAAAGGACGTGCGACCAGCCACGAGTTGAGAGAAGAACTCTGCACTAGTCTAGCAATGCTCGCCGCTTAAAGGAAGCATATATAGGATTTGCAAGGCCTCCAAAAAAATGTATTGAGTTTGAGACAGAAAATGGACTCAACAGTTCGTAAACAGTGCAAATAGTCACCATGGGAAATCTTGATTCATCAGATGCTGGGTTTTTCAAGGAAATCGAGATTTAGTGTCTTTTTCCAAAGATCGTTCGTCCGAACGATTTTTGGAACAAACAAAAAGTAAACTATTTTTCATGTTTTATAAGAAAAATCGAGTCGGGTTTTCGCTATTTTCTTGTGACTCAGATGTCCGATTGAGCTCAAATTTTTCACAGGTTTATTATTTCATGTACATGTTTGATCAGACAAATTATGAGTGCAGGCTGTGACCGTTACCAATCATGTATTGTACCTTTAAATTATGCATTGCTTTACAGGCTCCACAAACGACATCATGAAGTCTACATCTTGCCTCTGTCTATGAACTGCCGACTGCTATATATATATACCCAACATATCATGTAAAGCCGGCACAGTCCACGGGACAGTTGCCATAGCGACAGCCAGAGCATTGTGAATAATACACTCGAATACTAATCAGGTGAAGAGGGTTCACACGTCTGCCGGCGCGACGTGTAGATCCTGACTAGAGCACTGTATATAGGCTCGTTCATCATGCCATAAAATATTCATAGCTGGATTGCTGGATTTGTGCCTCTTTCATTTCAATTGCAAAACACAGTGGGAGTCCTGAGGAAAATTATACCAGGTCTCCTTAGATTATTTGTGTGTAGGATCTGCCCCAAATGTCTACTGAATGTAAAACGCTGAGAGAAAACGCCGTGAAAATGTGTCCCATACGTTGACAGCAACCGGTTTCATGAAACACTAAGATTAATGTTAAGATGAGTTGTCAGTATCACCATAGTGAATTGTACGTAGTGTGACATCACACTTTGCTTACTAGCAATTATGATTCATCTACACTTGAAAATAGTATCATACTTTGTAGGAAACCAAAACAGAAATGTTCACAGATTTACATATAACTTACAGGGTATGAAGATGGTGGTGATAGAAACATACCGTTAAAATCTTCCGTCTGAAATGCTGTATTTATTCAGAAATTAGAAAAAGGAACGACCGAAAATATGTTTGACCTTTAAAAGATGAAAAATAACGGTGAAAAGATTAAAGAAATTCCTTGGGCGTTTTTCACTGTTTTCTCAAAAAGTGGGCACCGTATGGGACTGAAAATTTTACAGATGACTGGTACTATATCTTCCTTGATATTTTTGACCATCAATCTGCATTTCTTTGACAAAAAACTAAGTATGATATTACCTTTAAGATCAATCGGAGTACTTCGTCAAATCGACCCAGGACTCTTTTCAGAGGGCCCCGCCCCAATTATCATAAAAAAAATAATCGATGTGACAAGGATGAAAATGATTAAAAAAGAGTCCGGTCTAAAAATGAATAATTATACAATAATGAATGAAATACAGAACACTTCGTATAAATTTGTGAGTTGAAGGGGTGATGGGTGTTATACGTGTGTGTGACTTTATTCCCTTCCCACGAGTAAGCATATCAGAGTATCGAGTTCTAGACTGATATAAGTCTCTGTACAACAAGCTGACAGAGCCTCAAGCGATTCACGAAATTCAGAGGCACCACCGAGCAGAGGCTCGTGGATAGGGCAAGCATCAGAGTGACGTCCCTCATATCGTTTGGGGATTACGGGGCTTTGAATATAATTCATGGCGAATACAATTCCCAAAGTTCACAAAGCAGTTCCATTATAAGTAGGGAAAACGCCAGAAGTATGAAGTCCACCTTTCCATATTTCAATTTCAACTTTTTTGTAGAGTAATTATACCGTTCCAATCTTCTGACATTTCTCTGGATTCCACATACCTTATAAAATAGCATCCAAAATATTATCAGCAAATAACCACTGGGGAAACTGACTGAATTTTAAGTTGGTATAGCTTAGTTGGTAAGAGCGACGGAACGGTCGCTGGTTCGAATCCCGCTCCAGACCATTTTTTGGGGGTTCACTTTTCAATGATCCAAAATATTAAACTGCTCCATTGGAATAAGCTCCTTTCCCGCTCAACAATGAACTCAAAATCCTCTCTGTGATCGCATCACGGAGCGACTGAAACATTTCAGACAACACAGTGGTAAAATATTTTTGAGGACCTTGTGAATAAATCTCCGGGAGGAGGGGGAGAGGGAGGCCGCTATGATCCCCAAGACTCATTGAGGATGCACGCAACATTAGCAAAGCTGCAACCTGAGAAACCATGGGGTCGATTTCACGAAGCCCTACGATCGATCGTAACTCAAGTTACGAAGGATAACCCATCGTACGGGGCATATCCAACGTAGGGCTGCAATGCATCGATAGGTACTACGATTGATAGTAAGTTACGATGGTGAAATCGACCACTGAGCTTTCAATCATGTAATTTTGCTAGGTTCACCTTTCAATTTTTTTCACATTTTCGAAACTCAACCCCGAGGCAGGCAGCTCAGTTGGTTAGAGCGCCGGTGCGGTATTCCGGAGGTCGCAGGTTCGAACCCCACTCCTGTCAAATTGGCAGAGTCAAGAGAACCTGTGGTGAGGTACATCTTGACTAAGATATGAAGAGACGTGTCAGACTGACCTGGGCTCGATTTCACGAAGCCCTACGATCGATCGTAATTCGAGTAACATATCGTATCCTTCGTAGGGCTGCAATGCATCACAAGTCCTACGATTGATAGTAATTCACGATGTGTTTGGTGAAATCGAACCAAGGGCAGTGAGAAAAACCCTTGAGGGAAGGAATTATAGAAGATGCTTGGACGTCACATCTCGGATGATCTCTAGGCCCTTAGCAACAAGGAAGGTCATTAGGGAGTCATCAGTCCTAAATAAGCGAATAATTACATCGCGTACGTTGCCAATTGGACTCGGCATCTGACAAACCTCCTTCTCTGAAATGCCACTGATAGTAACACGGGATTAAATTGTCAAATTCCTCCCAACATCTTGGTACTGGAACTGGCGACCTATAGGATTTATCTCGATGATATGGATCAATCCTTTCAAGGTAGGAGAAGATCCAGGCTACACAAGCCAGCTGGGTTCTTATATGCTGGTGTATCTAAATGCATAAATTATGCCTGTGTGTGGCAAAGATAAGGCCTATACCGAGCATCAGTGGGCATTGTAACTGTCTGAATAATCTCTAGTCTCAAAATTTCAGGCTGCTGATTGATAAACTAACATAACTTATTTGAATATGTAATGTTACAAGTAATAAACTGATATAAAAATCATCAAATAACCACAAGGGAAACTGACTGAATTTTAAAGTCATTAAAAAGTGAACAAAGACAAATTGACAGGAGCGGGATTCGAACCAGCGACCTCCTGAATACCGTATAGCGCTCTACCGACTGAGCTATCCAGCCCTACGTTGGTGGTGACCCTAATAGTATCTTTATTCGTTTGGCAGTCAGAAGCCATGAAACCAGGCACACACCGCCATAGTAATAAAGTAATAAACTGCTTCAAACTCGACTCATCAGCCAAAATAATGACCTGAAATTAAAAACAAAAATGCTTGGACGTAGGAGAGCCTGACGTGTTTCGATCCTAGCAAGACCCTGATAGCAAGACCCTTTTAAACGTCAGATCATTTTAAGCAAAAGAGCGGCAGCGCGACAATTTTGCGTTCGTGAGGGAAAACATGCTTGTTCCCACTGAAAACTTATCGTAAAATGCGTCAAGTCCACAGATCGAGAGACGCCACAACCACGGTGGGTCTGGCAATTTGCGTAGGTTCATAGCACCATAAGGGCATTCACCGCCTTTTGGGGGAAGACCGTCCGTGGTCGCACCAAAAATAGACCGTGAAAATCTTCCAGTTCACCCCAAGACGCCTTTAAAGAACCACTAAAGCCCTTCTCATCGTCAGTTCACAGCAATTAGGACTACAACCTGCAAGCATCTAGAGCCCCAAAGTGCATCATCAACTCTGGAACACAGGACTAATCCGCCACAGGCTTGCTCATTTATTTTTATCAGATGCCAGAAGGAATCATCGACATTTTAAGACAATTTACTTCAATACTGAAAGCAGAGTTTAAAAAAAGGAGTCTCTTTCCCGCAAGGGTACTGGAGTTCTCGAGCACACTCTGAAACAGGTGTACCGGGGATGATCAGCATATGCACCCAAAAGGAACTTCGGATTCAAAATGAAGGGGCATTAATGTCACCACTCTAGAGGGTTTTGTAAAGGTTTCACGATATGCTAGGAGTTCCATCAGCAAAAAAAAAACAAAAAAAAAAATGGCTATAGGGAATTCGCTGCACGATACTTAACCGTATGAATACTTCTGCAGGTTTTTTTTATTTTAAACTCGTTTGGTACATCACCAAATCTCGAGATTTAAAACTGCAGGTGGTGATGTACTGATGTATAAGCCTACATGACAACGACATGTTAGACCCTTTCCCCGTCTTACGCGAGTCTTCTTATTCGTTTTGCCAAATTCTGACGATTCTCTGCGGTAAATTTAACTCAATTCACTCAACACCAGCGCGCCAAGCAATCAAGTCTCTCTATGACTACCATTACTGATGGCACGGGCGCTGACAGATCAAAATACTCGGTATAACTTTCACCATCTAAATGGCGAAGAAAAAACAGGCACCTGGTCACTGCATCATTGACTGCAATTACATAGAGACCACTGTAATATCAGGGGTCGAGTTCACCAAACTCATCGTAACTTACTGTCAATCGTAGGAGGTATATGATGCATTGCAGCCCTACGTAGAAGTCGAAGGATACGATGGGTTATCCTTCGTATCTCGAGTTACGATCGATCGTAGGGCTTCGTGAAATCGACCACAGGTCACTAAACGTCATCCCCGGAGATAGTCTTTTTGCTATTCTGAGCTCTCGCTTCTTCTTTGATGAATTCATTATTTTCTTTTATATACATGCGATTTGATAGACTTATTTGAAGATATGGCAGAATATTATACACGGTACCGTAAACACATCGATGTCATTTTTTATTAACGCACGAGTGATCGGGACTACTGCAGTCCCCAAGTGACGTCAATGTAATCATTATGAGATTCGTTTCTTTGGGAAATTTAGAAAAGTGGAGAGGAAAAAGTGAAGGAAACAAAAAAAACCTGCAGACTGATTGAAGATTTCACTCTTCAAACCCAGCACGCAAACAACGCGTTATTAACAAAAATGACAGTGAGACGAGAAAATATTAATCATTTTTTAGGAACAGGTGGGATCATCTTGAAAAATGATGAATTTGTATTAATGAGCTGGCTTGGGCCTTGAGGGACACTAAGATTGTACACGGGACACTAAAAGGAAATCTAGGTGAACGAATTAAAGTATCCCATATAATGCGAGAAACATAAAACATAATTGTCTGGCCACAAAACAAAACAGAAGATCTAATTGCAACATCTCGTTTTTAAGTGTAATATATCATCACAGGAAGATTTCACTTCATAAACAGCAAGCCTTTAGACTTGACACTTAACAAAAACATTCGTTTTTGTCAACAATTCTGTAGAGTATATTAAAGATACATAATCCATGATTGGTTAAGATCACAGAACAGCACTCACACTTTGTCTGATCCAGCATGTACATGAAATGAAACCTCTGAAAAATTGAGCTCAATCGGACATCTGAGTCACGAGAAAATAGCGAAAACCCAACTCAATTTGTCTTATAAAACATAAAGAATGATTTTGATCTTACCCTGAGATCAAAACTGTTTTCGGACTTTGTTTGACTAATTTCTGGATAATGCAGCGTTTCAGGTGGAAATATTTTAACGGTATGTTTCTACCAGCACCATCTTCATACAATGACAGTTATACGTAAATCTGTGAACATTTCTATTTGGGTATGTTACCATTCCTGTACTGTACCTCAGTAAATGTGATGCATGCCGTTTTTCTTATAGCATATCATCACACAGCATGGCGATTCAACATCTCTATATAACACACAGAAGCAACCTGATACGTCGGCACCAACTATCACAGCCGTGGTACATTGGTCAATATTCGCCATGCGCTTGAACAACCCATATACACGGCGATTTAATGGCTGTCATGATTTACCGATGATATTTGATCACGGTTCATTTGGTGCAGCATTTTCTGCATGACGTGAGAGCTCGATCGTTTCATCTCACAGATCTTATTAGACGAGAGGGTTTTACAACCTACTACACACCCACGTATATCTATCTTTATAAGCAAGTGTTTGCATTAAAGGTAATATTATACTTCGGTAGTCAAAGAAATGCAGATTCGTGGGCAAAAATATCAAAGAAGATACAGTAACAGTCATCTGTGAAATTTCCAGTCCCATACGATGCACATTAATAATTGAGGAAACAGTAAAAAATTCCCATCAAGGGATTTTTAAACAGGATATCTTTTGTAGATAAATATAGCGTTTCAGGGGAAATATTTTAACGGTATGTTTCTACCATCATCATCTTTATACCCTGTAAAATATAGGTAAATTACGTGATGATTTCTGTTTTGGTACACTACCAAAGTGTGGTCGTACGTGTACCTTTAATGAGAACTTATCAATTCATTATTCGTGCATAAGGAGGTATAGTGAAATTATTTCACTATACCTCCTTATGCACGAATAATGAAGGCCAACATACTAATCATCTTGAGTAGACACATTCCCATGAAACTTGTTGTTTACGTGTAAGCTCCAAAGATAATTAGAAACAAGATAATGAAGAAGGGCACTCGCCCAAACAATTAATGATCTGTGTGTACAATATTATGCTCTTAAACCTTTGAGAAATACCCTGCTATGATTGAAACGTTAGGCCCTACTATAACCCATTGGAGCCAGGGGCCAATTTCATAGAGCTGCTTAAGCACAAACATTTGCTTAAACATGAAAAGTCTCTCTCGATCAAACAGGATTACCAACCAAATTTCCATGTGATGTTTACCGCTTTAGAATTGTATTCAGCCATTGTTTGCTGAGCACGACATTCACAAGGAGTTCTGGCTGGCATACTGATTTTATTTACCAAGGTTTTTGGAGCTTAAGCAAAATTTGGTAAGCAGTTAGCAGTATCTCCTGGGGTCACTCATAGAGCTGCTTAAGCACAAAACTATTGCATAAGCATGAAAAGTCTTCCATGATTAAAACTGGATGGTCAACCAAATGTTCATGTTATGATTACAGCTTTTGACTTGAGTGTATTCAGCCATTGTTTGCTGGCATTTTTGGTTGGCATACTGATTTTTTTAGTTGTTGGTGCTTAAGCAATAAGCACATTTTGGTGCTCAACAGCTCTATGAAATTGGCTCCTGCTCGTTATTTTGGTTGAAGGGTTAGAGCAGTTAGCAGTTTATCTCTTGTAAGGTGTAGGCCTATTGGGGTTCAATTATATTAGAATCATTTACCTTCATTTGAGAGTCTTGGCCGATACTCAGAAGTTGACACAAACGCCGGGCACTGCTCATGTAATCCCAGGCTTTCTGGTGATGGAGAATACCCGTCTGCGTGTAGAGGAAGATGAGGAGGCCCTTGGCTATGAAGCTTGTCACATCAATCCGACGTTGAAATGCCTTAATTCCACCCAGTTTGTAATAACACCGATGATGTTGGCTGTTTAAGTCCTCTCTCAACTGCAGGCGTTTCTTCGGTTTACTTCAACTGGTTTCGGCACATCTTCTGCTCAGTCACACCATGGATCGAGCTTGGAAGAGAACAGGGGGCCTGTGGTTGTTGGCAAAAGCTAGTGATTTAAACGGTCCTTATATCACTAGCTCAGACCGAAAGTTGATGCATCAAGCCCATCATTTACCACCTAAATCATGGAGGAAGGAAAATCAAATGAACATGAAAAATTACTTTAGACCTACACACAGTTACACGTGTATATCATGGCAATCTCCAGGCGTGTTGTGTTTTTTTTTCCTTCGTGCGCCGTTATAAAAAGAAAGCACTTTTATGCAATGTCATTTACCGGCTTCGAAATTATAAAGAGAGTGTGAAATTATTGTTTGTGCAAGACATATGACTCACTGTAAAGGTTCAGTTGTTCTCCAACAAAAGACGGCCTTCCCAGGATCGTATGGAGCACAATACGTCCATGTAAACACACCTATTCCTTAGATATTTACAAAGCAGAGTGTGCTACAGAGACGATAGTAGGGTACAGTGACTGAGTTTCATATTATGAGTCTTGTATACCGCCACCCGAGCGTGCATTTATTACCCTGCTCCAGTACAAACACCAGACTATTTTCTTGTCAACTCTTCGGGTCATTTTTTCCAGTCTGTTTGTAGATGTACTTACATTTTTTTTATGATGCCTGATGGGCCCTCGTAAGGTGGTTGTTATCAGATATAGGCCTTTGAGGGGTTGCCAGCAACGCCTTTACAACGATCTCATGTTGAAACAGTCACATTGGTTGGTGTTCATGTGCGTACAACTTGAAGCTATTTGGAGAACACGGCGTGAATTTTATGAGGCTTGTGCTGTGTACATGTTGAGCATTATTTGTACACGTCGGTGCAGCGGCGTGACAAGAGCCTAGCCGCAGGGTATTCCTATCTGGGGCACTCAGAAGTGGGAGGAGGACACTTTGACACGACTTTGACGCCAGGTCCGCTAGTTTAGGGATGCAGAATGCCGAGAGAATTTGCCAGGAAGAAGGAGCGGCTATTCTTTTTTATTCTTTGATGCGACAGGAATTCTTGATCTTCGAATTTTATTTTCAGAAACCTATCTTTCCTCCTGGCTTGAGAATTGGAGACTACTCTTTGATCCAGTTTCGTACTAAGAATATCAAAGTTCCTGACAGGAGGTAAAATGGCATGATGCTATCCTTTAGTGAGTTAGTACACAAGTAATAAGGAAACATCATACAATTGAATACTCTTTCATATTATGTCACTTGAAGTATTTATTCAGAATCCAAGATCTCAGAAATAATGATTCTTACTTACAGGATGACTTTAAGAGCCGGCCATATGAGGCAACTATTACAGGCAACTTGGAGGCAACCAACTACACTGCATGCGAGAGGAAAACATTTATGGTACTATCATGGAGCTTTTTTTATAGCTCCATGATGCCGGGTACAAAGAGTAATATTTCTGGTGGCTGTTTATCTCCAAGAAAATGTTATAAACATTTAAAGGTGAATGTTATTTGTTCTTGGAGATTGCCTATATTTTGCCTCGTGTAGCATGGGCCTTAGTTCACTTTTCACGGTCAAGTTTGAAAATAAAACTTGCAACAGTTTGGGCTTCATAGAGAAAGATATTTAAAAGAAAGCCATTGTTTTCTTAGAGTACAATGAAAGAGACAATACATTATTGTCTTAAAAGCACATTAAGAAAATGTTGCAGGTTATAAAAGATTGGCAAGATTCTTGAAAGGAAAGAATGAAGGAAAGTGTATTGCCTCTTCTGAGAAATGAAAGGGAAAAACAGAAAAGGCAAAAAGAAGAAAAGCTGAAACCACAAATAAAATGTGGAAAGAAATCAACTGGCATCGATTTGTTTTAAAACTCGCACTCAAGAAATTAACCCTTTTCGAAATTTGAGGTTTTTTTCTTTAGTATACACATGGCTATCTAGTTTTATAATTTGGAATGGTTAGATAATCAATGTGATTTTGAAATTCTACACTGCTTTCGCATGAAAGTTTTTTTTTTCTCTGTTTTTTTTTTCTTTTCTTTTTGTCAAAGAGTTTTGACATCAATTTCACCAAAAGTACAAGACTATCTTCACAATCATGTCAAATCATATCAGCGAGGATGTGAACATATCACTAGTTCATATATTAAGGTTCAATGCTTTGTCTTGTAACCGTTGTAAGTTTAAATATTTTCCAACTACAACGGCGCCAGCATAATTAAGATAATTATCTGGAAATATAGAAGTAAAATAGCATCGTGATACACCACGAAAGAGATTAAGAAAAGAAAAGTATACATTGTCAATGTGCAAGTATTTTTGCACATGACCTATTTTCTGTTTTTGGTTTGGTTTGGTTTTTAACAATCTCGCATTGTCAATATCAACGAGTTTTTACATCAACAAGTTCACTATACACGTTTCAAGCTGTCTTAAAATTATGGTTTGCATTTTAACATTGAATATTTTAACATATTAAGCATTGTATGATACACCACGAAAGATGTTAATAAAAGAAAACATACATTGTCAATGTTAACATATTTTTGCATTGAAAAAACCAAGTAATGCAAAGGGTATTTCCAATATACAGCCCGTTAGCCCCAGGTACTTTTCAACCAAATGTGCGCACACAAAAAAGAGATAGATAAAATGTCAATGCATTTATTTTTATGATCATTGGTTTTTTTTCTATGTGTTATTCTGATTCTCAAGTCCAATATATTGATGAGATGCATGGGTCACTGGAAAAAAAAAAGTTCAAAGCATTTTCCAGTCACTCATATTTCAAAGAGATGTAAACTCGAAAATTATGAAGAAATGTTAACTCGAATAAAAAATTCAGACTGCGAAGATCGGTTTTGCAGAATTATAAATTAATGCAATCGAATTGGTTGAAAAGACCGGTGGCTTAAGGAAATTTGCACAATTTCAATTTTAGCATGGCGAAAATGATCACCAAGAAGATCTGTACAATAACACAATCTTATATTTACCATGTTTACAGTTCAGTACAGTATAATTTTTTGTTTTCATAATTTCATTGTTGTGATTTGGTCTGCTTGTTTGTTAAAGTTTGTTTATTTGAGCTTTTGTGCATATTATACGATTCTCATTTTTTGATTTGAGAAATGTCATCATATTAATGTTTCCGTTTTTGTTATTGTTTTGTTTGAACTATTTTTCTGTGTGTTGCGTTTGTTTTTGTTTGTATTTCAGTTTAAGTTGTAATTTTGTTTCGTTTTTTGTTTATCTATAAGTAGTTTGCTAAAATAATTTGTCTGACAAATGCCTTCACCAAACCTTAATTTCCCCTTGACTTTTTCTTGTTTGTTTTATTTTGTTTCTTTGTTTGTTTACGATTGTATTGTATTATTTGTCGTCAGTCCATTTGAAATAGTTTTGTTTGTTTGCTTGTACTCGTCAACAACATGTCACTCTAAAAATTCAAATGTTATGCTTAATGATATCTTACACAACGAGAGAAGAGCATGCATATTGTGTGGGACTCGTGATAGGCTACATGAACATTGTGACCCGGTGTACCAAAATAAGGGGAGAAAGTTCAAATTAAAAACTTGTTTTCATTGCTGTTTGTCCTCTTCTGTTGAAATCTCAGACAATCAGATCGATCGTAAGTCTAGTTACGAAGGATAACCCACCGTATCATACGTAGGGCTGCAATGCATCATAAGTCCTACGATTGATAGTAAGTTACGATGAGTGTGGTGAAATCGACCCCAGGAGATTTTAATGGCATGTTAATAGTCAAATATTGTATTTAATACTGAGATGGACAGGTTGAAGAGTTCCCATTTGTTTTGTACACCAGGAGGACACATTGTGTAAATTTTTCTTTGACTTTGGCTTTATGTAGATCAAGACACTCATAAACAAAGACTATCACTGACACAGGTAATTTACCCGACTAGTGATGCGTTGAAGGTGCTTAATACAAAATGCTTTTGTTTTAAGACAGGTGCTAAGTTTTCAAGCACAAAATTTGGAAGAGAATTCAGTTTTTCCTTTTGTTTTTTGGACAGGTGCTAAGTTTTCAAGCACGACATATGGAAGAGATTTCAGTTTTTCCTTTCTTTTTTTTATAGGTGCTAAGTTATCAAGCACGAAATATGGAAGAAAATTCAGTTTTGTTTTTTTCTTTTTTTACAGGTGCTAAGTTTTCAAGCACGACATTTGAAAGAGAATTAAGTTGTTTTTTTTTGTTTTTTTTTACAGGTGCTCAGTTTTCAAGCACGACATTTGAAAGAGAATTCAGTTTTTTCTTTTGGTTTTTTTTTACAAGTGCTAAGTTTCCAAGCACGAAATTTGGAAGAAAATTCAAGAAGGATAGTATCCTGTGCTCAGACAAGTGAAAGTTAAATAGTAGATCGAATTGTAGTCCAATTGGACTGCCTGCCAAAGTCCCTATCACTGAGTCCATAATACATTATGCACGCTCTTCTTTCTTACAATTGTGACTTAATTACTGTTGACGACGAGACGAAGTCTTCGAAGGGGAACGGTGTGAAGGCGAAGGTGGAAGAGCCGGCAGGGCAGGCACCTGAGGAGCCGCCGCCGGTGGAGGCGGCTCGGCCTTGGCCATCTCAGAGATGAATTCCTCCAGCTTGGTGATGATGAGTTCCATGCTGGGTCGGGTTTTGGCGTACCTCCTCATGCAGGAGAACTCGCCGAAGAGTTTGAGGCACCGTAAGGAGGGTTCCGAGCTGGCCACGTCCACGAAGAGCTTGCCCAGGCTGTAGATGTCCGACTTGACTGTGAAGGAAGTGCGACCTTCCAGTATCTCTGGTGCACACTGGAGGTGTAGATGACAGACAAACCAACGTGAGTAAAAAGTACAAGTTTTCAAATTGACAAGATGACATCCGAAACGGCAGATTCGGCAAGGTTGCATTAGTTGGAGAAGTTTTGCTAACCTGTTTTGCAAATTTGTAGAAGTGGTCCTGCTCCTCCTTGGACATGACGAAGATGGGTCTGGACACGTTGATCTTCTGCGAGTTCCCGAGGTCGATGATCTTGCCGGTCCAGGGCACCTCTGATCCAGGAGGGTTGGGACACACCATGGCGTTCCCACAGTGCAAGTCATTATGAAGCCAGCCGGCATCGTGCAGCGCCTTCATTCCCTGGGCGATGTCACGGCAGACGTGTAGCCACTCCCTCGCTGTCAGGAGGTTGTACTCGTAGCGAGCCAGGTGGAAATTGTAGGCCGTGTCGGGCCCCAGGCCTCCGATCAGCTCCTGGGCGTACGAGCAGTAGTCAATGACGCCCACAAACTTGGGGAAGAAGGGGCAGTGGGATATGGCCTGCATGGCTGCGACCTCCTGAAGCATAAGGTGGTGGCTTTTGGTGAGCACCTTGACGGCAAGGAGGGTAGGGTCTCCCTGGCGGCGCATCAGCAGGACCTCGCCGTAGTTGCCTCGTCCTAGCACCACCTTCTTCCCCGAGCTCGACACGAGGAATTCCAGTTCGCTGGAGGCGATCTGAGGATAGGCCGTGAGATCTGGAACCCCGTTCGGAAGATTTGAGACCGTTGCTTGCTGGCCTGTTGCCCCCATGGGAGGGCTAACCTTCTTGGATGTCTTTGTTGCATTCTGCGGAGACGTCTTCTGGACAACGCTCGAAAGAGAAGCTTGACCCTTCTGCGATGCTGTTGTGTTCACAGTCGAGCCTGATGGTCTCTTCGAGCATGCAGCATGATATGGCTTTGGCTTTCCAGAAGACATCTCCTGTCTTGAAGAAGATTCAGGGCCAGAAGCTGGTGCTGTCTGTTGTCCTGGATGACACATCTTGTTTTCTGATGCAGTCTCCGAGGTCAATTTGTCCTGCTCCTTACCAGATGGCTCTCCAAGAGCCTTAGGTGAGGAAGTTTCCTCAAGTTTCGATTTGGATTCAGCATCGGCAATCGCCACTGACGTCAAGTGCTTCAGCTGCCCCACCATCTCCTTGGCCTTTCTTCCGTTCAGTTCGATTTCCTTTCGGTTGAGAATGAAACATCGGGATTTCAGGAGTGTGAATTAGAGTTCAGAAGTTCTCAGCATATTGAAAACTTAATAGGTATTATCAGGGATTGCATCAATCTTAGAAGCACTCTTGCACAGTTCGTCCTGTGTTTTCCTTTTGAAAATAATTATTCCACGTCACTATTTCAAAACTGAAGTCACAATTCGTCAATAACAACATCTGGAGTTCAACTTAAAGATTTAACTATCTTGGTGATGTTTATAAGTCCTCCACTCACCTTTGCTTCCTCCCTGGTGTAAGGAAGAACAACATCAGCCGCAAACATCATGCGGCGCATCTCCCGTCTGAGCTTGATGCAGCTCATCACCACAGCCAGCCACTGCGACAGGTCATCCGGAGACAGCCTTTTCATGACAACGTTGACGTCCATCTTCAGCTGAGGAGGAAAAAAGATGCGAGAGATTTTCAATAAGACGCTAATTCAGACGCTGGTGACGTGAGAGAGAGGGTGACTACTTTTGCTGATTTTGGAAGTTTTAAGCTTTTGTGTTTTTCTGAGTAGTTATCAAGAGCTGTTGAGAGAACTGAATTCAGTCTTTAATGTGTATGCTTACAGCACGACGTTGCTCATGCAGAGTTGGAAACTTTGCCGTCCTGCGGTGACAGTTCGCACCGGCTGCCTGGGTAGTGCTCGTTGCTGGTGGACCAGCTGGTCGTTCGCGTAAACTGCTGACCACCACAACAGTATCCTGTTGAGTCGTTGCTGAAGACTGTGGATTGTGAATTAAGAAAGAAATGGCGTCAGACATCAGGAAATGGATTATAGGACTGAAAAATCAAACAGTGATACAAATCAGATCAATGGCCTTCTCTGAATCATTATGAAAGGTGAAGATTATTGCTGTAAGAACTTACCTCATGAACTGAATCTTCGGGTTTCAGGTTGGGTTCAGAGATTGCATCTCCATCACCAGACACTCGGATTCCCTCCTCCTTTGCCGCCGGTGCCCCCGTGAACGAAGGGGAAGAGATGGCCGACGGCGCTGGAATGATGTCATCCTTGACTGGAGATGGAGCATGTAGCTCCGAGTTCGAGATCGACCCTTCTCCGTGGTCCTGAGATGTTGGAGCGAGTTGGGATGCCGGGCAGGCGGAGGAGGAATCATCTGTTGGGGTACGTTGTTGTGCTGGTCTCGAGATGGAATCTTCGTGAACAGATGTCCTGTCTCCACCCTCCATGGTCGCTGCCTCAGCTGTAGGAGAAGGGGACGATGAGGCTGGCGCCGGTGAGGAAGCATCAGTTGGAGATGTTGCTGTTGGACCTGAAGATGCTACTTCACCAGCGTCAGATGTTTTGTCTTCGTGCTCAAAGACTACAGATCTTACTTCTTGAGACGAAGACGGGGATGATGTGGCACCACTTCTCCGGACTGAAGATTTAGGTTCTGTCTTTGTGGGTGATCCTTCAAGGTGCGAAGTAGTGCCTGCATCATCTAACGCTCTCTCTTGCTTCACTGCTGAAGACATATTGGAAGAAGACAAAGTAGCTGGCGTTGATCCTCCAGTCTTTGACGAGTTGTCTTCATCCACCATGGCTTCTACTGGTTCTACTCTCTGTGCTGAAAGCGAGGTGGGGATGACTTCAGATGGAGAGACGTCATCTCCTGAGGCAGAAGAGACTGATGTCCTGTCGTTCGATGCCTCGTCTCCTGCTTTCTTCACAGATTGTGGTCCAGGCGATGTTGTGGCCGAAACCCTTGGAATTGATGTAGATACATCATGTCTTGAAGTCGAAGGTGGCGACACTCCTTCCAAGACTGAAGTGTCGTCGCCTGGGATCCTGTCTCCACTACCTCTCTCCCCTTCCACGGTCTTCGGTGATGAAGGAGAAGGTGATGACACTGACTCCGAGGTGGTGATCTTTGAAACAGGAGAAGGACCCAACAGCTTCAAGACGGCTCCTCCTCTCTCACAAGCTCTGTCTCCATCCTTGGTCTTTGGTTCCTGCGATGTGGACGCATCCAGGTTGGTCACAGAGACTGAGGATGAAGTAGGGTGAGACCGATCATCGTAGTTGACGATCAGACTCGCACGCTCCAGCTCCTGCGGTGAGGAAGAACGATCGACTGTCTGGTGGTCGCAGTCGAACTGAGGCACTCCGGGGATCGGGAGGGGTGCATAGCCAGAGGAAGGTCTGGAAGCCATGGCAGGTCTTGTTGCCACAGCAGCACTTCCTCGACGACTATGAACCATCTCAACCGGTGCTGGTGGCGCCTCTGTGAAAGAAGTGGAAAGTAAAGTTGGGTTAAGCTGAAATTCAACTTTGTCTTAAACTTAAAGCCAACCTCTGATTGAACTCAAAGAAGAGGATAACTGATCATGTTTTCAAGCACAAGCATCGAATGTGTGGAAATTGAGACTAAGCAATAACGAGAAATAGCCAAGTATGATTTGAAGCTTTGCTTTAGAGACAAAATGTATAAACTCTTTTCTAGATGTGTGGTTCTGAAAAGAACCTGTGAGAATTTTTCGATCTCGACGCTCTGGCCAGAACAATATTTTTGAAGTATCTCATCGCACCATCTCACCTTCTCCACCAGCTCCTTTCCCGGATTTCTTAGTCTTCAGAGCAAGGATGTTTCTGCTCCGGAAGGCCAGGTCACGGTGATCTCCTCCCTGTGACCTGGGTCGACCTCTCGTCGGCTCCTGTGATGATTCGAAGGGCTCAACGGTGGTCTTGATCCCGCGGCGACGGGGGACAAGAAGGCTTTGCAGTCTCGATGTCCACGGGCGGCGGGACCTGAAAACAAAACGGGGTGATGGGGGCAAATTTCAGGATGGAGTTGCCGAATAGAAATCATGACTGGCTGAGGCTAGAGCAAGCAAGAACACGTGCGCACTGGAATCGAAGTATTTATAAGCCAGCCAGTCAGTGTGAAACAAGGCTTGAATTAAACAACCTAAGTTGTTGAGGGGTGCCATGGCCTAGTGGTCTGGTGTGTCATACTCAAGATCTTGTGGTCAATATACAGATTGTGGGTTCGAATCCAGCCATGGGTTAGTGGTGCTTGCATTCTTGGGCAAGATGGTTTGTCACATAATTGCTCCTTTTCACCCAGGTGTAAATGGGTACCTGTGAGGTTAGAGTTTGTGTGCTTGATTAGCCTTCGTGCGCTTATAGCAGCCGGGGCTGTATACTCCCCAGGGAGTTGAGATGGTTTCAGGAATGAATAATAATGTAGCCCAATGACCAGGGGATAATAATAATTTGCTCCTTTGAATGGAACTTTCCAGATACTGTGCGCATTTTAAATGCTCTGATATTATTAAATTATTATTAAAAATTGCTTGAAACCTTTGTAAACATTGGTTTAAACAAGTGGAACGCCACTATAACGAACACCGCTATAACGAACATTTGGCTATACCGAACATCATCCTTGGCTCCCACATTTTATTTTCATTGTATAGGCATGCTGAACATTGTTCACTATAACGAACAATAACATAACGAACAATTTCTGTGCATCCTGGCGTGTTCATTATATGCGTTCCACTATAACATCATTCAGTAAATCAAATTAACAAAGCAATTGATTATAAAGACAACAGACAAAAAGAAATTGACACAGTTAAAAAAAAATTATAATTTCAAAGGAGACGAATCACAAAGCAGTCGATTACTAAGACAATTTAAAGAAAGAAATGGACACAGTTTTAAAAATGTTTTAATGCAAAAATTAACAATTACCATATAGATATGCATTTGTAAATGTAAATAAGATCATTTTCACTTCTAAACGGAGACGATTTTACGCTGAAGTCTGATGTTTCACATTGCTGTTGAAGAAAACGTATGATTTAAGCTTTCAATCTTTAAAGAAGATATCAAAGGTTTAAGCCAAAACAAAACTATAACTATGTTAAAGATGTCACTCTGATCTGACGAAAAAGTTTTCTGAAATCTTATAAAAAATTGTTGAAGATTTCCTGTTGACCTTTTCTGATAAGATAGATAGTTTATTGTAGGTGACATTCTGAGAACACTTCATCATCCAACTTCTCAAGTCGACACCGGCTTACTCTTACGTCACTGAAGCATTCGCCTGAAGTCCACACTGGTTTAATACCTTCACTAGTAGAACCAAAAACCTCACAAATTTTAAAATCAAGGAAAATGTTTGGGACAAGACAGTACACTTACCTGGTGATTTGGGGCAGGTGGACTTGCCCGTGGATGACAGGTGACACGTCATCGTCCTTGACAGGAGGGCATGAACTCGTCCGTTCGTGCAGGGGTGGCGCCGAGTTCTTACAAGACTGCCCGACCACGAACAGCTTGGAGTTAACCAAGTTGCTGGGCGCTGCTGCGGCTGCCAACGATGATGGTGTTGTCGGCAGCGGCGTGGCACCGCGGCGGTGGGCCGAGTCTTTGGCGCTGGGCAAGGGGCGGGGTTGGCGTGCTGTCGTGCTCGGTAAGGTTAGTGAGCCGTCGTTGGTCAGAGGCTGAACCTTGTTGCTACGAGGACGCCGAAGGGGAAGGAGTCTCCTGCCAAATGAAATCAGTGATACTTCGATCTTCACCATGCACTAATGTTCAACTCAAGTCTGTAGCATAGCAACAATGCACATTTGACGATCAAATGATGGATTTAGGATGACTTAAACTTGCATCAAATGGTACAAAGGTTTTGGACTAAGTTCTTCTGGCATAATTCCGAGAGTGCATCACTATCATCATTAGTGTGGCAACGACTCTGCAAATTTGACGATTAGCCAATGGATTTGGAAGCAAAACGTGCAACAATGTTGGCAAAGTGTTGGGCTAAGACCTTCTTGCATAGTTTCAATGATGTTTTCTTAGAGTGCATAATTATCACTATCATCTGTCGCATGTTCTTCTTTAGCCGACAGATATATCTGATGACTATGGGGGTTCCGTTTGATCTTCCTCATGTTATTAAACGAAAACCTCATGGATCAAAAACTCATGTCATGGATCTCGTCCAGACGTAACTCACCTGACATGGAGTCCTGTTAGGGGTGGTTTGAGATTCCGCTCGTCCTTGGCGGAATCAACTTGACGGTGGACATGTCCGGAGTGGGATACCCGCTGCAGGTCGGGTCCCCGGCCTGCAGCTCTAGATCTTGGTCGGGCATCTGCACCCCTCAGCCGGTTGTTCCTGGCCGAGTCCGGACCGAATCCTCTCCTGGGGGCGTCACGGGCACCACGGTACCCGGAGTTCTCATCACCAACGCCCCCGGCCGGAGAGCCGCCATTGGCTCCCGGTGGGATAGGTTCCACGTCAAAGTTTAGCTTACTGTAAATTATACGACACAACAGATAGAAAATCCTAATAAAAATTGCAATGTTATTCGAGGTATTTAAGGCCTTCATCTATCACATAAAGCTCCACTTTACCTCTCCAAATTTATTTATTTTAGATTGATATTGAAATTACTTCCTCCAGCTGCAAGTGCATTTTGAAACACAAAATACACAGGAAATTTAACAATTGGTAAGAATGATTATTTGACTTTGATCACCTTTCTTCTTTTAATAATGATTATTTCTTTATAAATTTTCAGCCGAAATCACACGGCTCATAATAAAGAGGTGGCATGTTTCAACTTTAAACACCTAGTATAATCAAACATAAATGCAACTGCTCTACAAAAACTACGATTTAGTAATCAATCTCTCTCAAGACATAGGCATAACTTCACAACATTTGCAAGTTTTTCATTCATTTACAATACAGTCATTTACAAATAAGCTACAAGTAGTTTATGTCTTGCATAGTATACATGGCATGACTATATGCAATACAGGTATACGTACCCACAAATCATCAATTTACAACAGTATTTCTTCGGAATACAATTTAATGAAATGAAGTAGTGAAACAAATTACTAAGTTTTCTTATGAAATGTTAATCAAAACATCAAACGATAAATACGTTGCATGAATCGAAATCAGTGCGGCGAGAGTTGGATCTTGACATCTTATCATCCAAGAACAACTTTCAAGTTCGGAAACAGGATTACTCATACTTTTTTTTATAAGAAAACATTCCTTCCGATCATAAGAACATTTAAAATGCACATCATGAAAATAATTCAGCGAAAATTCCACAGCAATCGGTGTTCATTTCGATAAAGACAACAAACACACAATCATGGCAGTCTCTAATATTTTTGACACATTCTGTTTTATTTTTTACACTTGTTTCAAACAAAATCAGCTGTGTAATTTTGTAGACTTCCATTCAACTTCAGATAATAATGATCGATAAATTACAATGATTTACATTAAAACAAATAAAAAAAACATTCAGGAATATAAACACTCATTCGGATTTTAAGAGGTGTATCAGAACGCTTGTCAGTGGAAAAGTTCTTCGCTAGTTTTATCGGACAAAAAATAATGCGCCGATAGCTTAAAAAATGCTGATTTTTTCCCAAGAGATGAAACAAAATGTTTCCTACCTGATTCTCTCAGAAAAAGCAGCCGCAAAGTTGTACATTTTCAAAACGCTTGAAAAGTTCGCTCGGAAGAATTTCACACAAGACTGGTCTCTGTGAATCGCATACACACACTGACCCGAAAACGTCAACACAAACACCACGTTGCCACTGGTAGCGCGCGGTGAGAATTAAGACGCAGGCGAAAAAGTTTCCAAGTTTGGCGCGCTCTTCGAAGTCGTCATTGTGACGTCACGGATTTCGTGACCTTTGATCTCTGAAGTACACGCGCTGTTGGTATGGCCGTTGTCAATCCGCAGTGCGCATGTCTTTAACCTGGCTCGGTAGGCTTGGCCATGAGGGCCGGGAAGAATGAATAATTTTCGATGATTTAAGTTGTGCATTCTGATAAAAGTCTCATTATTTTCATGTTTTAGTGTTAATCTCTAGAGCTCTCTTTTGGCACTTGGTGGAATTTAGTGTCCTTTGTGACTGGAAACTGTCGTTTCTGATATTTTTCTTTTACAAGTAATTTAACTGCTCAGCTGGAAACTGCTCATCCGCCAAAAAAAAAGATCTGATATTTTATAAAATGCTTGGAGTTAAGAGGGCCTGACACGTTTCGATCTTGAGCCAGATCTTTATCCTTCGACAACTCGATCCAAGCTTTTCTTTATAATCATTATTTAGGAGACAGCCAGAAAACAGTGAATTATTTATGGTATTCCTGGGCTCGCATGGTTCGAACCCCGCTCAATGCAGTCAATTGATTTCTTTGTTTACTTTTCAATGACTTAAAATAAATGCAGTTAGTTTCTTCACCTTGTTGTTATTTGACGACAACTTGAATGATTTTAATGAATTCTGACCATTATGACATTGTTCAAGTTCGTCATGGATGACAGGGATTCACATATTTAACCAGTTAGGGTAGACCCATGTCTTAGCCCACCAGCCCCTCATGAAACAATATTAAATCATGGAGCTAGCACCTTCTTAGTGATATTGTAGCGATTCGATGAGAAGATGAAATTAACAGTTTCACTATACTAAGAGTGCGGGTTGGACTATACTGTTATAGCTCAAAAATCAATGCGCCGAGCTCATAATTTTTTTATTCCCTCAAATTATTTTTAAATATGCATTTTGGGGATCATACAATTAATAGAATGACACGTTTTCACAGCCTGGGGCTCAGTGCTTCAAGCTGTTATGGAGACTTGAGGGGTAATTCGCTTTGGACGTGTAGGCCTATGGTTGCGCTTAATTCGAGTTTGGAAACTAAAATTGACATTTTGGGGGTGTTCTTTTAGGGCAATTAGCAAAAAATCTCCTCGGTTGACCCACCAAAAATTGAAACGAATCAGATAGATGAGGTTTCAAACTACCATTTGCAGTATTGTGCCAAAAACTGACAGAATCCTGAATGGGGTGTTTTAAACCGTGAAGTTGAGGTTTTTTTTTAAGGTCGGAGTGTTTTTTGCACCATGCGCCAAGCGTTTTACTTTCATTTATGTATACCGCCCTCAAGAAAAAAAAGTTTAGAAAAGTTTTACTCACTGGTACCCGTCACTTAGGCCTGTCGCGTATAGCCGTTCAAAATCAACGCGGTGGAACCAGCTAAACTACATGTAGTTAAAAAAGTTCACGTACAAAGTTTTGATTTGATGAACTCGAAATGATTTGATTTTAATTTTGATTTGAGATGTCTCCCACAGAATTGATCTATGTTTGCGTACTGTTATCATCGTTAGGATTTGGACAACTTATCAAATATGTCCAGAGTCCGGTACAGAAGCAGTTTATCTGCACGTCTGTCGGCGTTGTGATTGTGGGAGGGCTTTGTGGCTGGCAGGCTTATCATTCGGTGTTGTCGGTAGTTGCAGTGGTGGCCATTATTCGTGCAGGTGGGCCAAGGTTGGTAATTTATGACCGTACGATGTGGGCGGATTTTGGAAGAGGGAGCGGCCATTGTTATCGTTATTTTGTACTTATGGCCTAGGTTTAGACAAAGTATTTGTCCCAGTGCACCGTGTCTATATGAGCACTGTGCTCTTTGTGTGTATTCCGAGGAATGATGAATTAGGCTAGACAAAATTTGCAAGCAGACGACAAAATGGGGGGCGTGTCTTGTACAACTTACTAAGTAGGCCTAGGCCTAAGTTACTTGCTTCTATTTCTAAGCTTCAGCCTCAGAAAAATATTGACTTCAGCCATTCATGTTGAGGGCATAGTACAAGTAGGCCTACTACTAGCTAAACTAGCAATAATCTCCACCATATTCATTTAATAAGGTATAGGGCCTAGCCAGACCTATATCATAATTAAATTGTGCACTGCAAAATCAAAGATGCGCATGCCTTTCAACAAAATATGAAATTGGAAGGTTTCAAATTTCTGAATATATAGGCCCCCATTTTTTGTCATCATTTTACAGTTGCATAAATATGGAGGCCGTAATTCTGTACAAATAATAATACACATTATAAAAAATAATAGGGGGTCTATGTGTTAAATGTCCTACTCATGAACTCTTGTTTTTAAACTTTGTGCAGTTGTTTATGAAAATGCAAATGTTGCAAAAAAGGGGGCGGTCTTAGAATTCTTTAAAAGCTGTGCTGCCCTGTCTTTGCGCCATATTTTTTCATTTTATTTGACAGCTGATTTTCAGCATGAGAATTTTCTGTGTTTGTTTTTCCCGTTTCATTCAGGAATTGTCACCTCTGGTGCTTTGTGTTCTGTTTTTCCTACCTGCTTGTTTTCCGTCTTGGTCATCTGGTTGGTCTCCCAGCTCCTACAGGCTTCTCCAATGTGGTGCAGCTACTTCTAACGTTGAGAGTAAGCAAACGTAGACTCTATCCGCCAAAGTCACTGCACAACCGCTGCGATCGCTATAATTCACTGCAAATTGCACAACATTCCTTAAAAGAAACAAACAAAAACAATAAGAACGTAAATGAGAAATGCATTGTGGGGCAGTTACTCCAGTCATGCACGAAAGGGTCCATTCATGGGCCTTTTCAAATAGAGGCTTAGGATCAGGCTCCGGCACCATTTCGTGAATCCATTTTAAAATAACGGATATCAAAATAGAGGCTTTTGGCTGCGGTTCGAAAGTAGATTCTCTGGAATAAAAAGTAAAACAGAGCTTCAGCTTCAATGAAAACCACAACCTATATTTTCAGCTTATGGATGACGGAGCCTGAGCCCGAGCCTCTGTTTCAAAAAGGCCTAAAGTTGGGTCCCTTGGTGGCTGCTGTTTAATTAACAAAATCATGTTGTTGTTTCGTTGTGCTATATTTTAGATACTTATGTACTAAGGATTGCTTCTTTCTTTTTGAATCTTAGCTCGTTGGAATCTCCTTTGAAATACACGATGCGGAGGCTGCCAGGGCCAAAGCGAAAGACGAGAGCCTCAATCACAATCAACAGAATGGGAAACCGATCAATGACGTGTCCGTTATTGACGACCCCAGCATCGCCGATATCTGTCAATACTGCTTCTGCTATATTGGACTTTTCTCAGGTAGTTACTTTTCAGACAATATGTTTTCCATCCCAAGAGGGTCACCATGTGAAATCTGAATTTGGTTATAGACCTAAATGGTATAGTTTCTATCATTTTTAAAATTCCCCATCTCTTACAGTATTGCCTCCAATGGTTGCAAATTGTCCAGGCTGTGGATTAGTTGACCTCCCATCAACCATTAGGAAAGACTTTGTCGGCAAGTCGTTACAAGTCGCGGTGATCGTCTCTGCTTTCACACGACTCTCATGAAACATGCTCTACTTTCTCGTGCGACTCCTGGCTACGGCGAGATTTCGTCACGCGAGAAAGTAGAGCGGTTTCGCGAGAGTCGCATGAAAGCAGAGACGGTCACCGCGACTTGTTACGACTTGTTTTCAAGTCTACCATTAGGATGGCTCCCATTCTCCAGCCTTTTAAGAGCCTACTAAAAACTCAGCAGTTTGATCGGCCTAAACATTGTCTCTTGTCATTTGTTTTTTTGTCTGCAAGTTCCAACATATTTTTGTTGCATTTGATGTCTTTATGTACAGGTCCGTACTACACCTACAAGACGTACCATGACATGCTGCATTGCAGCAACTCCAGGTCCATACCGACCACCGGGCCGATACTCAAGAAACTTCAGACTCTTGTACCTCTTGCTGCTGGGTACGTTGCTCTGTCCTTCTCCAGGTATTCTTCGGCAGAGTTCTTCATGTCGGAGGACTTCTACACATACGGATATTTTCAAAGGTAGAGAGTTTCTCAACCACTAGTGGGTTTTGACTTCTATGTCCCTTTTCATAGCACAGCAGACCGGTCGTCGGCAATAAGCAGAAAATTCAATTTGTGTAAGTAGTTTGCTGTATAAATCAATGTGGCCATCCCACTTTAATGGTTAACTTATGAAGCATACTGCATACGAAATGTGGAACAGCGCCAGAAAAGCAACCTCCAAACCCCGTTCTAGATCCGCCACTGAAATGACTGGACATCTTCTTGGAGAATGCCTGGAACTGATTGCCTGTAAACTGTGTCATGCGACATGGGTCTTATTAAGACACAACAGGGCCAATGGTGAATGGGGTTGGCCTACGCCGATACACCTGTTATATGTGCTGCACATGGGGCTGCATAGCTACCTGTATGACTTAGAATGGGTTGGTTGTGTGGCCCATCGAAACACCCTAGCCTCTCTAAGGAGCTGTACTGTCACACTAACTCACCTTTAACTGAGCTTGTACAGAATCATGTTCTCTAATAACCCCTCCCTCTATTCGTCTCTTATCTCCTAGATTCTCTTTTACAGTAGTCCTCGTCACGGCATATCGTCTGCGCATGTACGCTGCCTGGCTGCTGGCTGAGTGTGTCTGCATTTCAGCAACATTAGGAGCTTATCCAGTGTCCACCAAGCCAAAAGTTGGTCTGGGACCCAGCATCAAACCTATAGCAGACAATGGGTAAGTGTCTAGATTTTAATATATGCAGATCAGGGGGAGTCGGGTTGATGGAATGTTACTGTCTAATACTGCCCTGTACCACTTCGATCCAAGGTTTAGGTATTGCGGCAATGCTTTTTATCTCAAGATGTGTAATAGACCATAGAGTTATATTAAATTACTAGAGCGCTAGCTCCGCATTTTCCATGCGTAGATGCTTTGAAGCCATCCTGGGTGCAGTCATTTTGAATTTGTGTGCGTGTCTGTGGAACAATAAAACTTTGCCTGCAATGCCTTTCGAAGAATGTACTCTAAATCCAACGTGCAAGTGTGTCGCAGCGTATTGGCTTCGATAACACACCTGTATAGAACACAAACACAGTATATGCAAATAGACGTACACAATTTTGTGTTTTCCATAGGTTTGTGCACAAATATGGATGCGCCCAGCAGGCATCACTCTGTGTACACCAGTCAGCGCTCTATTAAGTTAATATAGCTCTATGGTATAAATACATTTAATCAGCATCATGCCAGCCTAGTAACCTTCCCATTTCTCCACATACAGTCCCAGCAGTCATCATCAGCCGGTGGAGTACAACTACACCACAATACAGAACATTGACTGGTACGGCTGCGAGAGCACCACCGATTTCCGCAGCGCCATGCGGCACTGGAACATGACTGTCCAGTGGTGGTTGAAAAGATATGTTTATGTTCGGTTTCCCTACAGATCCTGGAGGTATGATATCCCATGGAAAAGGCGTGATTTGCATTTGTATGTTAATTGGAGACACTGTTTTATCGTTATTGTATCACTTGGAATCGGTGTAAACCTGGGGCCAATTTAATAGAGCTGCTTAAGCACAAAATTTGCTTAATCATGGAAAGTCTAGAGCTGTTGTAAGGCGCACAAAGGCTATAACAACACGCAAAGCCATCTCTACCCTCACAGGTACCCATTTACTTGTGGATGAAGAGGAGCAATATGTGGCAAACTTAGGCAAAGCATCTTGCCCAAGGACACAAGCACCGTTTACCCATGGCTGGATTCAAATCCACAATAGATCTGTTGATTGAGATTGTTGAGTACGACGCACCGGTCAACTAGCCCACAGCACCCCACCACAGAAACCCCACATAAAATATGTGTTTATGACACAAATCCAAACAATCCAGGGGTCCGCTTCACCAAACATGCCAAACTCATCTTAACTTGCTGTCAATCGTAGGACTTATTATGCATTGCAGCCCTACATAGGTTACCCTTTGTAACTCAGGTTACAATCAATCATAGGGCATCGTGAAATCACCCCCAGGTAGTCCTTTCCTCAATTTCAAGTCCTGTTGGTATATGTAGGACACAATTATTTTGGAACAAAGCTATAAGATGTTGCAGTCACATTCTTCTATGAAGACGACAAATGATGATGATGATTAAGACTGTTCTTTATCCCCCAATTCCCAGTACCTTTGTCACATTTCTGGTCAGTGGATACTGGCATGGCATCCATCCGGGCTACTTCCTCTGCTTCCTGACCACTCCCTTAATCCTCATCGCCGAAGACCGGATGCGTGTCTTCCGTCGCGGCGATGCAGTCTGGTACGACAGAGTGGGCTGGTTGATGAAGTGCTACACCTTCCAGTACGTCCACATGGGCTTCCAGCTGCTAGGACTCTGGCCGACTCTGCGCCACTGGGCATCCACGTACTTCTTGGGCCATTTACTGACGGCATTCTTCATAGTGGTGGCGTCGACCTACAAGCCCCAGAAGACGACTGCCAAGAAGGTAGAGTAAGATATGTATGGTTAACTTTCTTAAAGGTAACTTCATACTTTGGTTCACGGGCAAAAATATCAAGACCAATACAGTACATTCTATTTCTACAGTATTTCTGGTTTATTGCAGCCACTATCGCAGCTCTAAAGCTGAATTGAAATTGCATTTAATGAAAACTTTTAAAATTTTAAATTACCATATGACAGATAACAGTAACAGTCATCTGTGAAATTTCCAGTCCCATACTGTTCCTATTTTGTAAAGAAATTAAGAAAACAGTGAAAAAGGCTCAAGATATTTTCAAATCTTTCAACATTTTAAAATCTTGTTTTGGTCATTTGTTTTACTCTTTTCTTGATAAAAACAGCATTTCAGGCAGAACACGTGTAACAGTTTGTTTTTACCGTCACCATCTTTTATACCCTTGTAAAGTTATAGGTAAATCTGTGGAGATTTCTGTTTTGGTATGGTACCAAAGTATGATGTTACCTTCAAGAAGCTCACACGGTCTTTAGCCAATAGCTAATTGTATTACATCTCGTCCAATTCTTTGCCCCTGTAACCTATCAACTCGACCCACCGGTGGTTACCCACAATCAATTGTTCCCATCTATTTTACTTCAGTGTGTGTGGATATCTAACAATTGTTCCATAATGAAAATTTCAGGTCTCTCTATGTATTTTATACAGGGTCATTTAATAGTCAATAGTTAATATGAGGTTTGATGATGATGATGATGATGATGTACAGCATTTATATAGCGCCATTTATCTGTGTGAACTCATTCAAAGGCGCCAGCTCTACCAACAGTTATTAATCACTAAAATTGCTGAAAAAAGTAGGTTTTGAGGTCGGATTTGAAGCTAATAAAGTATTATAGGATGGTACAATTAAGATTGCCCATGCTGTATCTCATGTCCTCATAAACTCACAGTCGAATGACCCATTTGCCATAAAGATGCTGTCATGGGTGAATTTGGTGCCAAAATCACAACTGTCTCAACTCAGGAATTAAAAAAAGTTCTACAAATCAACTACAGGAAACATGTATGTACAGCAATGTACCTTTTTGCTAGAGCTGGGCCCACTTTGTGGCTCTGCTTTCTCTAAGCTTAGAGTCAGTGTTTCCGCTTATGGAAATTCTATGCTTAAATCCTATTCCGTGGAAACGCAAAGAATGTTCAGTTGTGCTTTTGCTTAGTTCACACAATAACTAAGGTTTTTTTACTTGCTCATAAAATGAACAACTTAAAATTTGTATACATGTATGTCCAAGTTAAACTTTGAAAAGACACTAATCAAACAACTAAATTTAAAAATAATGTTATTTAATTTGCTTGAAATATGAAACGGTCTTGTAATAATAGTATTCTGGGAACTTTTTGTTTTCCTTTTGTGACTAGAAATAATTAATTTAAGAATTTTGTAGTACAGTACAGTGTAGAGAAATAGATGCTTTATTTTTTATTTTATTTGTCTTTCAACAAAATATATTTTCAATGTGTGTTTAAATCTTTATTTTTGTGATTTTATACTCCAATTGACTAACAGGCCGCGCCCATGTACATATTTAAGTCAAGTTGGTCACAAAACGAATCATTCCTTCAAGATGACGATTGTAATTTGGATTTTGAAGCTACTGCCATTTTAATTTTGTTTGAATTAATTTATTGCCGTAGTACAAATTCCTTTTCATTTCTTTGTATCGGTGACATAAAGGGGATAAAATGTAGATTTTATTCGTATATTTTTCTAACAAATTAAATTATTATTTTAATCAGGTAAATTCGATTGTTTATTTACTGAAAGTACTATTATAATAATAATACTTGTTTGGGAAAAATATTAAGAAATGATTTGAAGATTCATAATTATTTGCTTGTACAAGTGTTTTTATTTAATCCCCCCCCCCGGCCCCCCCAGTTGCCAATCCTACTCCACCCATCAAATAGACCTAATGCGCGACCAATGGGAGACTTTGGAGAACCGGTCTTCAAGTCAACAGCGCACGCGCATGCACAACAGCGCAGGCGCAAAACAACGCGCGCATGCTCACAATTGCGTGCGCGTGCGCTGTTGACTTGAAAACCGATTCTCCAAAGTCTCCCATTGTGTCACGCATTTTGTACAGACGTATAAAACACACACAAAGCTATTTTGCTTGACCTCCATGGTTCGATATAAGGTTCCTATATCCATCACAATATATAGGCTCGTTTACTTATCCCCAGTGTTGCGGATAATGTATTAAAACAACATCACATGAAATCACATCAGAGTATGTTATTACAACAGTTTATTAACAAAATACCACAATGGTGAAATGTGAAGCTGGCGGTATTGAAGGGAAGTGTTCGGGTAAAAAGGCCAAGGAAAAAGGAAAGCGAGACCGCGCTGTATCACGGTGATATCCATCCGTCTGTTGTGTGCGCGTACTTGTACCTTTCGCAGGGTTCTCAGTTCTCACTACCGGATCTCACGTACCTTATTGTGAACAATAGACTATCACTTTCTCGACAGTTCCTTCCCATTGTCTGCAGCTAGATTTCCTGCTGTCTGATATTTCAGAGGCTAGCTAGGCGAGATGTCATCGCGGTCAAGTGTACAGACTCCGAAATAAAGAAACACTGGTTTCGATTTCTTTTCACGATTGGGGGGGGGGGATGATTGGTGATTTTGTGTCCTATGTGAGGGAGCGAAGCGACCGAGCCGGGGGAGGCTGTGGGAGGTGGGATACCCCTACCAAACCAGGGACTTTTTAATATATTGGGGGGGATATATCCCCCCCCCCCCCCCCACCAATCCCCCGGGATCGACACCCATGTAAAGAAAGATTTTGGGACTAAAGTGTATTCACCAATCGATAACTTCACTTACATTGGTAATAACATTCCCAAACAGAAATCTTCACAGATTTACGTATAACTTTCAGGATATGAAGATGGTGCTGGTAGAAACATACCGTCAAAAATATTTCCGGCTGAAATGGTGTATTTATCCCTAATTTAGTAAAACAAATACCGAAAACAGTTTTGATCTCGGGGTGAGATCCAAACCATTCTTCATGTCTTATAAGAAACATCGAGTCGGGTTTTCGCTATTTTTTCGATGGCCGATTGAGCTCAAATTTTCACAGGTTAATCATTTCTAGCACATGCTGGATCAGACAAAGTGTGAGTGCTCGGTTCTGTGGCCTCTACCGATCATGAATTAAGGCTTTCAATGGAACAGAGACCAATGCAGTTATAACCAGTATAGGTTTACTTTCCTGGGCATAAAGTTCAAGCTAGCCTAGTAAATAATTCTTGCAAAATTTACAGATAATAGGAGGAAATCGCGTCTCCAGCTTCTTCAATTGCAACATTTTTTTTATTGGGGACATATTGTATGTCGACCCAATTCACAGTTTGATTCCCTCTTGAATGTTCTCACGACATGATGCCGAACATGAATGAGGCACCTGGAGACGTGACAGGCCATCATCTGTGAACATCATAGGCTTGACCCAAGTCCGAATTACTTGCTTGTTGTCCCACTGGCTAGATATTGGGCGCCCTCTGCTCACTTGCAAGTAAAGTTCCACGCAAGCAGCTGCGGGCAATAATAGAGGGCGCAAACAAGCAGTTCGCTGACCCGACTTGAGCGAAGTCAACGCCTATTGTAACTATAATCCAGTGGTTTCACTTCTCGTTTTAATAAATAATATGTGAACCGTTACTTCCTCTTTTCAAGGAGAAAGAAAAAAGTATGGTTTTGTTTCCAGGCTGGCATAAAGTCGGAGTATGTTATTGGTTGATTATAGACATTGCACTGATGTCATAGAACAGAGAGCACGCTTATGACCAGAGGCCAATCTGTGATTTATGCGAATTGTTCGGGGCAGGCTGCCGTTTCTTCGGGCCTTTATATACGAGGGGCATTTGTGCGGTCGACACAGTGTTACTGATTCAATGAACATGGATTGCTTATCGAATGGCGAGTGTCGGCGATTACTGGACACTGGCTCGGGCAGCAGTAGTCCCTCCTCCTACAGCGGGTCCTCGGACGCTGTGCCGCTGCAGGACGTCACGTCCACTTTCGTCTCAACGCCGAATTCGACCCCGAGTCGCCGGGATCGCCGCAGCAGCAGACGCTGGTCGTGGCTGGTCTGGCTCTTGCTGAAAGTCATCGGGTTGTACAACTGCCGCCGCGTGGTGACCAGGCGCTGGTGCCACTGGTGCCGGTTGACGGCCCTCAAGCGCGCTCGAGGTGAGCGCCTGCTCCAGGAGGAGATGTCCCTTGATGGGGAGCCTGTGGATTGGTACGGGCATGGTCTCTACCCGGGCCAAGATGTGAGCGCCGTCACCGGATCCCTGGACGTAGAGAATTTCCTCTGCACCCCCGATGAAAACATGAACAGGGTCGTGAACATGGATCTGGAGTCACAGGAGAGTGACTGCGTGGTGTGCCAGACTGAATGGTGGGACTCGCGAGGGAGGCACCGGGCGTACACGGAAGGCGAAATCGGTTGGTATTGCATGTCAATTCCTCTATAAATGTCCAACTTATATTTTGACTATAAAAGTGTAGATGACAATTGCATTCATAAATCCCACTTCATTTTGAGTTCATGGCATTTTCTTTTAATCCAGTCCATTGTACAATGGTAGGCATCATGATAGAAATTGATCGATGCTCCATCTTCTTTGTCAGGTGTTGGAAGTTGGAATCACCCAGGCAGCACCCTACTCTCTGTCATCTGGCCATCGGCGCTGATTTGTCTCATTGCGTACGACTTCTTCTTCTTCCTCCGACAGTACTGGGGCAGAGAGAAGCAGCTTATTCGCTTGATCAGCTACTCCACCTACCTGCTCTTCAACATGTCCAGTCCCATACTGACTCTTGTTGCTAACATCCGTAACATCATGGTAGACCGCTGGGGGACGGAGCAGCGTCACGGGTTCAGTTGGTACGAATCCCTCGGTACGCAGTACATCGTCAAGCGACTGCAGTACTTGGACCTGGCTGAACGAGGCCTGCCCAATAAAGCTTACCTGGGAGTATGCCTGGTCTGGCCGTGTCTGAACGGAGCGTATCGCATCATCATCTACTTTGCTATCGTCGAGAATCCCATAGTGGATGCCCATACGCAGTTATCCCTGATGACCGGCATGGTGTGCTTGATCGTCTTCGGAAACTTCTGCTACCTGATCTCTCTCCTCCGACTGTCTTTCCAGAAGCAGATGCATCTTGAGCTGGCGTTCCTCTGGCGTCACACGGGAGAGTTGGACGTCTGCAGGCGTCGACTGCGACTCTTCGCGCAGGATCTGGGCAGCATGTGCCGGCTCGTCTCCACGTGGATCATCCTTGTGGTGGCCGTCTCCACCTGGGCCTTCACCACACAGGTGTGCTGGGATTACCTCATCATGAGCAACGGCTTCCACTTCCACAATGTCCCGCTAGCGGTTAACATCGACATCATGATCTGGTCGGAGAACATCATGTTCCTCTGCCTGCCTCTGTTGGCGATCGGCGGGACGGATCTCAATAGGATATGGGTCAAGTTCCACCGAAGCGTGAGTGGTATGAGGTGTAGGGTCCAAGAGCACTTCTGGGACAAGGTGGTCTGCTTCTGCGAGGAGCAGTCGCCGTTGTACAGTGTTCAAACACTGACGCTTGCATGTTCTGCTCTTGGCCTCTTCCTTGGTCTACACTTTGGAGAACAAAATGTGGAATACTGGATGAGACCAAACAATGTAAATTATACCCAAATAATCCCTTCCATGCCCGATACTCTTTCATAGATCGAAGTTTTGCAAAGAGGAAATGGCAAGAACGTCTTTGTGTCGAGTATGCATCGATTTCCATCATAGAAACTTATTATTTCGCTATAACTTTATTAAAATATTATTATTATATACGAAGAGCGTAAATTGATCGATATTATGCGCCCTATTATGATTCTCAGTTTGTAGTTTGCATACGAAACGTGACCACATTGGGTGATATAAACTACCACGACTGAATAACTTATCGAATTTGTTCGCCTTCATAATTATCATGTTACTCGATCTAGTGATTCTCTTGTAGGCCCCTATATAGGCTTAATTTGGGTGGAACATGATCAACTTCCATATATCTTTTCCTAGTACTATACTCGATTTATTTTACAAATTGCACCACTGTTAATATCCGTTTCTATATAAATATTTTTCCATTTAAATTGAAACATTGTACATAACCCTTTCTATGCCATGCGAGAAATATGAACTGCATCCAAATAACTAATTTACGGTACGATCAGCTACGGTAAGTACGGTAAGTTATCAGCTTATCGTACTATTATTAACGTCATGACTGTGTAATATAATTTGTTTTAAATTCTCTGTAGTGCTTAGTCTAGTTATGGGTGTATGCCTAGGTATTTTGGGGCGTTTAATAAAGCAAATAATATTATAGTATGGAAAAATATAACTCAAATAATAATAATAATAAATGGGGCGCAAATTCCGCCACATGTTGGCGCCCAATTAAGGCGCTTAGGCATTGTGGGTATTGGGATAAATGTACGTATAATTATGACTCTTAATTGTATAACGATATTAATTTTTCGTTCAAATTTTGCACTATCATCACGAACGTAAATTTAAATGAAATCATTGAAAGGAAGATTTCATTGTATTGTAATGTGCGCCGCAAAATGGATGATCACTAGCAATTCAATTTCATGCAAGCTTGTTTGAAGAAACGCCTCAGATTATTTCATACAATATAAAAATACATGCCATTGCGAAAGTGCAAACTTTAGCCAACGTACGAAACAATTCGGCTACACCAAATGGCGAGTACCACTTGTGAATGCAATTAATTAGGGAAACAAAAAGTGAAACATGGAACCTTTCTGCATAGAAACTTTCCATAATGTGCTTCACAGGTATTAAGTGGCGTATAACACGAAATTAAAGATGTGAACTTAAACTGTGTTCCTAAAGGAATTTAACTTGTTTCTGGGCAAATAAAAGCAAGACTATACCCCCCTGAGTGATTGCCTGAACGAATTAATTTAACCAGCTTCACTAACTTCACAACACTCCCCAGTGTTTAGTTTTAAAGTTTTAAACTGTATGAAGTTGATTATTGGCTACGGCTCAGTTTCACAAAAATGCATTTCTTTGGCTGCGGCTTATGCCGTTTTGCACAATATGGTAAATAATTTGTTTGTATTTTAATTTCAAGGAGTATTAAGGTAATTCAGTGCACAGTGTATCGCTTATATCAGATATGAAATTGACCAATGATACAAATGTCTGAAAACAGCTGACAGGGAGCATAAATAGTCTGAAATCTGAAAATCTCCTATCCTTTTGTACACATGAGCCTGTGAGGAAAAAAAAAAAATCTGAAATCCAAAACAAAAAAATCTGAAATGAGATTTTCATCTGAGAAATCTCATCCATGTTTATAAATTATCTCGAATGTCAGCTGTCAATTATACTTGGTAGAACTTCTATGCGACCCGCTTGCATCTTTAAGACGATGAATGGCGCAAGGGAAATCAAAATCAAATACCTTTATTGCAGTTTTAAAGATTATACGATATAGCTATAGGCATATCACTTTAAGTTTAAGCTCGGTGGAAACCGAGCCTTCTCCAATGTTTTATCTTTCATTTTCAGGGTGAAAATAAGAGCAAGGATAGTCATAAAGTATAGACCTACATCTATATATAATGTTTATATAATATAGCAGGTAAAACGAATGTGCAAGCAATATGGGTTTAGGCTATTCGTATAATGAAAATAAAACCAACCTTCGAAAAGCATGGTCGGTCTTATGCATGATGTATAGCAGAGTGAGGTATACTAGGATCTCCCGAAAAACGCAGCTATATTACTTTCAGGGACAATGAAGGCAAATTATGCTCACCATTGTACTCATAAACAGTCAATGTTTGTATGCTAATCACCACGATGAAGACAAATTACTGTATGCTATCAAATTATCAATATAATATTCCTTATGTAACAAATCGCAAATATTATTAATGCCCCGAAAACAGCGACGATAATAGAGCCAGTTTTCAGTTTTTCACTTCGATAAGTCCAAATTCTTGACATGTGATTAAAAACTCCGGGAAATCGGTAGTTTAAACTCTTTTTAAAAAGTCAGGAAGTTGGACGTGAACATTTCAGAGCCAGCTCACTTTCTATAAGGAAAGTAAATCAACCATGCATTTAAAAGGAAGTCGTCCTGAGTGAAACGGAACAAGCGTTGATATTAATTATTATACATTCTGTTTGGGTTTCTTATATCAAAACAAAATCATGTATAAAGAAAGAGATTATGAACATATAGTTTTTGGATTACAGTATGGAACCACATCAGTATTTATCGGGATAAAAACCCAATTATTGCTGAAATTACTGTTTAATTGTTAGAAAGGCATAGGTTAGAAAGTTTACTCATTATAAAAATATGGCGTTTTGGGATAGGTTATCCGGACAATTTGGTTATTTGGAATGCAAAAAGAGTCCCACAGAAGGAATGGAATGCAATGTACATATAAAACACATTATAAAGCCTATATTATGAATATTTGAAGTGGTTTGTTTTACGAGTGTTAAGTTGTATATTCAATTAACTTTTACTTTTGCTGTTGGCCTGTTGTCTCTGAATGTAATTGCATTTCCTTGCATTTCAGGTCTTTTTAACTCATGGTCTGTTCTTGTGTAATCATTATGTGAATGCCGAATAAATAACAACAAATAAACAATTATGGCTTTGTTGTTAATTTCTACCGCTGTGACGTCAAACTTATTCAAAGGCTGAATGGAGTACTATACCTTCCCACACAGATTAGGGTCCAATTACTATATACAGGGTGTCCCAGAAAAAGCGAAACACTGTGTCGGGACCCAGTATGTTAAAATTAAACTGTTTATCACTTCAAGATTCAGATATGTGATACAGTCATGTCTTGGCTATCACCATGTAGAATTTAAGCAAAATCGGGCTGAAATTGGCGAAAATGTGACCAATTGAAGAGTAGGCCTATACTCCTTAAAAACAAATTTGCAAGGATAACACGCAGAGTGGCCAATACACACATAATGTGTATGAAAGAAAGATGGACATCGGATTTTGAGGTTGGGTAATTCAGTCTTAGTTTTTTTCACTCAATTTTAGTCCAATTTTGCTCAAATTCAACATGGTGATAGCCAAGATATGGCTTTATCACATATCTGAATCTTGAAGTGATAAACAGTTTATTTTTTATATAATAGTTCTCGACACAAGTGTTGCGTTGGGTTTTTTTTTTGGGGGGGGGGGGACACCCTGTATAGCTAGTTTCCTAATAAAACTGAAAGATCAACTAACAAAATGCGTGTGACGTTGAATGTTTTATTGTCTTTCTCCTCTAGTAACTTCCAAAGGCAAAGAGAATGAATTTCAGTACGAAATGACGTGAGACTGGATGGTTCATTGCATTCAGGCGTTATGCATGACCGGATCCATCGATAGGGATTTTTAAGGTCTAATGATCACTTTTCATTTTGAAAAAAGAATACATAAAGAATTCCTGCCGAAAAGGTCATGGATATCATATACCAGGGTTTACATACATCCTGCATGTACAAACCCGAGGAAGTATCTGTCAAAATAAAATTGACTTCCATGTATTTCGTCGTATATGTTACTGAAAAACTGTGAAGTTCAAGTCCTTTTGTAAAGTAACATAAATTATCATAATGCAGAAAAATACACAAAACATTGAGGGCCATTCTACATTTAGTAAAGGGATCTGTTTGCGAAAACACCATGTAAGAATCGTTCGTACTTTTGCGCTTATTATTTCGTTGCACTTCTCGTATAAGCTCTCAACGTTTCGACTAGCCTGCTCCAGTCATCACCAGGCGACAACTACTGTGGCAGATTGAAGCACTGTAATTTGTGCACACCCATGATGTTGTAGGTTAAATTGCTTACTAATCATCATGGTGGGGTTTGGAGCAATTGGTTTACTTGGACTCTGGAGTCTGGACAGTCCTTGGAAAATATTCTACTCAGGTCAAAACTGTTCATGTTTAAGTATACCCAGCCTAAATAAATTTACTTTTCATAACTGCATGTATCTTACTTTTTATTCTGCTACACCAAACTTGGCCAAACACCAAACAAAAACTAAGGAACCTGGATGACTTGGTAAAAAACAAACACACACAAGCCACAAAACATTAGTCAAAGTTTTATCACATTAACATGTCATAAATCCCTTTCTCGATCTGCTGTATCCGGCAGAAACTATATTTCCGGTGCAGCATGTAAATCTTCAGGATGTTTTTGGGACTTGGCCCAAGTTCATCAGGGCACTTAAAAGTACAATACACGATTGGTAAAATTCACAGAACAGCACTCACACTTTTGTCTGATCAAACATGTATATCATGGAATAATAAACCTGTGAAAATTTGAGCTCAATCGGACATCTGAGTCACGAGAAAAATAGTGAAAACCCGACTAAATTTTTCTTATAAAACATAAAGAATGATTTGGATCTTACTCCGAGATCAAAACTGTTTTCAGTCTTTGTTTGACTAATTTCTAGGTAAATACAGCATTTCAGGCAGAGATATTTTAACGGTATGTTTTGACCATCACCATCTTCATATCCTGAAAGTTATACGTAAATCTGTGAACATTTCTGTTTGTTACCAATCCTTTACTAATGGCTTTAATAAGCCATAGCCTGTAGAGTGCTGCATTGGGGAACATTCTGGGGAAGTACCCAGTAAAAAAAATCAATAAATCAATAAAATGACGGCGGGGAATCCGATTAAGATGTCATATTAACCTCATACCTCATTTCCCCTAAATCCCCGTCTGTACCCTTATCTGACAGTGGTGGGACTGTCCCTTCTCCCGATTTTTCTTTCTCTTCACTTCCTCTTCGACCCCTCTTCCCCGTCACTTGGTACTAGGACATTTTAACTTCACAAACTCTCACTTAGCTCCTGGCCTCTTTAACCTCTCGTTGTCCTATACCAAGTCAGAGGAGGGACGCTGTATCCGGCAGAAGAATCTATTTCTGGTGCTGCATGCAACTCTTGGGACTGAAACCTCATGGGATCCCAACTTGGACCAAGTCCAGGACAAATGTGATATGCCTCAACTTTGCACAGTGTCGCTTTGGGAGCATTCTGGGGAAGTTCTTAGTCTCACTAAGATAAATTAAGTGCAGGGTTAAGGTGGCATGATAACCTCGTACAAATTTCCCCAAAATCCCCGACTGTAACTCCGCGTGACAGTGATGGGACTTTCCCTCGTCCATCGTCGGCCCGACTCTTCCCTCTCCTTACTACTTCCTCTTCCACTCTTCTTCCCCGTCCTTGGGGACTGGGACTTTTTTAACTTAACGACCTCTCCCTTGACCTTTGACCTCTTGAACCTCTCGTTGGTGGTCTGGTTTGAAGCCAGGAGGAAGAGATGGTACAAGAGGAAGAAGACAATGAGGATGCTCAGTAGAAGAAGGGAAGTTAGAAGGAAAACCACGGCTGGTAACTGCATAAAGAGATGCTATAAAAAAATTAAAAATGGAGGGGGGACAGACAAAAAAAAAAAAATTAAAACAACGTAAAAAAAAGAAGTGAAAAGTGAACAAAGAAAAATTGACTAAAGTGGGATTCAAACCAGTGACCTCTGTATACAATACAGGCGCTCTACCAGGCGCGGTTCTAGAGCCAAAATTTTTGGGGGGCTAGAAGAGCCATTATTTTTTGGGGGGGCTAGAAGACCCAATATTTTGGGTTCTTCAAACACTCGCTTCTGCTATGTCTTATTAGGGGTCTAAAAACATGCACATTATAGCCCACACAACGCGTTTTTATGTAATTGGCGCTTAATAACGGGAAAAATCCAGTATTTTCAAGAATTTTTTTTTTCACTTGCATTTTTTTGGGGGGGCTAGACAAAATTTTTGGGGGGCTACAGCCCCCCCTAGCCCCCCCCCCCCCGTAGAACCGCGCCTGCGCTCTACCAACTGAGCTATCCAGCTCTACGTTTGGTGGTGATCCCAATAGCCAATTATCTTTGTTCCCCAAAACAAAGAAAGACGGATGGGAAAAAACACGTATAAGGAAACATTTTCTTTTCTCCATTAAAAAAGATAAAAAATCGAAATAATTCCAGGGGATTAGAATCAGGACTTCATACAGTATGTTACTTGATGGCGGTTTGTAATTAACAAAATAGACCACATGGCATGGCTTCAAAATGTGCTTCTGAAAACAAGTTTCCTGGCACACCTCAGGGAACTAAGTGAAAACACCACAGCGTGATAGCTGAGACCTCATGGATCATATTAAAAAGAAGCTTATAATAAAGTTAACTAGAGGCCTTCATGGTGTCTGTGGCCCTTCTCCAAATCCTTGGCTTTGGCATGATGATCCCACCCCTGACACCAATTTTAAAGGCTGGTATCGAAGATGCATTTGGCCATGCATGGCTTCAAAGTAGATTCTCTGACTGAACTTCTGAAGCAAATTATGAGGCTTCAAGCCTTCAACACCAGCAAAAAGCGAGAAACGATATTTTCATCTTTAGGATGACGGAGAGAGGGCCTAAACTGAAGCCTTGGAGTAAAGCAAGGGGCTGTTCTCATTGAAGCGCATAGGTTTACTTTTTACATCAATACCTTGGACTTTGTTTAATGTGATGTGGATGAGCCCGACATAATTAGCCAGCTATAAGGACACAGACAGCTTTGCTATTTTTAACCACAGGATTATAGACCATTGGGAAGGTATTTCTTCTTTCACTTTCAGTAAGAATCAAGCTTATGTACAGGAACTGCTTGACATGAACAAATGTATGGCAACTCCCTTCCAGACGAAAGTTGGATGCAAAGGTTCATTTTGGTATAAAGTACTGGGGAGTGTGTGGCCACACACAAACACCAAGCAAATAGCTGACATTTCAAGATTGGGTTCCGATTTTTAAAGAGCAATTGTACAAAAAGATGAAATTCTGAGTTAAATTAATCTAAAAAACAAAACCACAAAAAACCCTGAAATCAGCTAAAATGCTGAATTCTCGCACACCAATAAGTACAAGAGTCTGAGTTGTCTGAGCAGGGTATCAGAATCAGATCAGATAGATAACAAAAATATTGTCTTAAAATTAAAGAACAAAAGGTACAATGTTTATTGTTGAATTTTTAATCAAATTTAATTTTTAAAAAATGTATGTTTTTATTGTTTAAATTTTAAAGTTTACCTATCACTGCACTCCCATCATAACTGAGGCTGCACTGACCAGGGGCCAATTTCATAGAGCTGCTTTAAGAACCAAAATTTGTTTAAGCACCAATTCACAAAAACTTTGGTAAATAAATCAGTATGCCAGCCAAAACTCTTTGCAAATGTTATGTTCAGCACACAATGGCCAAACATGAGTCAAAAGCAGCAAACATCACATGGAAATTTGGTTAGGCAATTCTGTTTGATAAAGGAAGACTTTTCATGCTTAAGCAAATTTTGTGCTTAAGCAGCTCTATGAAATTGCCCCAGACACCAGGGGCCACTCATCAGCACTCACCTGAAAAACAATCCGCATATTGACCCGATGATAGTTTCCGTCCGGCCCGAGGTAGCTGGCGTCCCATAAACCAGATCTGGCCGCAGCGGCCTGCAGCATGCAGCCCATGACGTAGGACACGTAAGTGATCAGCACGATGATACTGATCAGGAGAAGGAGGAAGAAACGAACGTTTCGTCCTCCGATGCAGTTGTTGACCCAGGAGCAGTGGTGGTCAAAGCGGTAGACGCAGTGGTCGCAATAGGCTGGACATTACAGAGAGATCAATATAAAGCGGTCAGTCCAGCTATATACAGGCCTTGAATTTGGTTCTGAAAGGGGCAAGGCCACTTTTCCATTGCAAGGAGCACTTCCATTGGAACATCATAATGTCTATGGAAACATTTGAAGGGGGCACCAAGGCCAAGAACCAGGGCAACGAAGGCCATAAAAACTTTTGAAATTGTCACCTTAATTTTGACATTTTGAAGTGCAATCTTCAATGACTTAAATAGGAAGTTCAAAACTTAAATATTTTTGGCTCAAAAGCATTTTCCACAGCACATTAATGATAAACACATTCTTATGTCAAATTACTTAACGATCAAAAGCTTTTAAAATTTGAAACTGAGAGGTATGTGAAACTTCTTACTGCAATGCTTTGACCGAGCCGGTTTAGCAAACTTGCAAGTTCTGCAGTTTAATCCCTCGATGTACAAAACGCCATCGTAGGGAAATAGACGGGCATATCTGTGGTGATTCTTTGTGGTAATGACGCCGGCATCACTCCAACAGCACGTGGCATACAGGGCCAGGTTGACGGCCATGGCAGCGTAGGGTGTGATGATGTGGACTGTAGGGAGACCGAGCGCTACTGCCATGGGGTGGACCTTGGTCGCAAACACCCACAGGACTCCGGAGAAGATGGCAAGGTATAGAGCCTGGATGCAGTGATTCCTGTAAAAACAAGAATGGACTTGAGACTTGAGACTATAACCTCATGAGGGATAGCCCCTTCCATGCACACTGAGCATGCATAGCTTCAGCCAGCAAAACATGGCCACGGATCCTTGGCTGTGTCATAAATCTCTGGCTAGGGCTCCAAATAACACACAAGTCTATGGAAATGGCTGCAGTCACTGGCTAGTGGCTACCATAGGGTTGTGTGTAATTTGATGCCGCAGCCGGAAATTTGGGACACTGCCCTTCTCTCTACATAATTATTAACCGTTATATTTGTGGTTGTGTGCCACCAAGAGAGGGCGCCAGGGAGGCACCAATCTGTCGGCAACCAAACTTTACTTTGGGATTTACTTTTAAGTTAAAGAAAATGATGTCATTCGATTTAAAACTTACTTTTTAAAAAACAAATACGTGATGACATTGCGAAGAAGTTGCTGCATTTTTTCAGGGAAGCAGACGTAAAATATGAATGCTATCATCTGTAAGTAAAGATGGGAAAAGAATATGCAGTTTAGGAAATTTCCATACCATTCGCACATTTCAAATCATGTACAATTTAGAGTGAAAGAAAGAAAAAACATAAAAATGAAATCAATTTAGTTTGAGGATATCAAGGTGTCCATTGTCCAGTGTCCAAAATAGGAGCAACAACTTTTCATAATTTCATGGCTCTGGTTGAGCATGATGCGCATAGTTTGTGTAACTATAAAGCTAGCATGTTAAGCTAGCATAAAACGATTGAAGATCATATAATCACCAAATTCTGGGGGTAAGCACTAAGCAGAGCCATACATGTACATGAATTACCAGACACACGGCCAGGGGCCAATTTCATAAAACTGTTAAGCACAACAATTTGCTAAGCATGACATTTCTGTCTTAATAAAAACAGGGTTAACAGCCAAATTTCCACGTGTTGTGTATCGCTTGTGATTGTTCTTTGGCTGTTGTTCGCTGACCATGAATATCAAATAGATTTTTTAATGGTGGTTTTGTTTTATTGGGCAAGTCATTTTTGTGCTAAGCAAATTTTTGTGCTTAACAGTTTTATGAAATTGGACCCTGGCCACGTTTTCTCTGAGTCTGAGCTCACAATCTGAGTCATGTCATTCGCTCACCTTAACCACTGCATTGTGCATCTTCCCAATGACACCATCGCGATGGAACTCACTGTCTCCACACAGTATGATGTAGCTGCTTAGCAGAAAGAATACCATGTACCCAATAGCCAGTGTCATGAAATCAGCCATTTCAGTCTTAAATACTTCTTCTTCTTGTACTTTTAGCTTGACTGGGTCTGAGTGAAGTTCAAGTCGACGTCAAATTAAGTTGTTTGCGGCAGTCCTAAAAAGTAGGTCGCTGAAAGAGACACAAAATCTGCATACAATGACATCAAAGAAGAAAAGCTGTCAAGTGTCATTATTGGAAATTGTAATGACTTACTGAATTAGTGTACTATAACGTTAAACCATATTAGAAATTTAGCTGCAGTATTCTGTAGCCCTATTATGCCTATATTACTCCTTATTTAAAATTCTGACATTGTCGTCCCATAATACAACGACAATGTCACAATTGTAAACAAGGAGTAATATTATAGGCTAGGGGTTAGTGCAGCTTATAATGCTTACCATGCTAATAATGGCTAACTTAATTACTTTTTACTAACGTTAGTGTCAGTGACTGCGTCCCCTGAATTATTGGGGATTGTAGCTTTACGGGTCCTAAAACTATAAAGGAAAGGAAACTACTATTTGAAAAGTAACTTACCTACATATACTTCGTTGGTCTCCTCCTCTATATTACCAAGCTTAAATTTTTGGAAAGAGGGCAGGGCTTTGATTTTTGAGGGAAATTATGGGGTAAAAACGGTAACCAAGATTGTACCATTTCACCGCCGCACGGACGGCCGCAGACGAGAATAGTCTGGTTTCCACTCTGACATTTTGAGGACTCTTGGTCTGTTGGGTCTGGGCACTAGACTAACCAGACCAGACAAAATGGCCTCACGCGATCAGACGGTCTGTTTTAAAGTTTACAAGAAGCGCGTAAGAAAATTGAATTTTAACCCTGAAATGTTTAACAAATTTCTTCAATGTAGGCTTTTAAGGACCTAGGAACATTTGCTGAAAGTCAAAAGTATCATTTTTGAGGAGTAGAAGTTAGTTCAGAGCCAAAAAAATCAATGTGTTTTGGGATCCCGTAAACCCACAATCGCCGAATTATTACTACAATAGTAAGGCTAACGTTAAAATTAGGCCTAACGCCTTCCTACTCGTTAAGACGTTAGGCCTACTTCGACCCACCCGTAATTTTGTAAACCAAGGGGGTAGAAAAGCTATCAAAATCCTGCATCCAGAGCCGGGTGTCTAGATATCCAGGGTCAAGTTTACATTAGCTAAATAACAACTAACTAAATTGGAACATTAATCCAAACAAAACTCACTTTTTTGCGAGCAGACGACTTTCAGAAGTTTCTAGTTTTGGGTCAACGCTGAGAAAGAGCGCCCTCTAATGTCAGGTCACTGAAATTGAAAAACAATGATGTGGGCGAAGTCTGGGAACTTGACTGAATGTTACTGTCTATGCCAAACATAATCAACGACCGTTTTATGTCTCAACTCATGTTAGTCAACGCAAGCTCTATGGGCTTTTCTATAAGCGTAACGTAAACAGTCGTTTGGCATAGTCAGTGATATACGGTCAAGTTCCCAGTCTTCGTAATATGGTTTGTACACGGGTTCATAGCTAAAGCGTGTGAGGATTTTTCCAATGTTTATTTGTGAGTCATCAGTCAACAACTTTGTGCATGTTAAAAAAATTGACATATGCGACAAATTTCTCGAAATTGAAATCAAAAAAATAATCGTAAGTACCACTGAAGTATCACTTGTTCATCTTTGACATGTGTAGAAGCTGCGAAAGTGTGAGGTGCTTTTAATTTATGCATGGAATGTTTTGATCGACTTGATTTGGTTTCAGGCATTTTTGACTTTTGTTGTTTTGAGGCGAGGCTGTTTTTCTGATTAAAGGGATTGCATACGTTTGGTAATTTGAGCCTATTGTTTGTTTCAAACCAATATAATTGTATATATATACCATAAAACTAACCTGTGAAAGTTTCAATTCAAAAGGAGGTAGAGTTTGTGAGATTTTGGCGACAAACTAGAGCGGTTATTTCACGCCAGATAACAGTTAGTCAATAGCTGAGAAGCGTTACGGCCATAACGCTTCTCAGATTCATAATTTTTGGAGATAAAAAGTGACATATTTTTCCATAACCGCGGTACTTCGAATTGAACGTTTCTCAATATGCATTATACTATCCAAAGCAGCTGTACTCCTCACCAAGTAAGTTTTTATTGCCATAAATTTTCAGAGTCATACCAAACGTATGCAATGCCTTTAACAAAAGGCCTACCAATGGGCCTAGGCCTACTACTCTAAACATGAAGGTAGAATTAATTCCCCATCGTCTAATCATAGAGCTACCTCTAGTCTAGACCAAGTAACTTGGGCGCTGAACTCCCTTTTTTAATTTTGGGGTTGACGGTCGGTCTAGACAGACCGTACTTGGTCTAGCTCTAGTCCTAGGTCTATCTAATTTATAGGCCTACTTAGCTGCGTGGAACGTTGACCTACATGTACGTGGGTTACGTAATCGTAACGATCATGGTCCCAGTCCCCATGTCGATGTCAGACCTTACAAATTTACGATCTTCACAAATAGTAAATACTGCTAAATAAACTCTCTTTTTTAATTGGGCGGGGGGGGGGGGGGGGTGTTGACGGTCGGTCTAGAACCCCAGAGAATCCATATACAACAAAGTCATCACAAATCAGCTTGAAAATCGCCCCATCTCTGCTCTGATTCTCAGGGATGAAATACAGCTTGTTTATTTATACTCACAATCATTCTGTGTGATGAAAATGGATGTTTTCTGACGGAAAACCAGACAATCACGTTAGCGCGGTGGCCATCTTTTTTTATTTGAGATGTCAGAAGACATCGATTTTCATCAAACGGAATGATCGTGAGTACAAACAAATAAGCAGCATTTCATCCCTAACACAATCAAAGAAGAGATGGAGCGATTTCAAGCTGATTTGTGATGTCTTTGTTGTCATTTGGGGACATTTTCGGCATAAGTAGCATGCAGTAAACATTTTTCTGTGTGCAAAACGCTTAACCCTATGAGTATGGCATTTTCTTGGGGCGCTAGACCGACCGTCAAACCCCCAAAATTCAAAAAGGGAGTTCTGCGCCCCAGTTATTGTGTCTAGGATGCCGTCATCCTTGGGTTTCATTAAAACTTGTAAAATAATCATTGCAATTTTCACTTTCAGGATTACATCCATCCTACAACAAGCACTGACCACAACATTCTTCTCGGGGGTTAATACGCCGTCACGGTCCTGCAGCTCTAGAGGATCGCAAGACATCATGGCAGAAATGGCAGATACAACGCTCCCATCTCGGTACAAGGCGGCCATGGTACTAAGCGGAGTCGGCGATGCTCTCGGATACAGAAGTGGCCGCTGGGAATTTAACTTTGTCGGAGAAGACATCCACAAAGAGATGAACAAAAAGTTTGGCGGACTCCAAAAACTCAAGATTTCATGTGAGCAAAATCTTGTGAATGAAATTAATTGACAAATTTGTCCTGATCTATTACCTAGGGCACTGCCATGGTCTGGGCCTCTGGGGGCAGTATTGCTTTGATTGACTGAGCTATGTGCATGGTATATCAAAATGCTGTTGTGATATTAGATACCATTACCAACTTGCACAGTGCTGAACTTGCTGAAGCCTCAAAATTGAGCACTTAGGCTGTGTCCCAATTCTCTGGCTGCGGCTGCAAATTACGTATGTACCTATGGCAGCCACTAGCCAGTGACTGCAGCCATTCCATAGACTTGTGTGTTATTTGTGGTCGCAGCCAGAGAATTGGGACATGTCCTCACTTACTAAGGTCAGTAAGGTGTAAACATGGCAATTTGTGTGTGTATTTTTAGTTTCCAATTATTATCTTACAATTGATTCTTCCTTAATACCCATTTTCAAAATGTGGAATTAATCTCAAATTTAAAGTTTTAAGTGCATTCTTAGAATTTTTATTTCACTCTGTGTACACAAATTGCTTCCAGACCGGAATTCCACGGCACAAGTGCAAGTTCGGTACCGGAAATTGTGCGAAAAATTGTTGAGACCTAACAATTTTTTGTTTCATGTTCCCTCTTTCAAAGTACCTGGATGGCCTGTTAGTGATGATACAGTCATGCACATTGCAACTGCAGAAGGTATGAAGTTTGTCCATGTTCATCCATTGGTGGCCTTTTCAAAGCTTTGGCTCTGGCTCTGGCTCTGGCTCTGGCTCTGGCTCTGGCTCTGGCTCTGGCTCTGGCTCTGGCTCTGGCTCTGGCTCTGGCTCTGGCTCTGGCTCTGGCTCTGGCTCTGGCTCTGGCTCTGGCTTATGAAGTTTGTCCATGTTCATCCATTGGTGGCCTTTTCAAAGCTTTGGCTCTGGCTTTGGCTCTGGCTTAGTCTTCTTTCATACATGTACAATGGTTGGAATAGGGCCTTGGTTGTGGTTTTCACTCATTAAAACTGTTCATATTATCAGCCCTTCAACCCAAAGATTGTATTTCTTTGTTTTTTAGCATTTGAAAATAAAAAAGGAATGTTTTGATTAGTTTCAAACCAACTTTTTAAGACTATTCAGTTTTTCTGGAAGATTTCTGAGATCCAAGAGATGGAATAATGGGAGTGGCCTCGATGTAGTTTCTTTTCTTTTTTCATCAACCTACTTGGCAAATTAAGAAGTGATTTTGAAAATCCCTTTGCAATTTTAACTACAGATTATGTTAGGTCACAAACTTTGTTTTGCGCGATGTACAATGTCTTACCCTTTTGAACTTTGATCTTTGCACAGCCCTCGCTACAAACAAACCTATGGGAGAGGAGCTCTTCTTAGAGTTGGCTTCTTGTTACATAAAGGGAAGCAAAGACATGATTGGCAGAGCTCCAGGTTAGTAACAACAATCAGAACAACACCAACAACCAAACTATTTATTACAGGAATTCAAAGTCAAACTGGAAAATCGCTTGACAAAATATTTTACTGTTGCCGAATGCCTGTTATACAAATACTTACTTTCTTGGTACATGTAATAAAGATGGATAAATTTACAAGCATGGCCTTGGTCTAGCAGTATGCAAGCAATGTGCATCAAATTGGAAGTTTAGTTCGGTAATAATTATGAGCCCATTTTGGTCAAGGATGCCCCTCGGTGCTTGAAAAATTTTTGTGCTTAAAATAGCAGCTTTGTGATGGACCAATGGGTCAGTAAAATGCTTAACCTGAAGCTGACAATGAAGACATGGAGGCCAGAGTGCCCTTTTAACCCTAACCCTCTACACCTACCACACAAGACAAGGAATTACCACACATTATCGCAATCTCCACAGGGGGACAGGATCATAAACCACAGTTCACCCTAACCCTCTACACCTACCACACAAGACAAGGAATTACCACACATTACCGCAGTCTCCACAAGGGGACTGGATCATAAACTACGCAATACCACACTGTGGTGTACTGTGGTATGCAGGATACCACCCTGACCACAGGAAAAACCATGCGTGGTAAATTGTGGTATGCAGGAGGGTTAGGGTTAATGGAATAATTTTCCTTTATGGTGGCTATCTTGTGCATTCAGGAGGCGAGAGTACATGTATGTAGTTGATACTTTTTGTCACTCTGGCATTTTTTTGCATTTCTAGGTGCAACGACCATAAACGCAATTCATCATTTTAAGACACACTCGGCAGGTGGATATGTCGTACCATTCAACAATCGGTCAGTTTCACCAAACACGCTTTAAGTCCAGTTTAATTTGTTGTTAATTTAACCTATGACCGTGTGGCAAAATTGTGTGAATTTATGTTTTCATTTTCAGCTTTTTGCTCCAGATAATCCTAACCATAAAATTGTATCAATAAGGCCATTAAAAAAAAAAATTGATGTCATTGTACCCTTTAATGTACATAATTTCCTATAAATCTTGAAGCTTTGTGCTTTGTGGTGCTTTCTGTATATTGTTTAAAGTCTCGATGAGCTCACTTATTACATATTCATGTATTCAAATTACATGTATATTCATGTATTCAAATTACATGTATATGCATGTATATTTTATGTGAAGTCCATCTCATTTGCATATATATGCAGTGGTGGTGGTTGTGGCGCTGCCATGAGAGCCATGTGTATCGGGCTGAGGTATCCACAGCCGGAGGAACTTGAAGATCTTGTGGCTGTGGCTGTGGAGAGTGGACGCATGACACACAATCATCCCACGGGGCATCTAGGGAGCCTAGCCAGTGCCCTGTTCACTTCCTACGCCATTCAGGGCAAACCAGGTAGGCTTTCACCGGCAAGACCATCTTGAGCCCAAACCGTCGGTTATTTTCAATTGCAGTGGCATAGGTCAGGAGCATTTCACTGCAGCTTGAAAGGAGGCAAGACAATGTTGAAACAATAAGCTTTGTTCTCACAGTATACAAGATGGTCCTTTGAGCTCAAATTTTGTTGTTCTTGGCTGTTGTTGAACATCATACAGTCAACTTTTGTTGTAAACAGTACCACTGGCCTAATCTGGCCGATTTCATAAAACTTACGACGCCTCGCAGAGTTAAGACGCATCCTTTCTCTATGGACTCACCGCATAGATGCGACGCGTCGCAGAGCTTTATGAAATCGGCCCCTGCTTTGTTATGACAGTACTATTCTTTAACCCTAACCCTCTGCATCTACCACACAAGACATGAGCTGTTTACCACACATTACTGCAGTTTTCACAGGGGTATTCAGGATGCCACATACACTTAATACCATGTGCAGGAAAAACCATTTGTGGTAAATTGTGGTATGCATGTGGGTAAGGGTTAATCATGGACAGAAATACTAACACAAAACATCCACAGCGAGAAGTGAAACCTTAGGATATTGGAATTGTGATTTGTGAACCAGCATCTTATGAAAGAATCCTTCTTGGTATTGCGCTCTGGACTGTCAGTTGTGTAGCCTTGCCACTTATTGTCCGCAATTTCCTTGTTCATTTCTGTGGTTCTGTTATTACCACAGCTAGAGAATGGGGAGCTGGTCTCATGGCTACCCTGACCAAGGCAATGGACTACATCAAGTCTGTCGGCAGAGATGTTGCTGAAAACAAAGAGAAATGGTAGGCAATCACAACAGTATGATTCAGTGGTGTCCAATTTGTACTTGTCGGTCAAAATTAAAAAGGAGATTTGATCATGCAAGCATTTTGAGGAGATTTTGTTTGGGTGTACTTAAAGGTAGTATCATACTTTGGTAAGAAACCACAACAGAAATGTTCACAGATTTACGTATAGCTTTCAGGGTATGAATATGATGCTAGTAGAAACCTACTGTTAAAATTGTTCCGCCTGAAATGGTGTACTTATCCAGAAATTATTAAAACAACGACCGAAAATCTTTTTGATCTTTTAAAAGATCAAAAATAAAAGAGAAAAGACTTAAGAAATACTGTGGCTGTTTTCACTGTTTTCTCAAAAGGTGGGCAACGTACGAGACTGAAATTTTCACAGATGACTGTTACTGTATCTGTCTTGGTATTTTTGCCCATGAATCTGTATTTCTTTGATAAAAACCAAAGAATGATATTACCTTTAAGGTTTGTTCCAGTTTGGGCTTATCGTCATTGTACCCTACTACGCTACTTTTATGCTATGCTACAGTTGTTGCCTGTGTTGACTTTGCTTTTCTGTACACATCTTCAGGAATTACTTTGAAGCGCATTGGAGGGATTACCTGAAGCAGCGCGGTCTGACTGACGGACAGAGTGACCCCACCTTCCCTGAAAAATATGGCATCAAGGAGAGGGACGAATTCTACAAGTCGGTCAGCTTTGCTGGCTGGGGCGGAGCCAGTGGCCACGACGCCCCTATGATTGCGTGAGTGACAGAATGAAGCAAACAAAGTAATTGAGCACGGAAAATAGCCCGGGGGGCAATTTCATAGAGCTGCTTAAGCACAAAATTTGCTTAAGTATAAAAAGTCTTCCTTTGATCATACAGGATTGCCAACCAAATTTTCATCTCATGTTTACTGCTTTTGACTTGTATTCGGCCATTGTTTGCAGAGCATAACATTCACATGGAGTTTTGGCTGGCATACTGATTTTATTTACCAAGGTTTTTGGTGCTTTAAAAACAAGTGTTGGTGCTTAAGCAGCTCTATGAAATTTGCCCCTGGTATTTTTCCTAATCTCTGCCATTCCGTCAGTCCTGGGGCCAATTTTCTAAGAGCTGCTTAGCACAAAAAAATTGCTTAGCACAAAAATGGCCTGCCCAATTAAACAAACCACCATTGAAAATTCCAATTTGATATTCTTGGTCAGCGAACAACGTACAGCCAAGGAACAATTGAAAGTGATACACAACACACGGAAATTTGGTTATTAACCCTGTTTTTTCTAAGACAGAAATGTCATGCTTAGCGATTTTTTGTTCTAAGCAGCTCTGTGAAGTTGGCCCCTAAACCTAAGACACTTAGGGAGGAATAGGAAGGAGATGACAAATCAAATGAGAGCACGAAGGAGGCAAAGAACATCAGATCCTGAACCTGCAGCTGTATTTCCCTGCCAGTAAAAGCAGGAAGCAGTGTCGCTCTCGTATTGACCTGTATAGCCATACTAGACACTGTAATGTGACTGAGTGAACTTAAACTAGCACATAGCATTTTCTCTCAAGACAGAAGGTGCCAACAATAAATCTATGTACAGTAATTGTATTTATGGACTTGTATTACATTGATTTAGAATTTAGGAGCACTTTGAAGTCTGCAGTCTATGAACTAAATAATTGAAATTACTGTTTTCAGAAACCAACAACTTGCTTTATGGTTGCTTTGGTTTTTATGAAAGTTACCATGGTAATACTATAGCAATACTGTGTGAGATGGCATCTTTTTACAAGAGTGACCAGAGAGGGGAAGACTCACTAGACTACTTGGTTTGATTCCAACAGGTACGATGCTCTGCTTGGAGCTGGTGATTCGTGGAAGGAGCTATGTCTTCGTGGGGCGCTACACGGGGGCGATAACGATTCCACCGGTGCTATCGCAGGCTGCTGGTGGGGGGCATTGTATGGCATGGAAGGCGTTTATGAAAACCACTATAAGGTATGGCAAATCTTCTGTGACAAACTATAAACTGAGTTGTGGTCTTGTAGATGCGTTAATAGTTGTATCATACTTTGGTAGCATACGGAAACAGAAATCTTCACAGATTTACCTATAACTTACAGGGTATAAAGATGGTGATGGTAGAAACATACTGTTAAAACTTTTCCGCCTGAAATGGTGTATTTATCCAGAAACTGGTAAAACAACGACCGGAAATCTTTTTGATCTTTTAAAAGATCTTTTAAAAGATCAAAAATAAAAGAAAAAAGACTTAAAAAATAATGTGGCCTTTTTTCACGATTTTCTCAAAAAGTGGGCACCATATGGGACTGAAATTTTCACAGATGACTGTTACTGTATCTGTCTTGGTAGTTTTGCCTGTGAATCTGTACTTCTTTGACAAAAACCAAAGTATGATATTACCTCAATAACTGTTTCTTTTTTGCTTGTTTTCAGAACTTGGAATACCGATCCAGGCTGGAGACTCTTGGCGAGAAACTCTACGACCTCAGCCATCCCCGGTAACCATGGAAACTTTTTTTTACGATTTTATATCAAATTCTTCTTATTTTAGTTTCCTAGTTTTTGTTATAGTTTCTTCATGATTTCTTTTCTTCTCATTGTACATGTACATGATAAAATCATCTGTTATTTTTATTTTGTTAATTAGGTGCAATATATGACAGTTATGTACACATTTAAGCATCATGTTGAATCAAATGCAAATGTATGTAAACAATTTATTTTCATATACATGTATGTAGATAAAAAATTGTAAAATGAATTACAAAAGTTTTTGTATGAGAAATATGTACACGTATGTTATACTTAATTAATGCTTGCCAAGTATAAATGAAACCAAATTATAATAAAAATTGGCGATGGAAGTGTACATGTAATAACTTAATAATATGGAATAGATATGATAGCCCAGAAAGAAACAGTCATAAAAATATTAAGGACTATAGAGTAATATTATGTACATGTATGTGTTGTATGTACACCTTTGCATAAGTGACATTAATGGAGCTCAAACGCATAATAGAAGAAGCATTATATTGCTCATACCGGGAATCTAATTTAAAAAGTCTCTTCATTTGGGAGTTAAAATTACAGCATTCCATTCCAACATTAGGCCGAAAAAAAAAATTGTTGTGTTGCCCTCAAGTGGAAAAATTGAAATTTTGGGTCGGTCGGTTGTTTTTTTCTTTTTTTTTTCCGACTTTCAAACATGATTTTATCACGAATACCAAGCAGGATGTATGGTCACCAGGGCTTATAAATCAACGGTCTTGCTTTGTTTTGAGGAGACATGCTTTTTTTTACTGCTAAATCTTACATTTTCTGTCAAAAATGGTGAGTTTTTATACTTTAGGACTCCGAAAAAAAAAAAAAAAAAAAAACGACCCAAAGTTTTGGCATTTTACAGTCGGTCACTGAGGGCAACACAATGATTTTTTTTTAGGCCTTACACCCAGGGAGTAGGCTGATAGCCAGAAGTAACATCAAGTTAAATGTCTTTCATGATCAATTTATTTGTACATTCAGTCTGTGCATACGTGTGCGTCCCATCATCTATGTGCACTTGTTTTAGGTGTACATACACAATGAACTGTATTTAAATGAAGATTTGCATAGATGAACATGATTGTCTAATGTTTGTGAACAGAACAGTACAAAATAAATTATGGCCAAAACTCATTACTTGGCATATCTGATAATTGATTGATGAGAATTTTCATTTGAATCAGCCCCGCCCACCTCGGCCCTTTATTGTTTGAAATTTACCTTAACAATGAGACACAAATTAATACAGTTGATCTGCTCAACATTGTGCATGGTGCTGCTGATAGGAGAATGTGATTCTTATTCCTTCTTGTTTCCCAATAGCATTGCATCCCATTGTTTCTTCATCCGTTGTCTCAAGACATTATCCTCGTTCCATTTGCCTGTTGGGGTAAAAAAAAATAACAAGAACAAATTAATTAGTTAAAAGTTGATACAAGTAAATACAAGCAAACTGCTTATCAGCCAAAAATGACTTGAAATATATAATATATACATGTATCTTGACTTTACATCACAGTTTCCTTAGCAAACTAGGTTGTCCGTTGATGTACATGTATTCATTTTCAGAAATTCAGATTGGTCTAAGCCTTGGTAAAATACTAGGATTAGCCCTTTGAAATAAAAAGTTAATAATAACATGTACATGTATATGTAGAAGGAATGCTGAACATTCTGTAAAGATAGATGTAGGAATTGGCTTTGCATGGTGACAATTGGTATGTGGATCGGTTTGCGGAAACGCCAAGTAAGAATCGTTCGTACTTTTGCACTTCTCGTAACGTCTCAACGTTTCAACTGGCTGCTCTAGTCATCATCAGGAGACCTGGAGATGACTAGAACAGGCCAGTCGAAACGTTGAGACCTTACGAGAAGTGTGAACGAAATAGAAGTGCGAAAGTACAAACTATTCTTGTTTCTGCAAACTGTGATCCACATAGGATTGATATAATGTTAAGCCTCTGATCGATGCCACTTTGTTCATTTTCATCCCTGGATCTCACTATTTAGTTACATCTTGGATACCAATTCTATTCAAAAAGCCTGCGTTGATTTCTTTGTTTGCATCGTTGATGAATACATGTACTTACTATCTGCATTTCTCTGCACGCCAAATTTTGGCGGATATGTTTCTGTGGACTTGGCAGGAATGTCGTCAGTGTAAGAACTCGTGTTCAAGCTTTTAATGTGGCTATGCGAGATGCCATTGAAAATGTCCTGTCTCAGAGCGTTGCCCAGAGCATCGTAGAGCGGCTCGGATGTCAGTTCGATGTTGACTGGGGAGTTGGGCAAGACGGTCCGCCTTCTTTCTTGGTGTCTCGCTTCCATCGATCGACGGAATTCCTCTTTATCCTCCAGGAGTTTGTTACACAGACTGTCTCCGTAGGTGTGCCTTATGTTGGCAGGGATGGAGTAAATGTCACCCGTTGCCTTTTTGGGGTGTTCAACGGGAGTCAGTCCAGTCCCACTTGACGTCCCTTTGACGGTGGCATAACTTTTGCCTTTGTAGGAGAACAAGCCTCCTTTGTCCAGGACGCTTCCGGCCTGCTGAAACTTGGAGTGTCTGACTGGTCGACGGAACCTGTCGTAATTGTAGTCCATCTTCTGATCCAGACCCAGCTTGTTGAACTGCTCTCCGAGGGCTATATCACGGGAGTTGTGCTTGACGTCATTCTGGTAGGGGCTGTACTCCCTCTTAGGGGTGAAGGTCAGTGCCCCGTCTGGAATCTGACCTTTGATGGTCTTCTCGTCGGGATTGAAATGAATGGCATTATACTGGGTCTCTTCGAAGTTCCCCTTTGCATTTTTGGCTTTGTGAATCTGCCTGCGAAGCTCCTCCTCCTTAGTCTTGATGAAGTCGTCTGCCCCTGGATCTCTATAAGGGGCCAGTTTGTCCGGCTTTGTGGGCTTGGGCACGGGCTTGGCAAATTTGGACTCGGCTACAGCCGCTTCGTCCTTTATCTCAACAACCGTGCCAAAGAGGCTTCGTGGGGCAACGGCCTTCGTGCGCTTAGCTCTCAAATCCACTGCAGCTGATGCCATATTGTGCAGTGCTTTTTAGTAACCTGAAAACAAATATGATAAAAAAACGGGGTTAGTGTCTTTATTTAGTTTAACTTTTAGTACCTACTTTTTATGCCACCCATACATATTATTTTCAGTATTTATTTAGCTGCTTCTGTTCCAAACTGAGATTTGTAAATTTATTAATGAGTCCTGTAAACCCTATAAAATGAACAGTTGGCAGAGGTACGAGTTGGCAAGAAAAAAATACACTCACTGACTCAGTGACTCACCTTCCTTAATTTGCTTAAACCAGTCAAAAACTCAAACTCAAAGTCAATGTGAGGTGTTTTTTTTTTCAAAACCAAACTTAAACTAGCCTAGGCTATATTTCGCTTTTTAATATGTCAACTTCAAACCATCATAAATTAAACTTACCTAAGCTTACAAACAGGGAAATAATCTTGAGCTCCGATCAGACCATTCTAAATTTTTCTATGACTTAAACTTAAGTTAAGTTGTTATGAGATTGAGGACGGTGTCTTCCTTCTGGCCCGTTGCTAAGGCGTTGCTAAGGGAATCCCCATCCTCTGTCAACAATTTTCTATTATAAATATGTAATTAAATTACAAATAAATTATGTTTTATAAAAAACCTCCGCGAAAAAAAACAATTACAAGTATAAAATGTAATTTAATCACAATTATTTTTTTAAAGTTGATAAAATATAATTACTTTGAAACTTAATAAGTACAACCATAATAGTCAGGTACCTCATTGTAGTGATTTTTGGACTGCATATTTTCCCTCCATGCGTACAGGGACTCGACTTATAATTGAAAGATCATTATTTTGCTGAACGAAGTTTTCTCTGAGAAATCATCGCCATTTAACTCCCCACAACTGACATTAACGCTACCGAACTCAAGTTTACAGATTATTGTGAGTACATAGAGAACGGGTTTTATTTTCAAAGGAAAATTGAATTGTTGTACATAAAATAAACGGCGAACAAATTAATACACCGCAAATCGCAATTCGGCAATGTGGCTTGCAAATTGTAATCCAGTAAGGCAGTATAGCGCCCTCAGTCGGTCGACAAACGTTCAGTGTGTACTGAGGCATAGTGTGGGTTATGACTTCATGAAACTTGTGATCATGTATAGTTTTAATTAACACATTTATATACTTTTCGTACTTTTCACGTGCCGCCTAGTCCTTCTTGTTATCATATTTGTTGCTTGAGAAAGTGGAAAAACTCTGAGAAGTCTCTGATCCAATTTAAACTGAAATTTTACTTAGGCCTAGGCCTAATTGAAAAGTGAACAAAGAAAAATTGACTGGAGCGGGATTCGAACCGGCGATCGACCTCCTGAATACCGTATAGGCACCGTTCTCGGTTTGCAGCATTGCTGCGCTGCGCGTATCGATGAAATGATCTTTGGGCTATGGCGGTGTGTGCGTGGTTTCATGGCTTCTGACTGCCAAACAAACAAAGATAATTGACTATTGGGGTCACTACCAAGGTAGGGCTGGATGGCTCAGTTGGTAGAGCGCCTGTACGGTATTCAGGAGGTCGCCGGTTCAAATCCCACTCCAGTCAATTATTCTTTGTTCACTTTTCAATGACTTTAAATTCAGTCAGTTTCCCTTGTGGTTATTTCATGAATGAAATTTAACTTGAGTCGAATAATTGGCGGTCCGGTCGGATCATGTCGGACTCTGACTCTGACTGAACTAGTCTCTACTCGTCTCTACTCAAGCATGTCTAGTGAGCCTAGTTAGTGGAGTAGTGAGGCTAGTCCTAGATATGGCAGTGCGTGTCCTTCCTTCTTCCATGCTCCATCTCTTATCACTGCATGTTCAAAATAACAAAGCCTGAACTTTTTCATTCTTATTCAGTTTCTTTCGTTGCATCACAGGATTTTCCAGTAGGCTGAGGTTAACTCAAGATGGCTGCTCGTTTAAGAATCCTTCATGCATGTCTATCTTCCGCAAGGCATTGCCAGTCTAGAGGAGGACTATGCGCATCTTCCAGAATCTTGAACAAAACAGTATCTATTCAAAGGAGGTAAAGTGACTTCAGAGCTTTCTCTTTGCTCTTCGTTTTCAGGGGACGGATGCTGCTTAGCACAAAAATTTGCTAAGCAATGACATTTCTATCTTAATAAAAACAGAATATCAAATGGATTTTTTAATGGTGGTTTGTTTTATTGGGCAAGACATTTTTGTGCTAACAATTTTTGTTTGTGTAGCAGCTCCCATGAAATTGGCTCCATGTGGATTTTCTTTTAAATCTTTTACCCCAGAGCTCTTTGATTATTTCCAAGCAAAAGAGCCAAAGATTCTACCTTTTGGAACAAATGAGGGAAATGATTAAAGTTAAATGCTGTGAACTTTATTTTACCATAGAAAATCATTATTAATTACTTTGCATGCAAGTTGATGTTTGAACCATACTCTATTATACTTGCATCATTGTCCATCAAGAATGATTCATTTATGTATGTTAACAGGGCTCGAAATATCCACTAGACCTTGGACTGAGTCTAGTGATTTCAGTGTTGGTCTAGTGAATTGTGTACTGCACTAGTCCGGCTGTCTAGTGATTTTTGGTACAATATTGCATACAACGACTATTTTCCTATGGACATGAATGCCACAGGTCTAGTGAAAAATTTTCAGGTCAGGTAAAATGCTTCAATACTAGACCAGCTGTCCAGTGCGTTTTTTCACGAAATTCGAGCTCTGATGTAAATGCTGAACATGAGGAAAACCCATCTGCACCAAGAAAATGACAAGTGCCATACCTAATGATTATAGAGAATTCAATGGTGACTTTGGCAAGTTCACTGGTCAATCAATAAAACCAGTACTCATCAAGCACTCTTTCTTGCTTGGCGCTTGTAGTTGTAGGCACTTAAAGTATCCAGTATCCACCCCATTGACCAAATTCTCCACATGTCAAATTTTCTTTAGACAGCTTTCAGATGCTGCAGCACCGCCCTATGAAGAGTTCAACGTGCAGAGCACAGAGGACTTCAACGAAAGGGTCATGAATAGCAAGATTCCAACAGTCGTAGACTTCCATGCATCGTGAGTCTGAACAGATATCTTTGTGTGTCCTGTACTGCTCAATTCTCAGGATTTCTTGTTAGGTTAAAAAGGGTACAAGGGTGCTTTCCTCAGGGGACAAATAGCTCAAAAAGTTCTTTGTTTTTTCCCCTCCCAAGGTGGTGCAAACCGTGCCACGTTCTCGCCCCAAGACTCCAGGAGGTTCTGGCCGAGAGGCAAGGCCGGGTCCAGGTCCAGCTGGCCAAGGTGGACGTTGACCAGCACACCGACCTGGCCATGGAGTTTGATGTCAGCTCCATCCCCAAGGTGCTCATGATCAAAGAGGGAAAGATCGCCGGACAATTCATCGGTCTAATGGAGAAGGATAAGATCGAAAGCTTTGTCGACAGGCTGACGTCATAAAACCTAATTTGTTTTGGTTTCCCCAGCTCTTGAGGCTGAACGGGAGTGCTAAAAATTCAGGTCATATTTTTTTAGGAGAATTAAGGCTATTCATGATGAAAGTAGAAAGTTGGTGATGGGTTTGAGGTAGCTCCATAACCTCTTCTTGGAGTACATGCTGTTCTCTTAAGAACCTGGAGGGACTCCATTTTTTGGAAGAGTACTCTATCCGTCGTCTGATTTTAATGAGAACTCTTTTTGCAAATTATATTCAATAATTACACTAATTCATACATGTGGATCTTTTAGCTGTAAAATGGTGAATCAAGACTGATTATGAATTGTTTTTATCATAAGTGTTTTGCTTTGAGAGATGAACTTGTCATGCGATTTGTATTCCAGGGCGGTGTGCATTGAACATGTCGGAGTATTTAGGGAGAATGCAGTTGAACAGTTTATGAAGTTGGCAAAAAAGAGAAAGAATGATACACTATCCTTCATACATTGGACAAAACTTCCTCCTAAGCTAGGGCTGTAAGTTTATGAATAATTTTGTAACCGTTTACCCGTCTGTTTTTCGGTTACGGTTACGATTACCCGTATAACAAAGAAAAAAAAGAAATAGTAAGTTTGGGTCTTTTAGGAAGTTGGTTGACAATATTCTTTTGTCACAACATTTGGCAGTGGTAAACATAGCAAAATGTCTGGCCTTTGCTTTGCATAAACCTGCTGGTCCAATTTTCAAAAGATCATTGGCATTTTTTTTTTGTGAACTCTAGAAGTGTCTATGTTTCAAAAAAGAAGAGGCCATTAAAAAGATACTTTTCGATTAACCTAACTGGGAAAATGTACTCGGTTACCCTTTTGAACGGTCGGTTAACCGGATACAAACTGCAGCCTTATCCTAAGCACTATTTCCTACCCTGCTAAGCAATAATTCCTATCCTGCTAAGCAGTATTTCAAACCACTCATTTCTATGATTTGGACACAGGGCCATCAGATCATTGAAAATGTAACCATAAAAACAGAATGAAAGATCACAAAACAGTGCCACTATCAAATAGGCAGTTCAATGCCAGTGCAGTATGCAGGGGAAGTCCAGCATGACTATGACCATGAGTGACTTGGGATTTTAGAACAGTTTTTAATGATTGCTGAATAATTTATTATTTGAAAAAAATTGCAGATTACCACAGTGTTATTCATTTTTAACATGATTTGTACAATAATTTTGGAACCACATTCAGTAAAAATCCTTACAATGAGGTTTTAAAAGTATTTTTTAGATTATCTGTGCTTAAAATAATTATGTAAATTAACAAAAGTTTCTTTCATCGTTCATGACAGAGATCCCAAATAGGATTTTTACGAGGTATCTCTCATCTAAAAAGAAAGTTCAGTAAATTAGCTAGGATTTAAAAAAGGTTTTTATCAGGGTAGCATGGTTCTTTCCTTCCTCCGTGGTTTTAGCATTGAGAGAATTTGACGCTAGGTGTGATACTTAGTCAGTAAGCAGCAGCTGATATGTCAGAGCCTTTGTATTTAGCAGAGATAATTATTTATTATTATTATTATTATTATTATTTATTCGGCCATCAACAAACAATGAATACAGTCATGAACAGTAAAACTGGGAAAACAAATAAGAAGAAATAAGCAACTAACAACTGATGGGGGAAGGGCAAGAGGGCGAGGGATAGGGCTGATGGTAAAAGGAAGGACTGGATTGGATTGGTGGGTGACATCTACAATAAACAAAGCATTTCAAGCTGGCCAGGATAAACAAAAGTATACTTAAACACTGTAGTCCGAGGACTTGTCCATCCAAACTCAAAATGCAACACAATTATAAATACTGATACTTTAATATATTTATCGAAAACAATATTGTTAGCTACGTTGGCACAAGTGGACTTCCATTTAAATCAAAGGAGATTTAATTCACCTGTCTCATGATCAGGTTAGTTGTTGATAATTACACAATGTTTGTAGTCACAGCATCTGAGCATACTTTTTTTTGTGGAAAATGTTTGATTTTGATTTTGACTATAATTCTATACAATGATTATGCTCTGTTCATCCTTAACACGATTTTGGTTTGGGATGTTTTTTTTTTTATTCACCTAGTCATTTTATTTGGTCCCCTTTTTCTGCTAAATTAGTCTTTGTACCTCTATACGCATCCACCTTTCTGTTTTTATTCAGCTTGTTGCTCAAATTAAGCTGTCATACAGATTTAGATTCAGCACATCTGAGATGACAATTGGTAATACAAATTTATGGTAATGGTGAACTTCATATGATTTTTAAATGTTTCTATAGTGGTAAATCTGTGAATAAACTAACGGAATGTTATCTCAGAATGTTTATAACTTTGAGTCGATTTGTGTTGTCGGGGACAGACTATGCTTTAAAGGTAGTATCATACTTTGGTTTGTGTCAAAGAAGGACAGATTCATGGGCAAAAAATATTAAGGAAGATACAGTCACAGTCAAATGTGAAAATTTCAGTCCCATAAGTTGCTCACTTTTTGAGACTAAAACAGTGAATCGGCCACAATATTTATTTAAGTCTTTTCACTTTTATTTTCTGTACTGGTATGATGATCTGTGAATAGACTCAGTGAATGTCAGTATCTCAGAATTGGATAACTTTGTGTCGATTTTTGTTGTCAGGGGACAGGACACGTGCTTTAAACATGAGGGCCGGGTAGCAAAAACATTAAATCAATGAATAAGAAATAAGAGAATCGAAAATCTAACCCATCTTAGTTACCAGATTAAAAAAATCAACACTTGACCATTGTCTCGCATATCTTGCATTATTAATTTTTCAGTATCGATTTTTTTTAAAAGGTAATATCTTACTTTGTTTTTCGTCAAAGAAATACAGATTCATTGGCAAAAATATCAAGGAAGATACAGTATGTAAAAGCCATCCGTGAAAATGCCAGTCCCATACGGTTCCCACGTTTTGATAAAACAGTGAAAAAATGCCACAGTATTTTAAAAATCTTTTCAATAGTTTTTTGGTAATTGGTTTTACTCTTTTCTGGACCTTTAATTAAGTTTCTAATAAAATGTATGTGCCATCAACTGAAACGATATTAAATGACATAGCTAGCAACAAGCATGTTTTTCTATGGGAGAAATTAAGGTTCATCTTCAAAAGAGGGAGATGAGATTTTATATTAGCAGACGACGCGTATGCAACTTTTAATAATGATATAATGAAAACAATTTAACCGATGGTGGCGCTATTTATCAAAGTGTGACGTATGCGAAAAAATTTACCCAGAAGTCCTTTCTTTCAGCAATCACGTAAGTGTCAGGATGTGAAGAAAATTTTGGGGGTTAAAATCAACAAGATATTCTTGCAATCTGCTCTCATAAACGTATAAATTTATCATAATTGACATATGCTGTATATTGTGACAAAAATGATATGAATTTTGGTAAAGGATATTTTTCGATGGTCGCGTAAAATGATGTTAAAATTTTGTTTGGTGTGAAGGAAATTGTACAAAAGGGAAGGGCGAGGCAGGTTGGTCGCTGGTGCTCGGCGACTTCGTGGGTTGTGTGTAGTCCACGTTGGGGTCCTGATATGGGACCAGCGAAAAAATGTAGTGTAGTACTTGATGACGGCATTTTGCCAAAATATGACCTCGGTGTCGGACTAAATAAAAACTGGGTCAGTGTAGGTGGAGTGTAATTCTTGCATTGTTGAGTTTTTATGAATCTTTGTTGGAACATTGCTACTGCTAGGGCCTAATTTATAATGGCTTTGAATGATTTTTTTTTTAAATCCTTTGCTTCGAATGATTGGGGATGGAAGGGGAATTCCGAATTGTCAATTGAACCATGTTGTGAACTTGGGACTCTTGAGTCTTTGAATCTCTCTTTCTTTTCAATAAATAACACATGATGATAAAGTTTTTTTCCTAACGTTAGACCTAGGAGATAAAAATAAAACTACAATTAATTAATCGTTCATTGTCTATTTTTCTTTCAAACAGCAATGGCGGACCCAGCACCAGCCGGTGATAGAGGTGGTTTTCGTGGCGGTTTCGGGTCAGGCGGGCGTGGCAGGGGCCGCGGCCGTGGACGTGGCCGTGGGCGTGGTAGGGGCCGTGGAAAGCCCGAGGACAAGGACTGGGTTCCAGTGACGAAACTGGGCCGTCTTGTCAAGGACCTCAAGATCAAGTCGCTTGAGGAGATCTACCTGTTCTCCCTGCCGATCAAGGTAAAAGGGCTTTGAAGCTTTTTGTAGCCAATTGAGTAAACTAAGGCCAAAAAAAAAAATAGTTCTGCTTCCGATTACATGGCATTTCAAAATAGGGTCGGTCGGTCAGAAAACATTTTTTTTTTGTGCACAAACATATGGAGGCATCTGCCAAGTAATGCTTGGGTGGTTTTTAGTAAAATAGAAACCGAAAAACGATCCCAAAAATACATTTAAATTAAGATTGGGCGGAGACCGAGAGCCCGTAGGCCCTAAATTAAAAAAAAAAAAATAAAAAATAGGCCTAGCGGCCGAACGGCATCGGCAACGGAAATTCACAAACGCAGGAACGACAACTTTACTCCAGACCAAAGATCACCATTCAAATTACAGGACGATCAAACGAAAAAAATGACCGAACAAACGAAATAATAAATAGGCCCTACACCTAATAATATTAACCCTAATTACCGGTATAATTTCCGCGAAAACGCTGGCTACATTTGACCATGGAGGTGGGAAAAATACCTCCATGATTTGACGTACGCCGCGCGATCGTTTCGACTTCGAGTTCACCAAACCGCATGGTCAGCCATTTTGTACATAACATAGTCTTGATCCAAGACGTTCGATCGCTGTTTGTAGTGCGCCCTCTTATGACTGATACACAATCACAACCCATTCAGCGTACGTAAAAAAGTAATGCAAGGACCAAGACAAGTCTATTAATTCCGACCGCAACAAACCATGCATCGTGCACACAGCACACCGCGTGTTCGCTGTGCGATCGAGATATGTCTGCCGTTGTGTGGGCTCTGTCGCCCGTATGCGCTTTGTAAGTTTTACGCTCCAGTGCGGTGTTTCGGAGCTATACGACAGAAAAGGTGGCATTTTCTTTCACTTTTATCGGTACATTTCTTGGTGATTTCACTGATTTGTGCAGTATTTAGAAAGTGTTTGATTTTCAGCATGTTTTTTTTTTCGGAAAATGTAAACTGAAAAAAGAAAGAAAACCGTTTTGAAATAATAAAACCGGAGACCGTCTGCCCGGTTTTTTTCCCGATAAAATTTTTAGGGTCGCAGCCTAAAATTAGGGTCGGTCGGGAAACCGGAAGCAGAACTATTATTTTTTTTGGCCTAAGGTGGTTCAGTGTCATTGCGATAATAGGTTGTGTCAGCAAGTGATTCTTACACAAACACTGTTTTGTCTTGGTTTGCAGGAAGCAGAGATCATTGATTTCTTCCTTGGAACTGCCTTAAAGGATGAGGTACTGAAGATAATGCCTGTACAGAAACAAACCCGAGCCGGCCAGCGAACCAGATTCAAGGTGAGAATTAAAACCCAATTAAAGTGCACTGGACTTTGTCAGGCAAAGATCAATGAGAGAATGGTTGCTTGACCCACATTTCTGTAAAAACTTGACCATTAATCCACGCACTTTGTCCTTTTGCAACCTGTTACGTTTGATAATTGCTGCTTCGTCTTTCCCTCATCAGGCGTTCGTCGCTATCGGAGACCACAACGGACACGTAGGACTTGGAGTCAAGTGTTCAAAGGAGGTGGCTACAGCCATCAGAGGGGCCATCATACTGGCCAAACTGTCGGTCGTCCCAGTACGAAGAGGCTACTGGGGGAACAAGCTCGGCAAGCCCCACACCGTGCCCTGCAAGGTGAGGCAGTGCTGACCTTCTAAGCAGCTAGTTAGTTGAGTGATCTTGGCAAGACTCTCAGATCAGTGAGCTCTCCAGCAGTACAGCGTCTGTCATTTCTGTACATGCACTTGATTAAAAACCGACATCCAGTGGTATTGCTAATGAGATAATTTCCATATTCTCATCAGAGGTTAAGAATTTATTCATTGGCTATCAAATGTGATTGAGAGAAACTTTTAGCCCACCCCTTTGTAATGTGTCTTAAATGGTGCTAACATAACCATGTGATGCCTTTTAGAAAACATTCTACTCAAGGCACCATCAATTTGTCGCCCCTGAATCTAAAAATCTTCAATCTTAATTTTTAATTTTTTTTGTTATCACCAGGTGACAGGAAAGTGTGGGAGTGTACTGGTGCGGCTAATCCCCGCACCACGCGGGACCGGTATCGTCAGTGCACCGGTGCCCAAGAAACTGTTGCAGATGGCGGGCATTGAAGACTGCTACACAAGCGCATGTGGCTCAACGTGTACACTTGGAAACTTCGGTAAGAACATTGTGAAGCTAAGATAAAATCTGCCCCAGTTGTGTGAAATGGCTTTAACAGAAGATTTGGAAGGAGTAGTAAACATAGTCTAATTATTCATTTCTTTGTTTGTCTACTTTTCTTACAGCAAAGGCAACGTTCCAAGCAGTTGGGAAGACGTACAGCTACCTGACACCAGACATGTGGAAGGAGACCGTCTTCACCAAGTCGCCCTATCAGGAGTTCACTGACCATCTGGCAAAGACGTACAAGACGTCGCAACCTGTTGCACCTGCGCAACCAGCATTCTAACAAAGCTTAGAATGAGAGAAAAAACCCAGGAGACAGCGTTCCCTGGTCTAGCGCTACGGCCTAGTGTTTCGGGACTCAAAGGCAGTCCCAGGCCACTATGAAAGTAGTTAGACTGAAAGAGCCTGCACGACGTTTTCATTTTACAGAAGTTATAACTTAGTTTTTCCTCAAATATCCAGAACTTTCAGGTAGACACGTTATTCCATTTTGACTGCATTTGTTTGGAAAAATAATTCAGCACTCTTTCAATCAGTGCTTTACATAGTAAGCAAGTTCATGTTTTGAGATTGCAAACTGGGCCGAATATGTCCAAGAAAAGTTGATCAGCACAGTATGACTGCGACATGCCCAGCAGGTTGGGGGCAGCGCAACATTTAGAGGTTGTTGCAAGTACGGTAAACCACAAGAGGTTGTGGCGCACACAACATACAGGTTGGGGCAGGCTACCACAGGCGATGGGGCCGCACAACAGACGGTTGGCGATGCGCACAACAGACACGTGGGGAAACTTGCACAACAGACGACGTTGTAGCATGCACAGGCAGATGCAGCACAACATTTCAGAGTTGTGGCTGGCGCAATATTAAGGGTTGTAGCGCTCACGAAACGACAGGTTGTAGCACGCTTACCACAGAGGATGGGGCTGCACAATGGCTGGTTCAAGATGAGCACAACATAGAGATTGCGGCTAGCGCAACATGCGGTTGTTGCACCCACAACAGACTGGAGCATTAGTAGCTTATGTTGGAGCTGATCAACTATTGTTGGTCATCCTCGGCTCTGTTTGCACTTTTCAAATCATGCTTTGAATTTCATAAAGAAACACCCAACCAATAAAATTATCACCGGATGTCCGTCAAACAATTGTAGACAGTGCACCTGCTATAAAAAATTAAATCAACCTTCTTTCACCAAACATAAAATTAAAACTTCACTGGTATCCTGTTACACTGTTGATCAGTTCAACGAAACACAGTGCACAGGGCTTCACACATTACAATCCTCGCCCTACAATCTATGGTTTACTATAAATTCATTTAAAAAGTTGAGTAATAATTAGTGAAATCCAAACAGCCTGTAGGTTTTGATGTCAAATTGCTTTCGACGAGGTAGTGGTCGCCTCATGGAGGCTTACAGTTGAAAAAGTAAAAGAAAAAGAAAATCAAATTTTATGAGTTTACGTGTCTGTTTTTGTATGTGATGTCTCGTCTCATCATTTGTATAAACTTGTACTTCAATAACCATACCAATAGTACATGTATAATTATTAGATCTTTGCTCAGTGAAAATGTTAATGGTATGCATGAAATAAGACTTATTTCATTGAAATACTGGGAATATGACTGAATTTGAAATTGCTCAAATAATGTGAAATAAGAGAGGAATGGATCTCATCTGATGCATTTTATGGTACATCACGAGGGAATAAATATGTACATGTAGTGTTTGAGGTTATGAGAAAATAATGAATGTTCGGCAAAATTCTGAACACCAGCATAACAGTTACACTGTATGTAAATGGTGACCATGAAGGACTTGAAAGCAAGCTTTAAGTCATCTCGGAAAGCTTTGCCTCTTAAGTTCTAGGCATGTTCTCCATCTCAAATGCCCCTGCCTCTTGTGTGTTGGATTTTACACATCTACAAATGTTTTCAAAATTAAAAGTTTTAATTTCTCCTATCCGTTCAATATTTTAGCTAGAATCAGAAATATTGCAAAGAAGAATCATAACTTTTTTCAATGGCTACATTGGTTCAAGATAACAGACTATAATTTGGCACAGGTGACCATGAGACCACATGTTCTTTACCTACCAGTTTGAAATTTCCAAGAATAGTTTTTTATGAAAAATTGCCTCTTGGGGGCGTGTCCACAAAATGGGATGGGCTGAAGCAGAATTAGAATAGGAAAGAAGAAACTAATAATTTGCTGAACACAAAAGGGGCAACAATTCAAATATGGAGAACTATGGTGAAACAAATCAATGGTGGAATATACACAAAAATTAAAACCAAATTCTAGTCATGCAGTGATCGCTATAAAACAAAACCAAATCGTCTGTCCTTTTTAAACATCCCCTACGGCTGTTTAAAATATATACTGTACATACAACAGCCGTAATATTGTCAGATATAATAGTCTGGTGCACGGCTCGTAGTATCACGTTCTGTTAATGCGACAGTCGCCAGTCACCCTGCAATATGTGACGTCAAATAGGCTAAACTGCTGTTGATATTTTTCTGAGGACGTGTAATTGAACACTCGATCGTCGCAGGTTGCAGGAAAAATATCGCCAAATTCTCCATTTCCAGTCGGAGACATTAATGAGTATTGATATTGAAGACGTTGCAAAATGGGAGGAACAGATTCGAAGCTGAATTTTAGGAAGGCTGTCGTACAGCTTACCACAAAAACACAGGTAGGTTTGAGAATGGTTATTTTTATTTTTTAATGTTCATGAATAAACATTAAATGAATGGGCAATATTTTGAAACACATCTTCTTATTATTTGACCAGCATCAGTCACTCACAAAGGCGTGTACAACGTTGGTAAATGTGACAGAACAGCACTCATACTTTGTCTGATCCAGCATGTACATGAAATAATAAACCTGTGAAAATGTGAGCTCAATCGGACATCTGAATCCCGAGAAAATAGCGAAAACTCGACTTAATATTTCTTAAGTTATAAAACAGGATTTTTGATCTTTTCAAGGCCCAAGAATGATCAAAAATGTTTTGGGTGTTTGTTTTTACTCTTTCTGGATTGTTCCGCTGAGGAACAACCCGTAATTAATTTCCATTGTTTCTGTTTTTCTACCTGTTAATTTCTTGCTGTTTCTGTCCTTGGGCGCGCGCCCATCCTGACGCGCGTCGCGTTCCGTTTAGAATTGTTATAGCATTATTTAGAGTACGCCAATAATATTCGTTTTGTTTCAGTCCATTCTGTGTCGACTTTCCGTAAGTAACGGAAGCACTGTAATCTGAATCTCCGAACTGTTATACTGAACTGTTATACTGAACTGTTATACTGAATTGTTATACTGAACTGTTATACTGAACTGTTATACTGAACTGTTATACTGAACTGTTATACTGAACTGTTATACTGAACTGTTATGCTGTTATCCGCCATATCTGTAAGAGCGACTACTCCTGGTCTGTGGGATAAAGTTGTAAGTCAAGTCGTTCTCTGTTTCTGTTTTCCCGTAATTAGCCTGAATCTGTTATCTGTTAAAGACTGTTATGTGTGAAAAGCTGGCTGACTTCTGTTTTCCGTAATCTGAATATTATCTGAATATTATCTGAATATTATCCGTAATCTGTTATCTGTTATTATGTGAAACTGGCGGATTTCTGTTTTCCGCAATCTGAATATTATCTGTAATCTGTTAATTGCTTGCTGTCATGTTTGAACCTCTGTCGTCTTACTGTTTATTTAACTGCTGCTTTTTCTTGATTTCGGTTTCTTTCAGAATTGAATAAAACAATCATAATTATACAGTTAACCACATCCCGTCTCCGACTCCCCTCGCCACAATTCAATTAACTTTGAATACGCCGTTTTGAGTGATAATCAACTGTGATCATCATGGAGGGGAAGGATCTGTCTGTATTGAGACGTCAACGAGCTGTCCGTAAAGGAAAACTGACGATAGCGCTGACCGAGCTGGGTAATGATTTAACAGAAGAAGACGTCGTGCAAGAGCAGATCCGTCAGCTACTTGACAAGGCCACGATGAGACTGGACGCCGTAGAAGAGGCACACGACAAGCTGATGGATGTCGTCGTGAACGACGAAGATTTGACCCGTGAAGAAGGATGGCTCGCCGACGTGATTAAGAGTTTCAACCAAGTGACGCGTCTTGCAAGAAAGACATTAAGTGGAGTGGGTATGAACCCGATTCTGGCAAGTGTTGTAAATGCTGTGGTGGAAACTCCCACCAAGTCTGAGAATGTTAATGTGACCAATGTTCCGTTAAATGAAAGGAATGTTGCTAATTGTGATGTACATGTTAATAATAATAATCTGACAACTGTGACCAGTGTTTTACCGGATGTAGATAATGCTGCTGATACTGATGTTCCCACTGGTAACTGTGAATCTAATTCTAGTGTTAATGTTGAGGTAATGTGTACTAACCGTAATGATGATGTGAGGTCCGTTTCAGGATTCTCTGCTGCCACACAGGAAGGTTCTCTGATTAGTATGGTCCAGGCTATGGCCCTACCTAAGGCTCAGGTTAAAAAATTTGATGGAGATCCTTTGTTTTATCATTCATTTATTGCTTCCTTTGATAACAGTGTATCTTGTATTCATGATCCAAGTGTAAAACTAAATGTGCTAAGGTCTCTGTGTAGCGGTCGTGCGTTAGAAGCCATTGAATATTGTGTATTGAAGCCACCAACCGAGGGACTTCAAGCTGCCCTCGCAACCCTGAAGCAGAGGTTTGGAAACAGTTCAGTCATAGCACTATCCTGGATTAGAGGTCAGTCCCGTCAATACAAGCCCTTCGTTGCGAACAGAGTTGCCGAGATTCAGGGAAGTACCGACCCATCAGATTGGAGACATGTTCCAGGAGAATGCAACGTTGCAGACAAGATCTCCAGAGGTGTAAGTGTTGAAGATCTTCTAACAGAATGGAAATCAGGACCGGAATTTCTCAGGTTGTCAGAAGAAGAATGGCCGAAGTCCAACTCAAAGGCAGACACAAATGAAGTTGAGAAAGAGAAGAAGAACGAAAAAACTGTCCTGCTGATAAAACCAACTGACATGGCAATAGATGCAACGAAGTTCTCGAGCTGGAGAAAGTTGGTAAGAGTTACTGCTTATGTGCTGAGATTCATCAGAAATGTCAAGGCAAGATGCCGAGAGTATGACGGACCGCTATCTGTGCAAGAGCTAAAGAATGCCGAACACTACTGGATTGTTGACGCGCAGAAGATGCTGAAGAACCTTGACAGCTACAAGTCAATCAGTCCCTTCGTAAAAGATGATGTAATATATGTGGGAGGAAGAGCAAATGCAGAAAAATTGTCATATGATACCGCTCACCCTGTGCTACTGCCAAGAGAACATCCCATCTCTTACCTGATAGTGAGGCATGTCCACGAGACTGGACATTATGGAGTAGCAACCACTGATGCCAAAGTAAGACGGAACTACTGGATTGTTAGAGGAATGAATCTGGCGAAGACGGTTAAGTTCAGGTGTACCAAGTGTAGAGCCTTTGAACATAAGGCAGAGCATCAGTACATGGCTGATCTACCAGATGAGAGGATGATGCCTTTCACACCTCCGTTCCACTGCACAGCAGTCGACTATTTCGGGCCATATGATGTCAAGATAGGCCGAAATAAAACCCAGAAGTACTACGGTGTTATATTTACATGTATGAACACCAGAGCAGTCCACTTAGATTTGGCCACAGATTGTTCTACTAATGAATTTCTTCAGGTACTGAGAAGATTCTATGCAGTCAGAGGAAAACCAAACCTCATCCAGAGCGATAACGGAAAGCACTTTGTTGGCGCCGAGAGGGAATTGAGAAGATGGATCCAAGGCCTAAACAAGAATCAGTTGAAAGAATACTGTGCAGAGCAGCAAATAACATGGCGATTCATCACTCCTCTTGCTCCTCACCACAACGGATGTGTAGAAGCACTTGTAAAAAGCTGCAAACATGCATTGAAGAAGTCAATTGGCAATCAGAAGATGACACCGTTTGAGCTTCTTACTTGCTTCCAGGAAGTGGCGAACCTTGTGAATGAACGTCCTATCGGCAGAAAACTAAATGATCCAGACGACGGGGCATTCTTATGCCCAAATGACATCCTATTAGGACGAACGTCAAACAGAGTTCCACAGGGCCCCTTCCGTGAGACAAGCAACCCAAGAGACAGAGTTGCATTCGTGCAGAAAGTGATCGATAACTTTTGGAAAGTTTGGACCAGGGATGTCTTCCCCCTTCTAGTTCCTAGACGAAAATGGAACGTAGACAGGAGAAATGTGCAGGTGAATGACGTGGTAATACTGGCAGATCCAAACTTGGTTCGTGGTCAGTGGAAGCTAGGAAGAATTGTTGATGTATATCCAGGTAATGACGGAAGAGTGAGAAGTGTCAAGGTGAAAACCGACAAAGGAGAGTATCAGAGGCCAGTGACGAAAATAGTTGTCTTGTGCCCAGCTGAAGGTTTCAATGAGCAGGTGTAATATTGTGCACTCATACAGCGGGTGAACAGGTGAATTTTGTAAATTGTCAGTTCCAATTTTGTAAATTACCAGATTACCAGATCTAATTGAGTTGTAAATAAGCAGGTGTAATTTTCCAATAGCCTACATGTACCAGGTGAAAGCTTCACGTAAATTATTGTGTATTTTACCAGGTGTATTTTCGTATATTTCCGGGCGTAATTTCTTTAATTTGTAGATGTAATCCTGTAAGTTGTAAAGGATTCATTTATTCTGTAAACATTCCCGTCGGATGCCAGTTGTAGGTGTAATTTCGCCATAATTATTTTTTGGACGCAATTCTGTAAATTTTAAGATTAATATTAATTCTGTACCAATTCGTTTGACTAGTTTTCCTGTATACGTAATTACCCATTGATGCGACTTCCTCGCATGGTGGGGAGAGTGTTCCGCTGAGGAACAACCCGTAATTAATTTCCATTGTTTCTGTTTTTCTACCTGTTAATTTCTTGCTGTTTCTGTCCTTGGGCGCGCGCCCATCCTGACGCGCGTCGCGTTCCGTTTAGAATTGTTATAGCATTATTTAGAGTACGCCAATAATATACGTAATTACCCATTGATGCGACTTCCTCGCATGGTGGGGAGAGTGTTCCGCTGAGGAACAACCCGTAATTAATTTCCATTGTTTCTGTTTTTCTACCTGTTAATTTCTTGCTGTTTCTGTCCTTGGGCGCGCGCCCATCCTGACGCGCGTCGCGTTCCGTTTAGAATTGTTATAGCATTATTTAGAGTACGCCAATAATATTCGTTTTGTTTCAGTCCATTCTGTGTCGACTTTCCGTAAGTAACGGAAGCACTGTAATCTGAATCTCCGAACTGTTATACTGAACTGTTATACTGAACTGTTATACTGAATTGTTATACTGAACTGTTATACTGAACTGTTATACTGAACTGTTATACTGAACTGTTATACTGAACTGTTATACTGAACTGTTATGCTGTTATCCGCCATATCTGTAAGAGCGACTACTCCTGGTCTGTGGGATAAAGTTGTAAGTCAAGTCGTTCTCTGTTTCTGTTTTCCCGTAATTAGCCTGAATCTGTTATCTGTTAAAGACTGTTATGTGTGAAAAGCTGGCTGACTTCTGTTTTCCGTAATCTGAATATTATCTGAATATTATCTGAATATTATCCGTAATCTGTTATCTGTTATTATGTGAAACTGGCGGATTTCTGTTTTCCGCAATCTGAATATTATCTGTAATCTGTTAATTGCTTGCTGTCATGTTTGAACCTCTGTCGTCTTACTGTTTATTTAACTGCTGCTTTTTCTTGATTTCGGTTTCTTTCAGAATTGAATAAAACAATCATAATTATACAGTTAACCACATCCCGTCTCCGACTCCCCTCGCCATGGATAAATACACAGTTTTTTGGTCATTTCAGGTGGAATTATTTTAACGATATGTTTCTACATTTTTTAGTACATACCCTGAAAGTAAATACATAAATCTGTGAACATTTCTGTTTTGGTTTGATACCAATGTTGTACATAAATGCCCTTTAATTACACTCACTGTACTGCATTGGTGTGTGCATGCTTTCCTGAGAAAGAATTCCACTGACGACCATTGCGGAAAAAGGGTTATAAATGCTTAAATCCTATTCCAAACTCGTACTATAATCTGTCCTCTGTTTGTTTTGCATATAGCCCGTTGAAGCAGGCGATGATGCATTCTGGGACCAGTTCTGGGCCGACACAGTGACCAGCATCAGTGACGTGTTCGCCCTCATTCCGGCTGCAGAGATCCGAGCACTGAGAGAGGAATCCCCATCAAATCTAGCCACATTATGCTACAAGGTGATCAGCATGGAATCACTGTCATCAAGTCTTTAGCTTGGGGTCTTTATGAAGCCAGGCTTGAGGTTCGGCTTTAGGCTTGGCTTGAGGCTTGGCTTGAGGCTCGGCTTGAGGCTCGGCTTGAGGCTCAGTTTAAGGCTCGGCTTGAGGCTCATCTTGAGGTTTGGCTTGAGGCTTGGCTTGAGGCTCGGCTTGAGGCTTGGCTTGAGGCTCGGCTTGAGGCTCGGCTTGAGGCTCGGCTTGAGGCTCGGCTTGAGGCTCTGCTTGAGGCTCGGCTTGAGGCTCGGCTTGAGGCTCGGCTTGAGGCTCGGCTTGTGGCCCGGCTTGAGGCTCGGCTTGAGGTTTGGCTTGAGACTTGGCTTGATGCTGGGCTTGGGGCTTTACTGCCGCCATTTGAGGCCCACGAAACGAAATGAAGGGATTTGGCTACGTGAAAAAGCTGAAGAAAGGCTCCAGCTTCACCATGTATCTCAAGCCCTTCATTTGGAACACAAATTAGTCGCAGCTCAAGATAAATCCCAAGCCTAGCCTGGCCTCAAGCCTCACTTCGAAAATGCCCTTAGATTAGATTAGTTTAGAACAGGATATCAAAATTGTGTTGCTTTGAAAAATAGGGTGCCCCATACAGCAAACAAGCTCACAATATTATTTTGTGGTGCAGTTATCGCATTTATGTGACCAATGTCCAAAAAATTGTAAATGGGAAACATTTCAATCGTCTTTATGCTTTCTAATTTTGAATTGGCTTCCATGGCTTGAATCTACAAACAAGTACCGGTACAAGACATTGTTTGGCGCTAGTGCCCTACAACAAAAACCTTGAAAGATTTCTGGACATCTTCTGAAATTGTGCCAAATTGCAAACTCATCACTTGCACAAAATGTTCTCTTAACTTTTGCAGGCGGTGGAGAAACTAGTGTCTGCATCGGAGAGTGGATGCGCCGCAGCCAAGGACCAGCAGATGGTACTCAACTCAGTCCGTCTCCTGACTCGCATCCTCCCTTATATCTTCGAGGATCCGGACTGGAGGGGCTTCTTCTGGTCAACACTGCCCGGACAGTCCGTAAGTCTGCCCATAACAACTAAAAAATTCTCTGATTTCTGTTTGGCTTGGTCATCCCCTATGCTGTATTGGTTCCTAAACTGATCAAAAACTTGTTTGGGAGTAGGCACCTTCCTTTGATGGACAGAGATCTAGATGCAAATTGCACTCTCATCCAAGAGTAGACACAACTTCAGGCCAGAGGTCAAAGGAAGGTAGCTCAGTCACATGTGTAAGTAGTCCAGCTCCAAATGCACACAGGCATTTTTCAGTTGTTCCTTGACTGTTTTGCTCTGAAGATGGCATCTTGATGACATCAGATTCAGAGGTATGGTTTGTAGACCCCTCCTTAGGATGCCATCTCTAGAGAGAATTTTGCCAATGCCTTCACATGCCTGAGCCCTCAGTTTCAAAATCTTTCTAAGGACGGTAAAGGACCTGCAACTGTTTTCGAAATAATGGACATTTTCAATACTTAGTTGCAAATTGTTGCTGCATCGATGGCAATCTGTAAGAAATCATGTCTTTTTAGACAGGTGTAAATTAATATGAGAAATACTCAAACTTTTTCTGAAACTCCTGAGATCTGGAGTTCTGATGAGAATGTTAGGCCTATCTGAGGAGTTTCATCCAAGAATGAAGAGCCGTAGTTTCATGCTTTGTTTCTATAAATTGCGCCCTCTATCTGGCGGTTGGTTTCTATTCCATGAATGCTCTCTCATTTCTTCATCTTGCAATGCTTGGGTGGTGGGTTCCACACGCTTTGCATGAGGGTAACAGTCAGCTATTTGTGAATTAAGTTTGAATTATGTCTAGTGTGTACACTCTGACTTGGTTTCATTGCACCGTCACATTTAGTGTTTGAATTTCCCTGACTCAGTACCCAGTATCACATAATGTAGGCCTATGTTTGGGGTTTGCCCTTGCTCCAGAAATTCCAACTGTTAATTGCTCTGGCTCCTCTATGCCATTCTCAAACAATGACTGATTTTGCAGGAGGCTGCCCACGAAAAATTCCTGAGACACTTTTCCCGAGACGAAAAGTCCAGTTCGAGTCGGGTATGAGCCTAGTATTGACAGCTTGGTAATTCTTCCGCACGTGCACGGTTAAGTTACCCTAGTCGTTAAGTCGAAAGTTCAAGTGCAGACACCGGTAATATTTGCCCATTTTTCATTTACCCATCGGCTCGGTGAAATGGTGAAAATCCCGAAAAGCTTTGTGAAATAGACCTTTGGTCTGCTTTAGGCTTGTTTTCAATTTACATGAAATAATGCAACTGCTTCCTCAAATCAGGGGATTTCCCAAAGTTAGTGTCCCTATAACCAGGGAGATTTTTGATGCAAAAATACTAAGTCAGTGACCTGAATATTTATCAGACACTGATCAAAGTTAATTCACAAAAGGCTGACTACAGTATCTGGTTGGTTCTGATTTCTTTTAATATTTGGTTGATTCAGATCTTCTCATCAGTTTTCAGTGCATGCTTCAATTTTTTTCTTTTAATATTTCTGCGCCTTTCTTTCTCTTTTTCTGTCTCTCTTTGCCCCTTTTCCCTTTTTCCGGTTTTGTTTCCTTCCCACGTTTTTCTTCTCATTTTTGCAGTATGGTATCGAGGGGATGGATGACATTGTGAGTTTTCTACTTTTTCAATTTCGTATTTCATTTTGTTTCCATTTTTTTCATACATGTTCATTTGATATTTATTCACTCACACACTGTATCGGACAAATTATGTGATCTTTTATTTCCGAGGATATGAGTTCTAGTACTGTACCCTTTCACTGTAACTATACGCAACGTCACTGAAATTTAAATGGAAAAGTATTAAATATTTTCAAAAAATTTCAACCTGATAAATTTTCATTGTATCAACTTGTGCTCTGAAACACTGTTTTTTAATTTAAAGAGGAAACAGATTTTTTCTTCCGTTTCTGTTAAAAATGCATCAGTTGACTGTTTGAGCAATCAAATTTTCAACAAATTATTTTCGACAAGCAGCAAGTTTAATGTTTTATGTTGTTTTGTTTGTGCTAGCTACGAAAAAAAAAACACCTGCAGATTTCCCATTTCATAAAGCACTGTTAATTCAATGGCTTCATTATAATGCCTGCCATTGGGTCAGCTTTTGTTTAAATTAAATTGAACCAATGTCCATTCTTGATATCTTTTTAACCACAATTTTGTTGCAAAAAGAAGCTTTTTGTGCCTCCGAAAATTGCATTGTGTGGCAGAGAAACAAGTTTTTTTTTCACATTGTTTATTATTTTCATTTCATACTTTTTATTGTTTCAGCTTTTGTTGTTGCATTTTTCTTGCATGAATGAGCTGAAATTCAAATTGCTTTAATTAAGTACAGCGTCAATTGTTAATTAAATTTTCCGCTTAAATATGACTTGTCGTTAAATGCCACATGTATGCACTATCCAGGCTTTATGCAAGCATCATTATTTTGGACCCAAATATTAATTTTGAAAAATATCTGTAAAAGATTCTTTTTGTCAAACAAAACATAAATTGCATGAGTCTTTTTGCCCGTTACTCCATTAATTTTACAAGCTTCATACCGAGGATCTTCCACGTCTCCATGGTTACGAGGTTGTCATAATTTTTTTTTGTCATAATGCACATAGAATGCACGTTTAACCTGGGTGTGCTAGATCACGGTTTTGTTAAATGCACACGTCATTGCTGAAGTTTGATTTCATTTTCATGCACGTTTTCACTTTTTATTTATACATGTAAGTCTTTCTGGAGTTTTAGAGCAGTATATTATTTCAGAATGATTGCAGAGTTTATGTATAGTAGGCTTAGCACTTGTATGAACCAATGTGTTGTTTTAGACAGTTTTAAGGGCACTGATCCAAAATCTTGGGGTTAGAACCGGATCAAACCCCGGGATTTGTTTTGAACAACCCTTTTCACACTTGAAAAGTTTCAACCCTGCATTTTTTGCCGTGATCCGTGTCGTATGAGCCGGTTCACCAAAATGTAGTGTGAATGTTGCGTCTCTTCCATCCGGTTCAAAAACGTGCCGGGCTGAACCAGGGCAGATCCGCTTTGGTTTCAACTCAGATCGAAAAGGAGATAGTATGAAAAGGCCTTCAGAAGGCGGGATTTGCTTTTATCCTCTATCTTCCCCTACGTGTAATTCCTGCAAGTCAACATCCCTAATGTTCTTTAATTTCTTCAGAACCAGCAATGGTTGAAGCTTCTGCCAGTTCACCCAAATTGATAGAAACCAATTTTATTTATCTTTTTTTATTAATCTTCAAAATGCATGCAGTAAATTGAATAGATTAATTATTTTGTGTTACATAGACCCAATGTAATTTCTCCTTAAAATGAAAATTTAATCCAGTTCTGTAGTGGTGAGTCAAAATATGATTTAATTAGTAAATGCCTCAATCAATGTTATTGCCACAGGTGTCCATGTGTGCTGAGTGTGTTCCCCCTACATTGTGCTTATTAACTCTCTACGTAAAGCATTTCAATGCAGTGTACGTATTCATAATGTTTGCATTTTACAGCTTACAAGTGCACAAACAGTAGGCCTGCTTGAAATGACTTAACCTAGTACCCTGTGAGCATGGCCTATGCATATTCACCGTCTTTATTGCGCTTAAGTACTGTACATTGTACATGTTGTACTTGTAGTAAACCTACATGTGTACAAAGACAAATCCGTCATAACCTGTGTATTAGATAATGTAGAATTAATCATTTTTTGAATTTTTTTTCTGGGCCAATTATTTTTTATTCCCTGTTATTTCATTTATTTCTTGAGTAGTAAAGGGAGTGTTTTTCTATTTATTCATTTTTAAAATTAAAAAACAAAATTATTTCTGAATGGCAGAATTTAGAAATGCAAATGATCCAAACATTGAGATGAAGATTTTGTTACAATATGATAACAATACTACTATTAATTGAAGAATAGGATGTATTTGATAGCCCAACCAACTAGATTGTGTAACAGCAGCACTTTTTGCCAATATGCACACGTGTGTTTGCCTCTTGAGTAACCCATTTTACACAAACAGTGTTTTAATTTTGCACTCTCTTTACACTGTAAAAACGTTTGGGCTGCTCCAAATGCTCCACAAGTTTGTTATCTAGAACAGAGAAATATCCCAAACCCATTCTGACAATCTGATTTTCACATTTAAAAACAGAAGAAATAGGGTGGTTAATTATTCACTGTTTGAGTGACGTGATGATGATTTTAACTAGAATATGTAAATCAAATTATTGTATGAATTAATGTGTAGAATGTTTTAGTGTAGCAATTGAAAATGGTTTCTTAGACTTTAATTAGCAGTAAATTGTAAGACTGGTTAATTGTTCCAATTCAATTGTTCCACTTCGATACTCAGGGGCCGATTTAACTAATGCTTTGCGATCATCACTAAAGCCCAAATCCTTTGCTAAACGGAAAATCCATCGCTACGCTGCGTAGCAATTTTCCATTTAGCAGAAGTGTATTTGGGCTTCAGCGATGATCGCAAAACGTAAGTGGAATCAGCCCCAGGGCTCCAATTCCATGGCTCTTGTAAGAACTCAATCTATTCAACCTGATTTTCACATCGTACCGTTGCTGTGTGTCCACCATCACTCCAAATTCCCCATGATCAATCAACTCGAACAAATCCTCTAGGCAGAAACAGTCTAAAAACCTGGAGCCGATTTCACTAACGCTTTGCGATCATCGCTAAAGCCCAAATCCATCACTAAACGGAAAGTATGCAAATTAGCGATAGATCTTCCGTTTAGCAATGGATTTGGGCTTCAGCAATGATCGCAAAGCGTTAGTGGAAATGGCCCCTGGGGTCGGCTTCGCAAAGCCCTAAGATTGGTTTTAAATGTGAGTCTTAATTGCTAAGCAAAGTGTGATGTCACAATACAAATCAATATAGTGATACTCACAACTCATCTTAAGATCAGTCTTACATTTTTTTGAGTGCTTTGGGAAATCCAGACCAGGTCTTCATGAAATGATTAATGAATTATTGTTGTTTTTTGTTGTTGTTTTGTTTGTGTCCGACAGAGCGACGAGGAATCTCTGCCATTGGCGCAGTCTCTTCTCAATGCCGTCTCCGACCTTCTGTTCTGTCCCGATTTCACCGTTGCTCCAAATGCCAAGAAACAAGGGCCCGTAAGCTTTATCAAAAGTTCTCATCTTTTTGCTCTTTTATCTTTCTATCTCTGTGCTATTCAAAGAGGGAAAGAGACATTATCTGTAAACCTCTCCACTTAAATACCACATAAGACAAGGGCTACCATAGTCTTCACACTGTGGTACACATATATTGAGGTATTCAGGATACCAATTCAGGATACCATACTTAACCACAGGAAAAACCATGTGTGGTAAATGGAAAGTTCCGGCTTTGCTCTTAAGCCCAGCCCACGTGTTTGTTATACATACCACATGAGACGGAGTTTGACCAAGGCTTCCGTGGTCACCTGATTAAAAGGCGTCCTCCACTTGGTTAATGGGCACAGTTTGATTGACAGGCCTGATGAAGGGCCTGGCAATTCAAAGAATGGGAGGAGACATTATCTGTAACCCTCTACACTTACCATGCTAGAAAAAGGCTGCTCCACAGGGAAATTGTGTCAGGATACCACACTTACCACAGGAAAATTGTGGTAAGCATGTGGTTAAGACTTAATTGCCCTGCTGAGCACCACCATAACTTCAAGTCATGTTTGTACTGTAAAGAGATCACCAGTCCTGTTTAAAGGTGAATGAATGCTTTGCCAGCAGTTGCTTCTATGAACACAAACACAGATTCAATCCATCATGACCTCTTTAAAAGAAAGCATTCCCCCCAAAACAGAATATGCCTCCAGGACATACAATGCATGGACTTTCAGCCAACACTAGCTGATGGACCATGCATTCACCAAACCTGTTGGGGTGAACCTCATTAATCATTATCATTCTAATTCATTCTCCAACCCTGACTTCAATCCCACACAGGATAGCCACGAGGACCTGCAGTCCATCGACAGCTGTGAGTACATCTGGGAGGCCGGTGTGGGCTTCGCCAACTCCCCTCCCCAGTCTGCCCTCCTAGACCAGAACCGGACCGAGCTGCTCAAGCTGCTGCTCACCTGCTTCTCGGAGACCATGTACCTGCCACCTGTCAGTAAGTTGGATTCTTGTCCTTCCCTCCCTCCCAGATCAGGCCTGGATTTAACTGAGGTTGTGATTGTTTTTGTTTATTAAACATTCAAAATTTGCCTCTAATGACCCGAAGATGTTGCTTGATGAGTTTCCCCCTATCTTGTTCATTACAGGTGATGCTCATTCACAGCCAAACCAGTGGATCAGTTATTTCTGCTCCTCAGAAAACAGGCATGCCTTGCCCCTCTTCACCTCCTTGCTGAATGTCGTCTGCGCCTACGATCCCGTTGGGTTTGGTGTCCCTTACAACCACCTTCTGTTTGCCGATCACCGGGAGCCGGTCGTGGAAGTAGCATCGCAGATACTGGTGGTCACTCTCGATCACGACACGGCACACGGTCAGGTGCCGCCCCCTGTGGATGCTGCAGATGAGGGGAACGAGGTGAGGTTATAGACTTGATTTTATGAGTGCACATTTGGGTCATTCCATCAGGTTGAGGCAAGATTTGTTACATGTTTCGCCTTGTTATGTAGAAAGATCTCTTATCTGTTATTGAAAGTGTTCTTGAGCAGTTTTCCTACAAATTAGCATGAATCTTGAATCCAGGTATTCTGTGAGCATCGCTATCTCGTTTTTCTAAATCAGTACTAAATCTTGTATTTTGTGTCCAGGGTGGGATCGTTGAGAATCTGTTTGTGAACTACCTGTCCCGTATCCACCGTGAGGAAGATTTCCATTTCATCTTGAAAGGTCTGACCAGGCTACTGAACAACCCTCTCATTCAGGTGAGTCTATTAGGACCTCTATATCGGGGCACCGAGTTCATAGAGCTGGTTACCGGTAAATAAGCCAAAAAATTGCTGGAGCATGAAAAGTCTTCCTCGATTAAGCAGGATTACCAACCAAATTTCCATGTGGTGTTTACTGCTTTTGGCCATTGTTTTCTGAGCATAACATTCACAAGGAGTTTTGGTCGGCATTCTGATTTTAAGAAAGATTTGAGGCTTTGCACATGTTGCATGGTGACAATTGGTGTGTGGAGCGGTTTGCGGAAACACCATGTAAGAATCGTTTGTACTTTCGCTCTTGTGGTGTGATGAAATAAGAACTGCGAAAGTATGAATGATTCTTACATGGTGTTTCCGCAAACCGATCCACATTTGTGCTTAAGCAAATGTTGGTGCTTAAGCAGCTCTATGTTAGGTGTGTTAGGGTTAAATTCTTGAACATTTCTGAGGTTTGTTGGTACTAACTGTCCATCACATGCTCATCCATACACTGTCTACCTCTCTGCAGACCTACCTGCCTGGCTCCACCAAGAAGATTGCCTTCCACCAGGAACTCTTCGTCCTCTTCTGGAAGATGTGCGACCACAACAAGAAGTTCCTCTTCTACGTCTTGAAGAGCAGCGACGTCCTGGAGGTTCTCGTGCCGATCCTCTACCATTTGAACGATGCCAGAGCTGACCAGTGTGAGTGTTAAGGTTTTTTTCTTTCGAATTTGGTCTGTTTAGGTTGAGTTTTTTTTACTGAGTTGTAAATCTCCTTAAAGATACATTACAGGATTGGTAACAAACCAAAACAGATATGTTCACAGATTTACGTATGACTTACAGGGTATAGAGATGGAACCTGGTACAAACATATTGTTAAAAGATTTCTGCCTGAAATTCTGTATTTATCCAGAAATTAGTCAAACGAAATACCAAAAACAGTTTTAATCTCCGAGATCAGAACCTCACAGTTACAACTACCTTACAATTTTGCATAACAATTGCAATGATTTTTCGCTGTTTTCTACTGTTTCCAATGATCAATTGAGCTGAAAATTTCTTATGTTTGTTTTTTATTCCATGACAAATCAAATTATGAACAGACAGCAGCTGTTCTGTCACCTTTAGTTTACCATTCTTGTACTAGACATGCTAGAGATTTTAATAAACAGTTCTTGCACATTTTCTAGCATATGTCTCATTTTGCTGTTTGGAAACAATAATGTAATGATTATTTTTTTGCAGTCTTCATGGTAAAATGTCAACCGTTCTGCCTTATTTTTTATCCTTCAGCTCGCGTCGGTTTAATGCACATAGGCGTCTTCATCCTTCTCTTGTTAAGTGGAGAGCGCAATTTTGGCGTGAGACTCAACAAGCCCTACAGCGTGCGAGTGCCCATGGACATTCCTGTATTCACAGGCACACACGCTGACTTCCTCATCATAGTAAGTCCACAAAATCTCAACATAGGACCCTTTTTGTCCTCCTAAACTAGCTTCTCTTTTATTCTAAGAATATAGTGTCATCACACATTTTTGTAGCCGCCATAACATATGACATTATGGGAGAATCACAACCACTTACTGCACCCCGTTATTGCGCATGCCATGGTAGTTCTTTGTACCGTAACTAAAACAAACAAAGATTATTCAAAAAAATCATGTCATATGTAAAAACACACAAAGAAAATGTATGCAGATTTGTGCCACAAAATTATGTAGCCTATTTACGATGTATCGCTCATCATTATGTGCACATTATGTGTCATGGGATCCACCACATCTTGCCCTGGGTACGAAACCACACTATTCTACCAAGATCAGCAACCAGGAAATATTACATAGACTCTCTGACGTTGGCTAGGACATACCCTTCGAAAACCAACCCAAAACATTATTACAAGGGCAGCACTCAACTGGAATCCACAGGGCAGAAAGTTGATTTTGTTGGAATCTGCTAGCCATCATATTTCTATCTCCCCTTAATATTTTGTTTGTGACAGGTGTTTCATAAAATCATCACCTCTGGCCACCAGCGTCTGGCTCCGCTCTACGATTGCCTGCTCACCATCGTGGTGAATGGTAAGACAAAGTTATCTTTGCCAAAATGGGCCTAACAAATCTTCACTCAGTGTGCAAAATCTTTAGTCGACAGCTGTTGGGATTACAGAAATAATAGTCTAAAAGCTGCATTCTTGGATTTTTTTTCCTACCCTGATGTTTAACAGGGTTGAACTTTGGGGGTCCGGGGTCTGTTTCCATAAGTATGGTACACAAGAGAAATGTGAATTTGGATGTGTGTCGTACTTCGTCAAACCCTTCATGAGCCTCTCTGTCTTTGCCAGTATCCCCGTATCTGAAGAGTCTGTCCATGGTGTCTGCCAACAAGCTCCTGCACCTGCTGGAAGCCTTCTCCACACCTTGGTTTCTCTTCTCCAATCCGGCCAACCATCATCTGGTCTTCTTCCTCCTGGAGGTCTTCAACAACATCATCCAGTACCAGTTTGACGGTAAGGTGGATCCTGGGTTTGGTCTTTCCTTTCGTTTTTAATGTCAGGAAACTGTCTCAAGTGCTTAAAGAGTTACTCAGACTTTTGTGCATCTTCATTACATTATTTTATAACCAGGCAATTCCAATCTAGTCTACACCATCATCCGCAAGCGTAACGTGTTCCACCAGCTCGCCAACCTGCCCAGCGATCAGGCCTCAATCACCAAGGCTTTGTCCAAGCGAGGGCGCAAGACCAATCCAACGCCACCGACAGATGACGTCGTGCCTACGACCATGGAGGGAGCCCTGCCGCCGGTGGATGCTGAGCCGGGGACCCTCAAGGCTACTCTCCTAGCCACGCCCGGTATGTTGAAGTCCTCTCTTCTCTAGCAACAAGATGAGATAAGCTGGTCACCCCTGCTTACCATCTTGCCCCAAGTTTAACAAACCCCTAACCAAGTCAATCCGTGAAATGCACTTCATCATTGGTTATGTTGTGTTTGTCGAAGAAGGCATTCATCCCAATCGGATAGTTTCCAAAATGCATATCATAACACTAACGTATGTAAACTTCATCAAAATCAGTGATCACCTTTTTGAGAAATCCACAAATAACGGTTTCTCTGTTCACATTATTCTGTACATATTCCTGATCAGTCATTTGGTCATGAGACGAGTCGGACAGCATTCAGTTTGATGAAGCTGTCGATGAACTTCAATACATCAAATCCAGCTGCTCTTGAGAGTGAATCATTAGGTAACCACCACTGTGTCCCCTGTGACATTCGCTCCTCAGGTCTGGGCATGATGACAGAGACATCCAAAGTGACCCCATCCGGTGAGGTACTGACCTCCATTGGTGCGGGTAAGGACGGCACTCCGGTCAAGACGGACGGCAACACGGGGGCTGCTGTAAGTGATTGAGGGTATAAACAGGTGTTTAGCCTCCTGGCCAGAAGAATCAAAGCACTTGATGCTTGGTAAGGTGGGCTTGGTGGGATTTCATCAACCTGTATGGTGACTCCTGCCTTCTGCTTGCTCCTGTCTTTGATTAGCTTGACCACCAAGCTAGCCAGAGCCACCTGGTGATTTTAGATCTGTATAGCCGAACGTTCCCCAGTTCATCATAGAGATATCTTGATCCCGTAGACTCGACCGCGTTCCACCAAGTTACTGATAACATCTCTACATTATTTGGGCTCTGTTTAAAGGTAGTATCATACTTTGGTTTTTGTCAAAGAAATACAGATTCATGCACAAACATATAAAGGGAAATACAGTAAAAGTAATCTGAACATTTCAGTCCCATACGGTGCCAAATTTTTTGAGAAAACATTGGAAAACGGCCACAGTATTTCTTAAGTCTTTTCTCTTTTATTTTTGATCTTTTAAAAGATCAAAAAGATTTTCCGTCGTTGTTTTACTAATTTCTGGATAAATACACCATTTCAGGGGGAACATTTTAACGGTAGGTTTCTACTAGCATCATTTGCATATCCTGAAAGTTATATGTAAATCTGTGAACATTTCTGTTTTGGTCTCTTACCAAAGTATGATACTACCTTTAAGAATCTGTGGGGTCTGTTGTCAAACCATCCATAAACTGCAAATCAAAAATGATATATTGAAGATTATTATTGTTGTTATTTATATTCCGGTAATGAAACCAAGGATTCCTCAAAAGCACCCTAGTCACTGTAGCTCAAAGCCTGATGAAACCTTTTATGGAAAGATGATGAGAAGAAGATACAGTTTTAGAGGTGGGAGAAAAACCCCAGAGTAATATTCTGGGTAAAAACCCACAGAATCAGGTAGGGACTGAAAACCCTATCCACTTGTGGACCGAGTCGGACTCGAACCCGGTCCGCCAGAGGTGAAAGGCGAGGAAAGAACTGCTACTCCAACCTGACTCCCGAATATGGTATAAAGATGGAATAATATGCTGCTGGCCTGTAAAGCATGCAATTTACAAGCAAGGTGTGAGATAGCAAAATTGAAAGGTTTGGATTTTTGCAACATCCGTTTAGATGCACTGAATATTCAGTCTAACATTTCACATTGATGTTTTTTTGAAGTTCCCTTCAACTTAACACACCCGGCTGTCAAGTACTGAGTAATAGGTTCGAATCCATCCTTCCTCAGGGTTCCACGCAGGGAGCCAGTGACACTGAAAGCATCGTGACCGACGAGAAGAAGGCAGCATCAGGAGGCAGTCCCGGGGGTTCCCCTCCGGGGTCCATCAGGTCTCGAGCCATCCCCATCGGATCTCAGCCAGAAGCCGTGGAGCACACGGCTCTGACCTCGCAGCGGTCATCGTCGATATCAAGCACCGCGGCCAGCCTCACCAGCGGAAATGACTGGAGACCCTCCCCTGACTGGGTATGGCATCAGATATCCCTTGTTTTTATCATTTCACATTGCAACATCACATGACAAAATGAAATTTATAAAATGCTATTTCATTTTCACCAGAGTGAAGAGGTGAGTTTTAAAAGCCCAGATTAACAGAGATAAACTAGCAGATTTCCTGATGAGAGGATTATATAAGATTGTTCCAAAACAATAAGCCCAGCCTCATTGTAAGCTTTTTTTGCCTAGAACTCTCTTGCACGAGGAGCATTTCAGAAGTGGAGTGAAGACTGGTGAAAATAAAAAAAAAGTAATAAATTAATTTCACTGTATTCAACATAAGGGCACCAGTTTCTACGAAGAAAATCCATGTTAGTGCGACAGACCAAATGAGGGCGACAATTTGGTGTCTCCCTAATAGTTTCTCAAAAACTAGGAAGACTTTGAGAAAGATCCTGCTAGGATCGAAACCCGTCAAGCCCTCCTAACTCCAAGCAAAACTAGGCAGAATTTTACTGTCTGAAATGTTTTTGTAGGAATCTTCAATGTCTAAACATCTGTCTATAAAGTTTGGTCAGCAGAGTTCCCTAACAAGGGAAAAATCTATGGAATTGTTGCCCTAACACAGCATTTAGAGTTACAGGTGTATTATAATTTTTATAACTCTGAAATATCTTGTGATTGGCAGGTGCATTCTTGGAAGCAGAAGCTCCCTCTACAGACCATCATGCGGCTCCTTCAAGTCCTGGTCCCGCAAGTTGAGAAAATCTGCATTGACAAGTAAGACTGATGATCACGATTTTACGTCACTTTCCCTCCGACTGAAAAGAGACACCGATGAGATCTGTTTAATTCTTTGTCATGTGATTGGATGAATAAAACATCATTTAGCATTAAGTACCGTTTTCAGTTCTGGAGGTCTTAAGTGTGCAGCGGTTGCCATCGCATGTTTGGCAGAGAACCAATACACCGATCCACTATGCCACGCCCCTTGACAAATTGACCAATCACAATGTGTTATTTAAGGTCCGACAAATTGCCGCCATTTTGTTTTACATTTTGTAATCTTTCCTACACACTTTTTGTTGAGTTTGCTTTTGTTTCGTATGTACAAGGCAATTCTTTTACAAATCCGAGTTTTATTCTTGAGCATGGTTAAGCGGTGTTTCATGATATTTTCATTATATTTCTGACTCTTGATGCCCTGGTTGAGAGGAAATGTACATTTTTTGCCTTTTCCAAAACCAAAGTCCAATGGAGAGAGGTGCTTTCAGTGGTTAAGTGTATTCAATTTTTCGCGTGTGTGCGATCGTGACACGTTGTGCGTGTGCGTCATTGCTTGGACGTTGCTATGGTTGGCGTGGCCTACTGGATTGGTGTATTGTGCAGTGGACACCTATTTTATGGACATGTGCTTTGTGTTCAGTATTTCACCTTAAACCTTTTTTTTATTTTGGAACCAGGGGCCTGACAGACGAGTCTGAGATTCTCAAGTTCCTGCAGCATGGCACCTTAGTCGGTCTGCTACCCGTGCCCCATCCCATCCTGATCCGCAAATACCAGGCCAACAGCGGCACTACTCTGTGGTTCCGCACCTACATGTGGGGTGTCATCTACCTCAGGTACGTCATGTCCTAGTCTTGTCACGTTATTGATCTCCTCTGAGGCTTTTGTTAACCTAACGGGGTCAGTTTCACAAAGCACTGAGAGTTATCTTGAAATAATCAGGCTCTTACCTGCTAAGCAAAGTGATGTCACAATAGAAATCACCATTGTGATATTGGCAACTCATGTGAAGAGTTATCTTGAGTCATTGAAAATTGAACAAAAACCAATTTACTGGAGTGAGATTCGAACCAGTGACCCCTGGAATACCATGCGGGTAGGTTTATGTTGCTTAGAGTAACGAGGGCCTGACGTTTCGCTCCTTGTAGGATCTTTCTCAAAGGCTCTTTCTCAAAAGGTCTATCTCATTTGAATAGTCTTTGAGAAAGATCCTGCTAGCATCGAACTGCCAGGCCCTCCAAACTCTAAGCATTTTTATATTTCAGGTCATTATTTTGGTTGATGGGCAGTTTGCAGCAGTCTTAGTTGTATTAAGATGAATCTGAGTGGTTAGTGAAGTCCAGCCCATGGCCTTCAAACCTTGCATTTCATTTCACAGAAGTGCCCTACGAAAGGGAAGTTGCCCCTCTCAGAAACGAGTATTATAATGATGTTATCTTATAGAGTGTATCAGCTGATTCAAATGTTCGTCTGAAAGGCTGCAAGTAGACGTACGGCTCAGCAAAATGTTCAGGCACCAAGACGTTGAGGGTGTATTGATGCGCTAAATGTTTAAATCATTCCCTACTGAAGTATTATTCTTTAACAGGTTCTGCAAACTTTTTTTCCACAGGAATTAATTTCATCAAATGAACTATGATTTACTCCACAGTCCTGTCATTATTTTTTTCCTGTTGTGATTCTCTTTTTTTTTTATTCAGAAGTGTTGATCCACCTGTATGGTATGACACAGGCGTCAAGCTCTTTGAAGTCCAGAGAATTAAGGATAGCTAGAAGAAGACCCGTTGAATCAAACTTGAATCAATTTCCATTTTTTCTTGTATATCGGAATACAGGCTTAGGACCACAGGGAGATGAACGATATTTGCGAAATATTACAGATATTAAGAATTGAATTGTGTTGTAATTTTATCGCCCAAATGTTTGGGCGAGATGTAGATTGTATTGATATATTGATATTTGCTCTCTTGAAATTTGGAATTGGACCTAAAAGGTTCGTTTGGACTTGAACCAAGTTGGGCCATTAAGCCCCCATATAAAGCTACAGTACCTGGGCTCTACAGTCATGTGTTCTTCACTAAACCACTCTGTGCAGTATCCTTATGGCTCATTCTTTGGGTTTGAACCAGGTTGGGCCATCAAGCCCTCATATAAAGTTACAGTGCCTGGGCTCTCCAGTCCTGTATCCTTCAAAATACCACACTGTGCAGTATCCCTGTGGTATATTCTTTGGACTAGGACCAAGTTTGGACATAAGGCACAGAATTACAGTGCTTGGACTCTGCTGTCCCGAGTCCCTCACAATTCTACAAAACTACCAAAGGATTTGAGATGGATTTGGGGTTGTGAGTGTTAATGAAATGAATCGTATGTGGCACTTGCTGGTGTTGATATCTTGGCCTTTGCACTGGTTTCACCCGTACTCATGATTGAGCTGAAATACAGCAAATTGCAGAGTTTGCAATTTTCATATTCCAGTCGTGTATGTAAATACCTGACCGACTTTGACCACTCTTACTGCTGCATGTATGTGTATATGTGTGATAAACTGGGGCCAATTTCATAGAGCTGCTTAAGCACAAAAGGTTGCTTAAGCATGAAAAGTCTTCCTTGATCAAACAGGATTACAACCAAATTTTCATGTGATGTTTATACTGGTTTTGACTTTGTATTCGGACATTGTTTGCTGAGCATAACATTCCCAAGGAATTCTGGCTTGCATACTGATTTTATTTACCAAGGTTTTACATGCTTAAGCAAATTTTGGTGCTTAAGCAGTTCTATGAAATTGGCCCCTGTCTGGTATATCATGTAACGCCAAGAAAAGAAGATTGTATTCTTTGGTCATAGGAAGTTTGGTATCTGGATTATGCATTTTTTAAATATTATTAACATTTATAATCACTTCTCATCACACTCTTGCTAACTTGAAAAGGAACCTGGAGCCACCGATCTGGTATGACACCGATGTCCATCTCTTTGAGATTCAACGTGTCTGAATATAAACCCCCAAACACACCATGCTAAGTAACCATTATTAATTCCCGCTTTGATATATGTGTGCAATGTCTGTGGCTTAGGGACACAAAGTTGTCATATCGCTCTGGGTGTTGATATTTCTATGTGCTAATTGCTTAGTCATGCAGCTCTTTTTGTGCGATTTCCATCTATAGCGATTTGCCCATGTATTGCATGCAGTATTTTTTTTTTTTTAGCATCCCGTCCTTACGGTGTACCATTCAAACTTCCACCTGTCAGAATTTGTCCCTGGTATCCATTACTTCACTGGTTTCCCTGTACGGTAACCCATATTGTCAGACATAATGTTGACATGTCACAGAATTGTAACGAGTCATTTTTTTTTTGTGAGTTTGAGTCGAGTCGAGTCATTTTAAAGAAGTGACTCGAGTTGAATCGATTCATTGGGTCAAGAATGTTGAGTCGAGTTGAGTCATTTAGCCTTCGGGACTCAAGTCGAGTCGCCAAAAAAGCTGACTTTGGTCACACTCGAGTCGAGTCATTGACTCGTCATTGCAACTCTGACATATCACTTCATTTCTTCATGAATGTGTATAGTGTAATGATTTTCAACTGATTGTTCATTGTACACACAATGGTCGAAATACGCACAGTGAAATTGTGTTCAGTATTTTTATTTTTCCCACCCAGTATTCAATGGTACATCTGTGATAATTTTTGTTTGTAGTGAAAATAGTCAAACTGTTCCATGTACCGGTAGTCATTTCTCCCTGGTGTGGTGGTGATATTTTTTAGTTATTTTGCGTAGACCTTCCCCATTGCATGGCCTTGCTCCAGTCTACCCTAGTCATAGTGTGAGCCTAGTCATATCAGCCTAGTAGCCTAATTGAACTTAGTCTAATGTGGGCAGTGCACAAAGCATTGCACCCGCAAAGATTAGTAGTAATGGGAGACTTTGGAGAGTCGGTCTTGAGTCAACAGCGCAAAAGCAAACCATGCTTGCACAATTGTGAGCATGCGCGCGTTGTATTGCTCATGCGTGCGTTGTTGACTTGAAGACCGGTTCTCCAAAGTCTCCCATTAGCGCTAAATATGCTGTTACGTGGTTATGTCGTACAGAGGTTAACTGGTAATTGGTTCCTTAACCTATCTCTTTATGAAACCTCAGCTGTCTGTAACTATAACCACTGTATTTATGATAATAACCACTGTACATTGCTAACTTGGACTAGCCTATCATACTTTAATTTTCATAGTAGACTTTCTCTGCACAGCTGAATAGCAATTTAACCCCCAAATACATTGATCACCTTTAAGGAAAGGATACAGACAGATAAAAGTATACATTGAAAATGTTATTTTAAAAGAGACAAGAGTGAAAACTCATTTTCAAAATTGTCTTTGTGGATGTGTAATTAATAAATAAATTTTAAAACCTACAAAGACATTAACATCCAGAAAAGCATGAATTTCTTGTCTACTACAAAAAAACTTTCTTTGAACTGAACTACACTGTTATACTAGGGTCACAAATTTCTACAATATTTGGACAACTTATTTACAAATATTTACAAAATTCTCTTAAAGTTACCCTCCTTTTGTGCTTTTGGTAGCGCAGGTCGCAATAATATGACTTTGTGTAGTTCCATTGTGTGATTGTCCGTTGAATGTTTTGGTACATGTGTTGTGATTTAATTTCTGTTGTTTTGTGGCTTGCTGCTACTGCTTATTGTACTCGTCATACCATAGCCTGTTGCTACATTTCAATGTGGTCTGTCTTTGTGCTACTCCATGTTTGTATTTATCACCCCAACATCTAGTCATTAGGTGATAGGGGTTAAATGAAAGATCGGGGACCATTTTCGTTAAAGCTGTTCAAGTTCCAAAATGTAAGCATAGAAATACTTGCATAATGATGTCATATTGCCAGTCCAAACTGGTCTGAATGTTACATTAACATAGTGAGCAAGCAATAATCAAATGGAGATTTGGTTTATTTGTAGCCCTATTGTTGTTTTTATTAAAGGGATGGTACAGAACTGGTGTTTGCGACAAAACCGTTGCTGACAGTGAAAGCACATTATGTAATCCATCATATACCTTAACTGACAAACCTGTAGAAGTTTGAGGTCAATCAGCCATCTGGGTCACGAGAAAATAGTGAAAACCCGTGCACAGAAGACTGTACACATTTCAACGAATGAATAAAACGCTTCGAAGCGATTTATTCCAATCGGAAAATAGTTTCATTTATTTCTCAACGAATATGGCATTTCAGACAAAAACATTTCATGGGATGTTTTCTCCTGTCATCACCATTATACTGTGTACGTTTTATGTGAATCTGTGATCATGACGTGTATTTTGTCTTACCAATTCTGTACCATCCCTTTAAGGACGACTTTTCATGGTGAGCAAATTTTGATTCTTTAGCAGCTTTGGTGAGAGTGGACCCCGGTCAGATTGTGGAAGGTCGGAGCTAAAAAGCAAAAGTAGTATATTTTGTGATCACTGGGCCCGACTGGGATGCTGTGATATGTAAAAAATATTTTGTATAGGCCTAGCCTAAGCATTGAACAAAGGGTTTGTTGAAGTTCGCAACTATACGATTTGTCAACATGAATTGTACACTGCATAACTGTAGCGCATGCACCATTCGATAGCACAAAATCATGTCGTGTTCCCTGTGTTCTCAAGTTGCAAATGGCGTTCTTGTCCTACACGGAACCACGAACCCGTTGGTAACGCGTAGTGTGAACTTGTGGTACAAATCTTTCACGAAGTTGGCATGCTTCCACCTTGAATTTGATTGGTGGAATTCCTTTAGCACATGCGCATTTGATGGGCAAGTTGGAAGGCGCCAGTGACAGACGTTTGTGTTGAACACGGGGGAAACGACGTGACTAGACCATAGAGCTAGGAAAGACTAGACATAGGGCATTTTATCATAAGAATTGCAACAAACGAGGAGGTATATTTACAAGCCACGCGAGTTTGACACCAATATGTAAGTACCGGTACATTTATGTAAATAATAACGTGCGTTGCAAGCAGTTTTTATGTGGGGACTATTCAAATTATTGTACGTATACTGAAATGTGACCGGCCATATCATCATACAGTAACTCTTCCCTACATGTATTATATATCCATGGAGGTTCGAGTAGGTAGTACGGCAAGTTGCAATAAGGCAAGGTTGGCTAAACATTCGGTGTTCCATTACCAGATTACCGAAAAACTCTACCCTTGTTTTCGAGTAAAACACGTCCTCGGTCACTCTCCTGAGGACGATCAGAGCACACTGTTCAGAATGTGGAGATAATAATCATCAGTTCTTCTCAGAACCACACACTCTCACAAAAGAGAACATGGTCAATGCAAACCTACCTTATTTTAGCACTTCTACCATGCATAGCTTCAAGTCTTATTTGGAACTCGATTTGAATTGAGGCTGTTTGTGGTCAGTGATATTATTTTCGAAGATATTGCCGCGGACTATTAAAATGTTATTTGGGACACCGCTAAAGTTCCAAATTTCATGTATTTTGGCTTGCAAAATATATTATTCATTCATTCCAACATTGCTGGATAGTTCCTGTATATTAAAAAAATATTGATTTTTAGGCGGTTTACTTCTCGAGAATATAATTGAGATTTATTTATTTATCATAATTATTCACATACTGTGTGGTATATTAGCCTTATTAGACTTTAGAAGTCGATAATATAGTTTGTTGGCTAGCGACCATTTGTCTAGTTGCGATGATCGTAACCCTAGGTCTGACACACACCCATGTCAGACCTATAGGGTTACGATCATCGCAACTACCATTTGTCAAACGTTGGTGAATTTTGCCTGGCACCCAATACTAAATATAATTTCTGGGTAGGCCTACCGGGCTCAAATCGTCTTAAGATTGACGCATTGTCACTGATCCAACTTGGCCTTTGTTTTGCAAAGGCCTATTTATTACTTGCTGAATTCTTTTTGTGTTAAACATAGTTTGTAACATATAGCTGCATAGGTTTTTATTTCTCTCGGCAACTACGTTTGTATTGTGGCATTTTGTAAGAAATATTAATTTACCTGTTTATCTTGAAATGCACATGTTGCGTGACTGGTGTGATTTTTAATAATTAGTTATGGAATTTGGGGGTATTTGTCAGCTAGCTTTGAATATTTTGAAGACTAGTCACGGTATTCTGAAAAGTAAGGACTGTCTGTTCGCCTGTTTCATTTAAACTTGCCAGCTGTTTTCCCAGCTCAATAATATTGTCGACATTGTCTCACAGTGCATGCATGGGCCTTCATCGCTACCATATCATGCTGATACTATTTTTACTTTTACTTGTGTTGGGAAAAATGTATAGGCCTATACGAGGTTCACTGTGGCATTCAGCACTTGTGTGTACTTTTATTTATTTATCGTTGTGCTTGACTGATTTGTTTTTTATAGATTGGTGATTTGGTGATTGGAAACTTATGATTGAATTTTCTTTGTGTACATGTATACAATGTTGTTACGAATAGAGTCTACACCATATTGCTTGATTATAAACATGCATGATTAAATTACTATTGGTTGCCCGGAATCTGTACCTATACCAGTATACTAAAACAAAATGCAACAGTTATCTCAGGCAGAATTTTTCATTCCAATTTATACCATAAGTCGAAGCTTTTGGTTACTCGTATTTTTGTTGACGGAACACAATTATTTTGGTTGACAAAGTTCTCACTCGGTCTCAACAGGGCATTCACTGAATTTAATGACAATGATAGTGAAAGGTTAACAAAGAAACGAAATGACTGGAACAGGATTCGAACCAGCGACCTTGTGGTTATTATTTGATGATTACAATGATAGTTAGTTAAAGTCATCGAGTCTTATAAAAGGTAAAAATGCACTTGTTGTTACATTGTGTATAATATCTTTTTAAAGCTTGGAGTTAAAAGGGCCGGACGCTTTTTGATCCTAGCAGGATCTTTCTCAACAAATATTTTTATTTTGGAGGGATGGTGACTTCTGGAAACCGTTTGAGCAATGAGCATTGTGGCGTTTGAAAAAGCATCCAGCCAGTCATGCAGTGTGATATGGTCTTCCCGAAGATTGCATATTATTGGTATGACGCCAAAAGTCGCTTCACAAAGGCGCCAACAGCTTAACAGTGTCAAACTACATTAATTGGTTATTTTCTGCACTACTAAACATCACCTTCTCTGTATTAAAAGTTGCTGAAGACTTTAAGGCTGCTTTCCATTCACGCGAAAGTCTCGAACATTGGCTAACTAAAAGCGAACAATATCTGATTGTTCACAAATGCATTATGGCGAACGTTCGCGAATTGGCGTGTTCGGATAACAGCCCTTATGAATTATATACATAGTTAATATGTTTCGTTAGGTATAGGGTTAATTCATCATGTGGAATATGTATATAGTGTCTGTCACTAGTAAACAGTAATGCTAATTACACATGCAACACCAGCTTTTTGTTTTGTGTCATGTTTTCAACGATGTCGCCGTGAATTGAACCTACAAAATCTCGTCGAACGCATACACGCTCGCATCTTCACTGGGAATCCCAAACCTGGACATGAAGATTTCTTTAAAGTCATTGCGTGGGTTATATCTCTTGCGCTCAAGTTCCAAATTAATTTGGGCGCGTGTGACTGTACTGAGTCAGAGTTCCAATTCAAGTTTTACCTCTCACACATCCAAGAATTAATAACCGAGCATGCAGGAATTCGAGCATTTCTTGTTTTCTATGAGTCAGAGCAAAACTTTCCATCCTTACCAAACGTAGCAACTCAATCGACCAAAAACAAACAAACAAACAAACAAACAGACAAAACAAACGAACAATCAACAAATGAAATAACTAACCAATAAAACAATGAACGACAGAAACATAGAAAGTCTAACAAACAAACAAAATCGATAACGCATTTGCTTACCTTTGAGCCATTTCGGGTTCCTTTTCGTTCCTATTGCTCTTTCTTGCCGACATAAAATAACTTATTCAACTTCTCCTGATGAGGAAGAGCAGGCTAGTCGAAATGTTGACACCTTACGAGAATTGCGAAAGTACAAACGATTCTTAGTTGGTGTTTCCGCAAACCGATCCACATATATACTAATTCAACTCCAATACTTTTAAATTGAGGGCGGTAATTTTAAATGACTTGTACAAGGAGAACAATGCAAACAGAAACAAAATGATATGAGATCACAGGCTTGTACTTCTGGTGCGACGTTGTCAACTTATTTATTGCTGACCGCCAACCTAAATGATAATTATGTACAGTTCATAACTTATTTATGTGCACACTTTCTACAATAATGTTGTATTTACAGCTGACATTTACAAAACTTTTTTTTACACCACAAGTTGAGTCTAGGTGCTTATGCACATTATATGGCTCCTTATTTTTTCTATTGTCAAACTTTGAAGAACAGACAATGAAAACTGGACCTACATGCACATGTATACCCAAACAAAGCATTGATAAAAAATTCGCAGGAAAATTTAAAGATGCTAAATTCTCAAAACAATACTGAAAATAGTGGACCCTTTTTAATGACACCTGTTCAAATTCAGTGTTTTTGAAATAATCATTAAACAAAAATATTCTCTTGCAAAAATTCCTAACACAACTATTAAACATATAGTACACCACCAAATCACATGTAGCAGAAATCATATTCCTAATAAATTTTGTTTTTACGCGAATACCGAAAATGCTGTTTTCAGAGGATATTGGACGTCATCACAAAAAATATATCAATTAATTGCATATTGCATAAAAATGTGGCAATTTTGCACAACTTTACAAACAAAATGTAACATATAATCTTTGTTATTAACTAACAAAAAAACATAACATTTTGAAATCAAGAAATAATTTAAAATCCAAGATGGATAGATTTTTTTTTCAAATGGACACAGTTCTCAAATTGTTTATTTTTTGTATTGAGAAGTAAAGTGCAACAGTATTTTGTCCCCTAATAATGGTCCAACTACTGTAATGTAATGCAGCATTTGTTGGTGAATAACTGCGAACTGAGTGGACCCATTCAATACCTAAACTTGACTAACGAAACACGGACAACGCTCATACGTGATACAGTGTTCCCGTCAAAAAGGCAAACCCCAAATCGAAACCCAAACCTTTGAATCATAATGTCACTCAAATAGGCCACAATTCATCTGTATTTCTGTAGAATCATTCAAAATATGAAAAACCACATGGGGAAATTCATTGCAGAAAGATTTCAGAACTATTTGGCCTCCCTTGTTGCACCACTCATATGCCCCTGTACTTCTGTACACATCAGGTTTTTCATAATCGAAGAACTCCCTTGGCCCCTTACAATAAAGAGTGGCCTTTCCCCTTCCAAAAAAATCAAGGACCAAGGCCGGGGGTCGATTTTACCAAACTCTTCGTAGCTTACTATCAATCATATGTGACCTGTGATGCATTGCAATCCTACATGTGATAGGCCCGTTAGATGGCTTACCCTTCGTAACTCGAGTTACGATCGATCGCAGAGCTTTGTGAAATCGACCCTGGACCTGCTATCTAACCTGTATGAAGTGTTTTCACAACTTTAACCAAAAAAAACATGAGCTCTCGATAGCATTTTGAACAAGACTCACGAATTGTGAAGAAGGCACTATTACTTCCAGTACTACACTGAGTCAAGATTTGACACTTGGATATATTCACACACTCTCAATAAAGATATTTACTTGCATGTTATAAAGTATGTTTTAATACAAAGCTGCAGAGTTTTAAGTCTCTGTGCCTCGGTCGGCTCAAATCTGTGATATATGGCACACCTTTGGTTGAATGAAGATTAAGATTAATTTCTATTCATGAACAATATTTCCTCATCTTTTTTTTAAACGTTAATGTTAATGTCTTTGTGTGCAACGAAGTTCAAATCCAGCCAATTTCATGGTTGAAGTCAATGTGAAACTTAACGGAAAAAATTTGAGCCAGTACCTCTGGGAAAGTCATTTCAGAGCTCGACAAAAATTGTGTTCAAATAAGGAATCTTATCACCAAGCCTACACTGCCGTTGTACCCATCCTTTATCCTCATTAGGAACACAGAGACCTTCTCCTGAGGCCGAATTTGGTTAGGGGATGGAACGTGTCATTTCTTGAGCAGCTGCTTCCTCTGTTGTTCAAGCAAGGACTCCAAGTGGTCAGCTCTCTTGACAGCGGCCGCATGTTGCTGTCTCAGCTGACTGACCGTGTCTTCCTTCTTGACGATGGCTTGCTTAACCCTGAGGATAAGGAGAGTGAGAAACTTGCTCCTGAGCACGCTTCTTAAAAAGATGGACATATCATCACTTGGTTCCCCCTATATGTACCTCCTCATAAGGAGGGGAGTCGGGTTGGCATAGCGGTTCTTTCCTCGCATTTCACCTCTGTGGACCGGGTTCAAGTCCGGCTCGGTCCACAAGTGGATAAGGTTTCAGTCCCTACCTGATTCTGTGGGTTTTACCCAGAATATGACTCTGGGGTTTTCCTCCCACCTCTAAAACTGTATCTTCTTTTCATCATCTTTCCATAAAAGGTTTCATCAGGCTTTCGAGCTACAGTGCCTAGGGCGCTTTTGAGGAATCCTTGGTGTCATTACCAGAAATAAATAAATAATAAAATAAATAAATAATAAATAATGTGTCTTCTCTACGTTCTTACATAGCCTCTCAGTCCCTTCTCTACACCTCACCTCTCCTTCTATTTACCTCCAATGTATCCAGTGGTACCCCTGTAACCCTTGATGCATCCCCACAATCTACATACCCTTCTGCATCTGCTCTGTATTCCATGTGCCTTGCCTATACCTCCTTTGTGTCCTTAGCTACTCCTTAGTACCCCTACTGTACCTTTTGTACCCTCACTGTACTTTCTGTGTAGCCTCTCCATAACTTCCCTGTACCTCTACTGTACCTTCTCCAAAACCCTCTGTACTTTTCTGCTTCCACCTCTGTAACTTTGTTGTACCCTTTCTGGACCTTTATGGTGCCCTTTCTTGTCCTTGTACCTACACCATACCCTCTTTGCACCCTATCTGTACCTTCCTTACTTCCTCTGTGCCTTCCATGAACATTCTCTCAACCTCACGTTCCTCCTCTAGACGTCTTCTGCAACCTCACCAAAATCCACTCACCTCTTGTGCACCTCCTCCATCTCCTCCTCTTTGCTCTCCGTGATGCGGCTCAGCTCCAGCTTGTGCCTCGCCCGCATCTCCGACATCTCGTTCTTCAGCCGTTTGTTCTCCTCCTCGGTGGCCACCAGCCGGTCGGCAAACTCCTGCCGGATCACGTCCTGCACGTTGTTGCGCTCCTGGGTCAGCCGATCACATATCTGGAAGCGGAGGTAGCGATTAGCAACGTATCTATCACAACCATCCTGGATTTCTTTTTACTGTGGCTTTACTATAAAAGCTTTCTTTAAACAACTCTGTTCATGCATAAGTTCCTTTCGCTTGGTATCAATGATATTGCAATTTGGGATTTGTAAAACCTTCGCCCAATTACATGGAGGCAGGTTCACATGTGTCTTCCCACTGCCTAGCCGTTGATTTCACTCACCTTCTTGATGTCCAGCACTTCTTGTTCCTTTTGTTTCATCAGCCCGTTGATTCGGATGTTCTCCCCTTCTACCTCAGCGAGCCTTGCCTTCATGTCGTTGTATCTCTCCTGAGTGTTCCTCTCTGACAGTTCAATTTCCTTCAGCTCAGCTTCGTATTTGTCTCTTATACGTCTGAAAAAAGATAAATTATTTCATTTTTTGTTTACGCCCTTTAGTTTGTATCACATTGATTAGAATAATTAAGATTTAGGGAGAGAAACTTTGGGCCCTAGTTGGGCCCAGGCACTGAAAGCAAGGCCAGGACTGGGCTTTGCCTGGGGTCTTGGGCTTCTATAATCCCTCGCCTTGAACTATCAGCTTTAAGCCCCTGCTGTCCTGGATCAGAGTTGGCATAAAGATGATTGGCAGCTCGAGTCCACACTGATCATGGAGAGTATACAGAAATATTACGGTTTTATTGTTTTGGATTTGCGGTGTCTTTTGCTGACTCACTTGACCCTGTTTTCGGCAGCTCTCTCGCACTCTTCCCTTGCCGTGTCTGCGTCTTCCTCAAGTCTGCCGATGACCAGCTCGATCTCCTTGTCTCGATCCCTCCTCACCTGCTCCTTGAGCTCGCGCTCCTTGGACAAGAGCCAAGTTTCCTGGAGAAGTAAATAAAGAAATGGAAATTTTTCTAGATCTCCATCTCTTGGCAAAACTCCTCATTCAAACCTTCCTCATTTCCACAACTTGTTGAGACTTTCCTGCGTCTTTACTTTAACTAGACAAAAGCCTTGAGCATAATGTATGGTGGGCCCTCCTGAAACATTGCAATGAAGATTAGCAAGTATTCAGCATTCAGAAAGCTCAAACTCAATAAAGAAGTGAGTCTTGAATCAACTAGATCATGGCTACTGACGGGTTGCAAGAGAGGGCCCTCCCAAGGGTGTTTCCTTCACAAACAGAGCAAAAACTGAAGACGTGGCATTCCTACCTGTTTCTTCATGTAGTTCTCTTCCCAGGCTTCCTTCTCAATCTTCAGCCGCTCTTCAAGTTCTTTAACTTCAGCCTTGAGAAAATATTGATAAAAAGAATCGCAGAGAAAATTAAAATGCAAAAAGAATGGTACACTTTGCATCAGAGCAAGTTTATCAGTTTTAGGGAACAAGTGACTGGAAAGGAGGAAAGGGCCATGATCATTAAAGAGATGCAACTAGAAATGCCCTTGCATTCTTGTTGAAGTTGCTGTACATGTACTTTAATATCCTGCCGGCAACATGGTGCCAAGACGGTACCAAGACGGCACTAAGACGACATCAGCAACTAGCCAACACATCAAGCCTACCCTACCATACCAAAGTAAACAGCTCCGTCCATCCCAACAAAACAAAGCAGGTACTGAAACCAACAATGGATCCAAAGATGACGGAAAGCTTGGATGCGAGCCACTTGTCATCCAGGTACCCACCCTGTGTCTCCGCTCCTGCTCATCTCGAGCCTGTTCAAACTCCTCCTTCATGGCCGTCATGGCCTTGCGGCTGTTGTCCTCCATCTGCAGTGTCATCCTGTCGGCCTCCTGCCTCTGCCGCTTGGCCTGCTCCGCCAGCCGGTCCTTCTCCTCCTGGATGTCGGCGTAGAGGCGTCGCCTCTGCTGCTGGTAGGCTGCCTCCTCTTGCTCCAGTTGCTTCTCATACCTACGAGATGACAGGAGATAAGATGATCCACAGACTGACTGGCCAACAGAAGAGCTCACAGACTAACAAACTCATTGATTCTTCCATCTGGAAAACTGACTGGTTGATAGATTGATACCACTGATCGATGGTCAATTGATTTACCAGCTTAGAGACACTCTTGGATGTGGATGTTAGGACCAATCGATTTCTTTTGGAAAGCAGGGAGTATGTGGCCCCTAACTTCTTGTCTTCTGAAAACAAAGCATAAAAGCCCGACTGATAAAAACATGGTAGGTTCTACTTGAGGAATTGAGAATGGAGTTGGCATTTAATTTTGAGAGGGGTGAGTGGATTGCGAGGGGTGTTCTCATCAGCTAACACTGAGGAAACCACACTGGTTAGCCTCATGCGACAAGAATCAGGACAGACTCTCCTCTCCCTACCCACCTTCCCTTGGCCAGTTCCCGTTCCCTCGCGCAGGCCGCTTCTTTCTCGCTGGCCAGCTGATCCCTCAGCTCCTCGATGTGCCGGACGTACTTCCCGCCCGCCCTCTCCTCCGACTGCAGCAGCTCCGCCTCGTGGATGGCCTTGATCTTCTTGATCTCGGCCTTGTGGCTGGCTATGAGGCGCTGAATCTCAGGCTCAAGACCCTTGACTGTGATCTCCTGGGAAGAAAATGGTACCACAAACGATTATCAAATATGTCCCCAAAGAAACATCCTTGAAATGCAGAATACAGGGTAATAACAATTATGTGAGACTCTTAAGTAGACAAGGATCAGGATCCATCTGTTCTCAGTTGGAGGTTTGCAGGTGGTAATTTCACCTTGATTTTCTTGGTCTTCTCGTCGATCCACTTCTCTCGACGGATCTTCTCGGCAGCCACCTGGACATCCTTCACTTTCTGCAATTCTGTTGAGTGCCTGTCCAAAGAAAATACACAGAAATAGGTGTTTTACCGCTGGAACATTAAACATCAAAGACGCTGCCATGCCCATGCTAAAGTTATAAACTGGTCTGCCAAGATATGGTCATGCTGACTGGCCATTGACTGAATAATAACGGGAAGCCACGAATAGTTCTGACCATCAAATCCTGCCACTTCATTTTCATTACAGCTCATCTAACTTTAAATGGAGGTCGCTGGTTCGAATCCCGCTCCAGTCAATTGTAACTTCTTGATGACTTCAGATATTAGTGATTTTTCTGGTTCTGCCTTCTGCAATTCTCCCCGGCTTGGTGTTAAAACTCACGTGTCATCCATAGCCTTGAGCTTCGTCTGATATTTTTTGTCCACCGTTTTCAAGTCCTTGACAACAGTGTCGTACTTCTCGCTCAGAGTTTTCTTGTCATCGATTAACTACGAAGGTAGGAGAAACAAAGCATTCAAGAATGAACACCAGGAAAACAAAGTTTCTTAAGCCAGGAGAAAACCATGGCTCAATCAGTTATGGAAACTCAAAACAATTGAGCAGGGACTGAAAAAACCCAATCAACATGCTGGCATATGAGTGAGCTGGGTTTGAAGTCCAACAGTGGAGGAAGGTAACAAAAAATTTTGAAAAAAAAAACAGGCTACAAGACTGCTGCTGGTCAAGACTCGCAACACGCCTAGCCTGTACAAGCGACTGTTGGATAACTTTGACAAGAACTACCGCACAAGCCAACATCCCCATGTGTGAGTCTGCATCGATGTGAAATTGGACCAAGCACTACTGCCAGGCCATACCTCACCTGGTCAATGAAGGACAGATGTCTCTTGATTGTGCCCTCGTACTCTTCCTTCTGCAGGCTCAGTCTCTTCTTCATCTCCTTGTCCTGCTCCTTGGCGTGACGCACCGTCAGCTCTCTCTGCTGATTCTGCAGTGACACCAAGCAGACAAATATCACGGTCAGAGGGTCAGCTTCCCAACAGAGCTCCCAATGAGCTGTGCTTACCTGCACTGCTTCATGTGCTTAAGAATCAAAAGCTTCCCAGTCCAAATTGTATGTGATGGCTGGTCGTGATGATGAGTAACCGACAGATTTCTGCTCAGCACCAACATCTGCTGCTAGAACAGATAGCTGAATTGCTCTAAAATGATGTCAGTGGACCTTTTTTGGTCTTGTTTGGAAATTCATACTATGTGCTTGAGGAATTGTAGCATCTTATGATCATCAGCCTCAAAAAGCATACGGAAAATATGTACAAAGCCTAGAAGAGCTTTGGACTTGGGTACCACCAAATCCTTGGGCCTATGAGGGTCAAAGTCTTGAATATCAAAGCCTTGGCTACCAGTGCCACAGCCTTAGCCCTAGGTGACAAGCACCCTTGGTCAAGGAAGTCTCCAGCAGGAACTCACCAGAGCTTTCTGCAGCATCTTGACGGACCTCTCCTTCTCATCGAGCTGAAGTCGTTGAGACAGGACCGTGTTGGTCACCTCTGATGCTGCGGCAGAAGCCTGCTCCATCTTGTGCAGCTCGGCTGCCGAGGGGACCATCAGGACCGACTGACTCACAGCTGAACCAGCATCATGGGACTACCACAAAAAAAAGCGAGAAATTATTGCAAGACCTAAGCTTCTCAATGATTCCAACCTTGACCTAGGACTTGGTGATATTCAAATTGGGAGTCATTGTCATATTACATGGGGTCAGAACGGACTACCGGAATTTGCCAATTCACCCCTGTCAGTTTTGTGGTCAAGCAACTGGGATGTCTTCGCTAAACCAGGAGATCACAGGTTCATCAGGGGAACTGAATGCAATTAAATGTGGCTAGTGGATTAGACATCATATGAATTTCATTGCACAAAGCATTACAATAGAGGTGCAGTTAGGCTCATTTGCTCGTGTATGAATTATTTGACTATGGCTTAACATTGCACACGTGCATGAGGCAGAGGCTCTAGCCATTTCTCAATAACTTGTGTATAATTCCAAGCCATGGTAGGGTAATTCAGACACTTGGTGTAGTTCCCTGACTTAATCATTGAATGATCACAATGATACTGACCTGCATGACCTGACTAATGACCTCCTCCTTGTCTGCCTGGTCAACCTCATCCAAGAATGACATGATGCTCCTAAAGACAAAAACAAATTGCCATTGGTCAGAGTTACTTTTCTCCTTTTGCGATGTACCTTATAAGACCTGGGGTGGATTTCATCAAACTCATCGTAACTTACTATCAATCGTAGGAGTTATGACGCATTGCAGCCCTATGTAGGATACAATGGTTATCCTTCGTAACTCAAGTAACGATCGATCTAGGGCTTTGTGAAATTGAGACCTGGTTATTGAATATGTACCCAACAGAAAACGCTGGACCTGAACTCTGGTTATCCTACATACCATTAACAAATCATAAGGTAAGGGAGAGACACTATATTACTGGTCAGGCTTAGCCATAGAGAGACCTGGCTAGTCCCAGGCCTTCAGGCCTGAAATTCTCCTCACTTCAGCCCAGAACTTCAATACAGTAGAGTTGCTTTTATATATATAGAACAGCTGGGCTAGAGAAAATTGGGGGCAAAGCTCGTCAGAGTTACAACCGACTAGCCCTGGTAGGTTGATTGAGTAGAACAAGTCAGAGCAGCCCTGCTTGATAAGCTGTTGGTTTTTAAACAGTGGATCCACCTCCGGAGGTGTTTTAAGAGACTACTTACAAGAGTTTATCCTCGGTAAGCAGGGCGTGATGAGATCCCATCTTGGGTCCTGCCTCTGATGGCTTCGGCCCCACTGGCTTGGGCTTGGAGGTACCGGTGATTTGCTGCAGATTCTCGGCGGAGAGGTAGACCTCTCTCCGCTCAGCTGTCTGGTGCCTGGACAGCTTGGGAGTTTCCACTGTCTCTTCCTCCTCCTCTTCGTCTTTGTCATCAAGAATGTCCACTGCCGTTGGGAAAGAAGGTGGAATCATGATGACCAAAGGAAAGAAAATCATTCAGCCCATGCCAACCAGTCGTTTAGGCTTGCTGCATTTGCCTTAATCAAGCCAGATCACACGGACTGGAAGGTTGAGCTCAAAAACCTGCGGTTGATTTCACCAAACTCATCATAACTTACTATCAATCGTAAGACTTATGATGCATTGCAGCCCTACATAGGATACGATGGGTTATCCTTCTTAACTCGAGTTACAATCGATCGTAGGGCTTCGTGAAATCGACCCCTTTGTGAGATCGATGACCTCAGAAGGTGGTGTAGATTTCTCAGACTTGAAGTTACCTACTCCATCAATCAAATGTACAGAATTTAAACATTAGCCATTTCAAATACCTGCATTCAGTGCATGAGTGTTACTGAGCTTCACTTGTTGCAAAAAGATTCATGAAAAATCTGTAGGGGTCACAAAGTTGGACAGTCTACTCGATGGCCCACTTCTTTAAACTGTTCTCACTAGAGGGCCACTTTTCCTAGATTAAAAGGAGGGAGGTACTGAACTGAAGCATGATAAGAGAAGACTTACACCAAGCAGGTCCTTTCTTCTTGTTCTCTGCAGCGGGGCTAGGTACTCTGACTGGCTCCTCCAGTAGCTTCAAGGTGTCTAGGAGATCAGTTAGTGTCGTCTTGGTGCCAGCGTGACTCGGCGTTTGAGGCTGCTCATCTTCTGTTGCTTGAGTTCGATGAGTGGAAGGGGCCTAACGGACAAGAAGGAAAATGGTTATCAACTAAGTCTCACAGCAAAAGATTGACAGACTGTAGACCTATTCATTCAGTCCTGAAACAAGAGGTCATTCTAACCTACCCTTCTGAGCAATTATTTTATTTGGGATACCTGATATTTACACTTGATTTGTTCACAAATCAAAGCTGGATTTAACATAAAGTGTGGAGTTGTTGACAATTTATTTCTTATTATTTGCATTTTCCATGATGCACTTCCATTGTTAAGAACCACTTCCTACCAAACTTACAGGAGAAAGGTTACCCTGAGTGGCTACTCACATCAAATATTTCATCCACCTTACGGCCTAGGCTGCTAGCAGTTCCGGGCCTGGGAGGTACTCCTCCTACTGCCCCTGCCTCTTCCTCTTGGCGTGTGACGTCATCATTTACGACAGCTGGAGGTGACTTGTCGCTGCGCTTCTTGCTGGAGTTGCTGGCGCTACGAGGTCGGGATTTGACCGAGGGTTTCTTGCCGACCTTGCCACTGGTTTGGAGGAACCGTATTTCCTCTTCAGCCTTCTCTCGGATGTCTCTGGCCTTTGCCTCCCGCTTCCTCTGAAGTTCCTGGGAGGTAGTAAATAAATGGAAAATGTAAGTTAAGCTATTCATAAGCTTCTTTTTACTGAAGAGTGTACAGCTTCAGGGCAAGCTCGATTCGAATGTTAAGAGTCTCACAATATGGTGGATTTAAAACAGCACTGTGTATTTTATGCATAAACCGACCTCTATCGCTGCCTGTCTGGCTAGCCGTGCTTTCTCCTCTCTCGACCTCTTCCTTTCCCCCTCTCTCTGGTGCTCTACCTCCGTCTCCTTCTGCTGTTGCTGTAGCAACTCCTCCCTCTCTCGCCTCTTCTGGAGCAAGATCCTCCTGATTTCCTCCTCTCCTTCTTTCTGCCTCTCGCTCGCATTCTTCCGGTACCACCGCTGAATTTTACTGGCTGCTTCGTTGACCGACTCAATGTAGTTTTCCGCCACAGGGTGCGTCGGGGAGGGAGGCACCTGCTCCTGCCTCGGAGACCGGATGCTGCTCCTAGGATCGCTCTCATTCAGAGCTGGTTGCAACAAGAGTCTGCTGTTGTTGGTGGTCAGTTTCAGCGGGCTCGATGCCCGGAAATTCTTCTCCGAGCTGCTTACAAGTTGGGCATCCCCAGCTCCGGTCGGCGGAGCAGAGTCCAGGTTGGTGTTGTTCGTGTTCATGGAGTTTTTCAGGAGGTGCATTGCGTCCACTGACACCGGTGAGGTCTGGTTCTCTTGCTTTGAGAGGAGGGTTGTGGGTGCATTGAGTTGTAGAGGGGCTGGGGTGCCAAGACGGGACGTGTCCCTGGGGGTCTCTCGGGATGTGTCCGGCCGTCCACTGTTGAGGGTGTAGGAGTCAACGGTGCTGGTACTACGAGCACTGGAGGGAATTGCAAAAGCTCTACCTGACGGCTGGGGGCAAGAATGGAAAAAAACCTTGAAATCTTCTCTTAAACAAGGAGTATGTATGCTTTGTTTTTATAATGATACACAATTTTTACTTTTATATTGTTATCCTGGTTTGACTTGATTTCTTTATCTTCTTCTTTATACCAAGGTATAAAGATAGCCTGGTAGGTCTCCTCATCAAATGGCAAGTACAGGGATAAATGTCATCACTCCACTGCAGATGTAACTGGTTGGTAAATTGACCACAACTTACAGGTTCGTTCCAGTGGTTTCGAGTTGATGGCTTCTTGGTTTTACTGGAACGGTTCTTGATGACGGGCTGATGACTGCTGTCAAACAGGGCCAGGAAGTCCGTGGCAGAACTGCTGGCGACAACAACAAAGAATAAGAAGTCAACCCAGGTTGAACCCCAACTCACCATGATCAGTCAAAGATATTACGTAGGTTTGGCAGTATTTGGATTGCTTCAAAGGGCTATCAAAATGAGACAATGCTTTCCAGCAGCAGGTTTTCAAGAGATACAGATCTTTAAATTCTACCAGGTGGAGTTGACTGAAAATCATATAGTGGCAAATTGTGCCCGAATATGTACTGAAAATGCAATATTCAAATATTCTTAATAGGCAGCTGAATTAAAAAGCGGGTTAAGACAATATAGGCCCTCGGTGTTGCTGGTCATTACTTCAACTTTCCTTGAAAGTTCTACAAGCTGGCAAGGTTAAGTTCCTCCCATTAGACGGTTGAAGGTGACCTGTGTCAGCACTCAGGAGTCAATTTCCCTGCCCAATATTTGCGTCACGTTTCTGCCCTGCGCTCCATTTTGCAATGCAAACTTTTAGCATTCTCATTTCAATTCCATCCACATTTGGGCGGAAACATCAGCACTTGGGTAAGTTTGTTTTACCTTGGGGCATCGTGGCTGATTGCTGAAGCCCTACTGCTGGGCTGGCTGGCATTGCTGCGGTGACTCAGTTGTGCATTGTGGCTGGATGCTTGAACAAATAAAAAGAAAAATGGTAGTCGTTCATTTGAGGAGAGTTCATGAAGCAATTGAAGATACCATATTTTCTCCAATGAGGGCTTTCTAATTATAATGCCACCTATCTATGAATCCAAATGCATCAAGTTATACCTAAAAATATTTCGATAGACTGACACGGCTACCCACAATTTTGTTCAAATACCTAAAAATGTGTCAATGAAAGAGAATAATGTATTGATAATTTTTACAGAATTTCAATTGATTTTAATTGACTACACTCGTAAATTCAGTAAAAGAATATTCATCGGATGCGTTTTCTTAATAGGCGAGTGTGGGGTCTGGAGTTTGGTTTGTAGGTGAGTGGTAAGACAGGGGTTTAGGGTTTAGAGTTTTTCTCAGCATTGTTTCCTGAAAAGCAGGCTTGATGAAACTTACTTCGTTTGTGTCTGTCATTTGATGCTGGCGTGGAATTCAAAACCGGCCCATTGGAAACACCCTGCAAAGTAATTTAGCAGAGTGTAATTCTAATTATCGGGCATTTGAGGGAGAAGGATTAACAAATAATGACACCATTGATGGAAAAAGGGCATAGTGAAGAAGATTGTTTGTTTGGTCTTCATCTGGTAATAAAACCAAGACTTTTGCCAAGCACAATACAAAGCATTTAGACATTATACCCAGCAAGCTTGTAGAAGCTGGTCAGATGAAGGATGATAACAATTGAAAGACATTTTCAAAGTTTTTGAGGTGGTAGGATCACCCAGCAAATATTTTAAAGGAACCCAAATTAATTCTCAGGCCGTGCAGGAAAACAACCAGTGTCCGGCTTGATTAGGATCAAAATATAACAGGACTCTGGTCATGACTCTACAAGGGACAAGGCAACAACTTTTCACAATGCAGAACTGCCTTTGAGAAAAATTAAAACGTCCACTGGAACATTCCAAAAGGAGGACACCAAGACTAAGGTAAGGGTAATGAATTAAAAAACAGAGAAAGCAGCAGCTTCCATATGACTTCATCATTTTTAAAAACACTTACGCTGGTAGAGTTAGTCCTTTCTGTACGGTGTCTTCCAGGGCTAGGCTTTCTGGCGCTCCCGGTAATGCCAACACCACCAACAGCTCCCACGACGCCGCCATTGCCGGTACTGCTACGGACGTGGTTGCTGGTCTTTGGCGTGGTGCGACCGCTGGTACCCTGTCTACTGCTGCTGCTGCCTGATGCTGTCCTGGTGCCTGCTGAGCTGGGCCTCTTCATTGACGAAATTTGGGAGCCAGTCAGGCTCAGCTCCATGGCGTTGCTTTTGTTTGGCATCGCTAATTTTGATGGGGGAAAACATTGATTAAACAACATTATTATCATAATTACGATCATTATGACATTCCAATTGTTGCATTCACTGTCTTGGCAGCACACATTTGCACAACATTATTATCATAATTCATAATTATGATTATGTCGATTGTTTCATGGAGGAAGAAAACCGCCCGCCCCTTAACCCTCAAAATAGATTCATCCCCCCCTTCGATCTGAACTTGTCAAATAATATCCCAAAAATAGGTAAATTTGGCCATGGTCGTCAGTGGAATTTTTTCCTTAATTAATATCAGTACCCGTGCTTTTAAGTTTTAATGCAGTACTCAGTAGGCCTTCCACCGATATCAATGACAATGAGTAGAATGACGTTGACACTTGACAGTAACATGGTAATTGGCATGATTGACATTGCCGTAATAAACAACGTAACGGCGACGCATAAACAACAACACACAGCAGTCAGCACACACACAGCCAAGCCAGTCAAGACAAGTTCAGTCACAATGACTCAACAGCTAATTTTCTCACATTTAAGCTCTCGGCTCCAGCCTCCGTATGTCCTACAAAAGAACTAAGAAGTTGTCTCGACCGAAAGTGCTTTCCGTTTTGCTTACATTGCTACCGATGACAAAAAATGTAAAAAAAAGAGAGAATTTCGAGAGCAATCAATCGTGTTCAGTTCAAAGGCATCCGCCTGAATGTGAAGCAACCATCTTGATTACCCATCATACATTGCGCCGACTAAAAATAAATTAATTGATGGCCTACAAAATAAACTTGCGAAGTGTCTTAGAAAAATCTAACAACACAGATATATCGCAAATTAGGTTTACGTAGAAGCTTTTAAGATCGATATTAAACCCATGGAAGAACCATGGATATATCTTGTTTGAATTTTATTCAGAATAGATTTTATTCGTAAAGTACATTGAACTTCTGGGTCTCCCTTGCATGTATTTTGTACGCGAAATATAACAAGTTAAATACATAATGCAAAATATCCATACGCTTGATACTATTTCGTCTTAATTTAAATTTCTAGTAAAATTAATCGTGCATTATCATGCGATGTGGTATTATGACGTGAATTTAAATGTATAGGTAAACATCCTTCAAACATTATACGAGTGGTTAAGATAAAATATATCAGAAAAGTGGAACTATTTTCTGTACCAAAATAAGAGTTATCCGGTCGGCAGCCATCTTGACTGAAATGAACCCTGAAGAGAAAACTACAGAAAAAAAGAGACCTAGAAATTTGTTCGTAGAACATAATTACTGGTATAGAATCCCATGTTACTAAACAAGCCACCACACTGAGGCTGGAGTAACAAGATGGGTGATAAAAGGAAGCTACAAGGTGAGAAATGTTTCCGTTTTGGGCGTATAACTTCGGCCAAAAAAGCAAAATCTTCAACGTTTTCGTTCTAAAATACACACACAAATCAAAGGGGGCGCACTTTTTTTTTTAAATTGTAGGGGGCCTTAATAAAAATGCTTGTTTTATTTGTCTGTAAACTGTGGTCAGAATTTAACAGCCTAATTACTCTTAGAGAGTAATTATAGATGTAGCAACTGAATGACTACAAAGGTGCTAGGCACGGTTAATTGCCAGAAAGCAATGTTTATTCATTTTTCTTTGTTCATACATGCCCAAGCCGTCTACACAGTGTAAAATAAATAGGCCCCCCTACATCATTTATTTTTCTCCACTTATTTTACTCCTACTGTGATTGAGAGTTTGATTTTATCGGTTCATTGATATTAAACTATTCTCATTACCTATAGTTCACAATTCTCTAGCACCTCGGCCTCACAGCAGCCATTGTTGTGAGATTGAGGGTTCAGTAAAGTGTAAATAATTTAAGGAACAGGGTGCTATTTTGAACCAACGTGGTGGATGGGCGGGCACTGGACAAGTCGACCACGGGACAACTTGACTCAAGACATATCGACCTCAAAGACAACTTGACTCCGAGACAGCTCAACCACAAAGACAACTCGACTACGAGACAAGTAGACTGACTCGACACAATCTCCTCTGATGCGATACACGGTGTGCCCAAAAATGAATATAAAATAACTGAAAAGTGACTCGAAAAATAATATTCTCATTGTAAGCAAAATAATTGATGCTGCTAACGTTAGTGCCACTCTGAAAACCCTGGATTAATTATTCTAGGGTTTTTTTTCGTTGATTTCTCCCTTTTTGAATCTGGTTTTATTTCAGGCTAAACCAAATTTGTCAAAACGTCAATACGTCAGGCCCTCCTAATCATTTTTTTTTGCAGCGTGCTTGCTATGCCCTTTGGTCGTCTGCCACGGCCAACCTGATGCTGCGGCCCGCCACTATCTTTTTCAAACCCTCGAACAGTATTTTGCTTCCAATCTACTATTTGTGTGTCACTTCAGTTACTTTATATTCAGATACATTTTTTACATTGCTATGTTGTGCACTCCCCACGCACATTGCATCTGCAGAGATGGAGTGGACTTGTCTCGGAGTCGAGTTGTCATTGCGATCGAGCTATCTCGAGTCGAGTTGTCCCGCGGTCGACTTGTCTGACATTCGGATGGGCCATAGGCCTACCGAACTTTGGCATTAATGGACCATTCCGGCTTTGCTCTTAAGCCTCACCCACGTGTGTGTTTTACATACCGCATGTGACCGAGTTTAATCGAGGCTTTCGTGGTCACCTGATTAAAAGGCGTCCTCCAATTGGTCAATGCGCACCGTTTGATTGACAGGCCATTACCATCTCCAACTACGTGGCCAATGTACGCGTCCATGTGGACACAATTGCAGAATACCCTGCCACTCACCTCTCCCACATCTTAGCACATTTGACCACTCACACAAGTATGTAACATATCCTAAGAGGATATTGTGAGTGGCAGGGGATTCTGCAATTTCTCCAAAATGTGCTAAGATTTAGAACACCCAACTGAGTTTAGAGTACTTTTGCTAATGCAGGGAACTTTTACTTACTATAACCTTGATGAGTACTAAACAGAATGCTCCAGCAGTGCGGGTCAAGCAAGATTTTTGTCAATAATAGTAAGATTTGTTGTCAATACTTTTTTTGTACTCTCAATTCATACACTTTTTTGAGAGGGTTTGTGTGAAAATCTCTTCAATTGGATCTGTGCATGATGCTGTATCACTAATTTACCTTGGCAAAGAATCAACATTAACTTCTTATTTTATGAATTCTGAAGTTTGAACACCACAGGCAAAGTTAGTGGTAGAAACTTTGGTAGAAACTTTCACATTAAACCAATAAAGTTGAAAGATGTGATTGTAGCTCTACTAAACGTACAGAGTTAATTATGTTTTGAAATTCATGCCGAAATTCCCAATGTCAAGAGTGACAGGGCTTTGACAGAACTTTGTTGGAGGATGGAGGGCTCTTAGTCTACAGAATGAATGAACGTCCTTTGCAATTGCACCTAAATATAGCATCATGTGCTGGAGGTGTCATTTCCAGTGAGTCATGTTTCCTCCATGAATAAGAGTAGCACAGATGGCAATACCCTGTGGCCTTTTAAAATGTTCCATATGTACAGCAGCAATTTTATAGTGAAGTGAACGTCACATCACTGTTTAATAATGTATGAATTTCTATTTAGATTACAACATGTTGTTAAGGTTTGCAATTTAGGTACAGTGTCGTTCAGAAAGGTCCAGAAACTGAGGGATTTACATATAAATTGACATTTAAGTACCAGGAAGTCATGGCGAGAAAGGATTGGAATTTGAGCTCTTTCACACTGCAGTGGAAAAAGATGGCCTTTCCTTCCTACGCAATCATTTCAGAACCGAGACCAGTATATTATGGGTTTCTTAGTTATAAGCACTTTACCAGTGTACCCCTACTACAAGTACCTTACTGTTTTATAATATGCTTAACAAGCTATCAATAATTACACGAGCAGCAATTGTTTATCAAAGCAAACCGCAATGGTGTATCGGTTACAAGGGAATGAAAATGTGGCAGTACTCTGCTTCAGGAGGATTGTCTCAATTAAAACACAGCGTGATGCTCATGAATACGAACTCCAGAATCTGGGGTTGGCCAAAACCATAATTTTGACTAGACTCATTTCTGTATTGTGTGGACTGATTCATGCTGATGACCCTGTTTTTTTTTTTGAAAAAGCAATCATGAGTGCATGTTTTAGATAACTTATTTTAACTGTTTTCTAGTTATTTAAAGGTTTTTCTTAATCTTTATATAAGTTTTTAAGGTTGTTGTTTAATTCTAAATGATTGTTTTTATTTCTGCGAAGCGCCTTGAGCGTCAATTTTGACGGATTTGGCGCTATACAAGAATTATATATTATTATTTTTATTTATTATATTCACAGTTGCTGTTGAGATTAGAATATGATTAATTGCTGTACCTCGAACAGGAAGTAACAACATGAATTGTGAGTCATTTGAGATAACAGAATGGATAACGAAGGATAGCAGATGGTCCGAAGTTACAGTGCCGTGAGAAACCGTCACAAATCAGAGCCAGGCTTTGGCATGTTTGGTGGAGTGTCCCATTTGTACCTTGTCATTATGATTGTGCATTGAATGTCTATTTCCTATTCATGCTTTTCATCTCACAGGTGAAATAGAAAGGTGCTTGAAGAAGGTGACGGAAGGAGTTGAGACCTTTGAGGATATCTGGCAAAAGGTAAACATATTTTTTAGTGATTCAAATATCGTTGATGAGTAGGAGCATTCTCTCACATTTAACCCTAACCCACCTCAATCCTCCAAAATCCTTCTGGTAGTTTTGGAGGATTTCGGAGGATTCAGGATATTATGTCATTTTCAAGTGAGGACCACTTGAGGAGTGGCAAGGATTCAGGATAAACGCATTTTTTGAGGTAGGGCCACTGCAGGATTCTGAAGGATTCAGGATTCAGCTACCTCTCATTTTGAGTATAAGTGAAATCACTGGAGGACTGTGGAGGATTCAGGATGAACGTAGTTTTTAAAGTGTGACCATTGGAGGATTGTTGAGAATTCAGGATGGTACACAGTAAAATGCCCCCAGGGGTTAGGCTTAATGCCCCCTTCCTAGGCAAAGCCAAAGTACTTGAATGAATATAAGGCCATTTATATTCTGTCTGTTTCTGAAAATTCTAAATTCTATTTCATTTATTAGATAAGAGGCTGATTTCACTAACGCTTTGCGATCATCACTAAAGCCCAAATGCATCGCTAAACGGAAAATCAATTGCTACTTGGTGTAGCAATTTTCCGTTTAGCAATGAATTTGGGCTTAAGCGATGATCGCAAAGCGTTAGTGAAATTGGCCCCAGGATTGGAAAACTGTTTCTTCTTCAGAATATGCATTGTGAACTTAGAATTCACAGTTGGTAACAATAAATATAATTGCTACATGTTTTTCATTTTGCCCGTTGCAGGTCCATAATGCAACCAACAGTAACCAGAAGGAGAAGTATGAAGCTGATTTGAAGAAGGAGATCAAGAAACTCCAGGTAAGGCCAACCTTTGATCCCTGTTGCTGGGTCCAGAATCCACCATCATGGAGTTTTTGAAGGTTCAGGACTCCATGAATACACATTTCTTTGGATTTGTACCAAGTTAGGCCATCATGTCCTATACACCAATATAGGAGGTTGGGAACACCCATCATTACTGCAGTGTCCCCGCCCATATTTTGTCCGGCAATCAAATAATTTACGTCCTCCGCACTCTATATTGCAGACTGTACGTTCCCTAATCATGGGACGTACATCCTGCAATTATAGACTGCGGTGGAGCGTAAATTCTTTTGTTGCCGGACAAAAGGCAGGCGGGGACACTGCAGTAATGGCGGACAGTATATCGTGCCGTCGGATCGGTGTATAAAGTTACAGTGCCTCGAATATGAAATTATGTCTCTGTCAGTATATCAATCTGAGCAGTATTCCTATGGCACATTCTTTGGACTTGAACTTTGGCTATCAAACCCCCATATGAAATTCCAGTACCTGGGCTTCACAAGGCTGTATTCTTCAAAATACCTCACTGTACAGTTTCCCAAGGGGACAGTATCATTAGACCAATTCGACAAGAAAGCCTTATGTTAAGTACCAGTGTGCAATGATCCATCTGGCCAGGATTTCAACAACCTAATCAATCAATCATTTACAAGGGAGTGATTATTGGAGAGCATCCACTCAATGCGACCCTTTGTTTACTGTCCCCCAGCGGCTACGAGATCAGATCAAAACATGGGCTGCATCAAACGAAATCAAGGACAAGAGGACATTGTTAGAAAACAGGAAACTCATAGAAACGGTAAGTTGTCAAAATAGAATCCAAGCTGTGCTAAAGCTGTAAAGTAATGCAAAGCAGACAAGACCATTCAGTGTTAAATTTCATCAGAATCAGGAGTTGTGTAGACAATGAGATTTCCTCCGTATATCATGATAAGATATTGAGGTTTACCCTACCAGGGGTCGATTTCACCGAACTCATCGTAACTTAATATCAATCGTAGGACTTATTATGCATTACAGCCCTAGGTGGGATAGGCAACCTACGATGGGTTATCCTTCGTAACTCGAGTTACGATCCATCGTAGGTCTTACCATGTTCTCAGTACTCAACCAAATGCATGTAACAAACAGTCATAGGCAGCGCATTACAACCCATGCCTCCAACCCGGCAGTGTAAACGGTGAGGTCTAGAAAATTGGAGTCTAGTTTAAAACTTGCCGTAGTGTAGCCACCTGTGATTTCTGAGATTCTTGGAGGGCCTGACGCATTTCGAAACACGTCAGGCCCTCCTAACTCCAAACATTTTATAAATTACAGGTCATTATTTTGGCTGATGAGCAGCTTTCAGCAGTTTATTACTTGTATTAGCATTTCTGAGAGTTAGAGAGTCAGTGCTTGAACACATCAGGAAGGTTAAACCAATTCAGAAGTGTTTAGTCCAGAATTGATTCAGGCATTCAGCTTCCAAAGCAAGCCTTCCCTCTACTCAACCTCTCCTAACTCTTCTTTTAAAATTTCCTTGAATCACCTGAAGCAAATGGAAAGGTTCAAAGTGGTGGAGAGGGAGACGAAGACGAAAGCCTACTCCAAGGAGGGCCTGGGCCTGGCCACCAAGATCGACCCCGTCCAGAAGGAGAAGGACGACATCACGATGTGGCTGGCCCACTGCATCGAGTCCCTCAACATCCAGCTGGACCAGTTTGAGAGCGAGCTGGAGAACATCTTCTCTAGCTGCAAGAAGAGGAAGGTCCCCGCTGATGTAAGTCGCTTCAAGTAGGACCGCCAGAAGTCATTCCCGGTCGTTAAGAATACTCAAGTCTGGCCATTCTTACGATAATCTGCAATGAGCATTGTTTAAATTGAATTTGAGTGATAATGACAAATGATGTGTACAGGCTCGCACCTTGGACTTAACAAACAAGAAAATTAAAACATAACCATACTTTGTAGTTTGTATAGTGTTTTCCACTTTTCATTGCCATAAGAGTGAAGTGAAAAAAAAGGAGAAAATCAGCTGATCCGATGAAAAATTACATGCCTGTCATCTTGGGCACCACTCGAGGCGGTGCACCATTGATCTATAAAAGCTCTGTCAAATTACAAATTTTCCTCCCATCTCATTGGATTATTCCGCTGTCAAGGAGCGCCTCATCATCCCAGAGATATTTGGGAATTGGAAATTGCTGGTCGAAGGCTTTTGAGAGTGTATTCTCAGCGGACACATCCATCAATGAAAACCAGGCAAGCTCCATTCATGAACAGGAATGGAACTTCCCAGTTGCAAAAGGAATTTCTTTGTCGCCTAGATAGCTAGCCAAATTTCTCAATACTTAAAAACAATCCAATCGATACTCGAACCTAACGCACACATCTTGTACCGAAGAGATCCTTTTCCTTTTTCAACCCCTTCTTTTAATGTCAGTGTTTACTCTTTTTTGCCTTTATAGAAGCATGACAGAGTAGAAGAGCTTCAGAATTGGGTGGAGAAGAACAGGTTCCACATCAACAAGCTTGAGACGCTGATGAGAATGTTGGACAACAGCACGATAGAGGTTGACCAGGTCAGCGTATGGAAATCGGAGTGGGGGGCCGTGGAGAGCTAGAGTCCAAAACAGTTGGCTACCCAACCCTAACCCCAAGGAAACCTCCATTAATCTGCCCTTGCCCAACTCCTCAGAGCCCACAGCTCACAGCCCACAGCTCACAAGCCTCGTATGAAGTTGCTTTGTCTAGGTTCCTTAGTGTTCTATCCTGTTAGAGTCCAAATTAGTTGAACTGGCTACCCAACCCTAACCCCAAGGAAACCTCCATTAATCTGCCCTTGCCCAACTCCTCAGAGCCCACAGCTCATTCTTTTAGTCTCAATTGGGCCAACAAGCCTCGTATGAAGTTGCTTTGTCTGGTTTCCTTAGTGCTCTATCCTTTGAAGTCCAGGGGCCGATTTCACTAACACTTTGCGATCTCTGCTAAAGCCCAAATCCATCGCTAAACGGATTATCTATCGCTACTTTGCGTAGCAATTTTCCGTTTAGTGATGGATTTGGGCTTTAGCGATATTGCAAAGCGTTAGTGAAATCGGCCACAGGGATCATTGTGAGATTGATTTGGGGATGGTTTGGGTTTAGAAATCATTGGCATGGCATTGGTAACTAACAGATACGTTACTTCAAATCCCTTTTGCTACAATCCCTTGCCCTTCAGAGTCCTACAACAGGGGTGCGGATTTTTCAAAGATTTCAAATGCCTGGGCTTTTTATTCATTTTCTGAACTGAACTTCACAACTTGGTCTGGCACCTTGTCTTCTAGATAAAGAAAATCAAGGATGATGTAGAGTATTACATCGACTCGTCGCAGGAGCCAGACTTTGAGGAGAATGAGTTCATCTATGATGATCTTGACATTGATGAGGAATGTAAGTCAGAATTCGTTATATTTTTCTACCTAAAATTATGTGTGTTTTTTATGTTTTTTGTTATTATTGAATTATTAAAAAGACGAAATTGACCCTAATTTGCTATTTTGATCGCAAATCTAAATGATCTAATGCCGAGCCAGCATTCAGCACAAAATCTATCAGCATCGTTATTGATGAACTGATTGTATGTCTGTAAGTTCATATCTCAAACGAATTGGACTGCCTTCTTGTCAATGTTTAGAGTGCATTGTCGGAATTTAGAGAGCTTTTATTTGGCAACATCATAACATGCAATGATCCTTTGCTGATGTTGAAGGAAAATTGTCTTTGCGTGTTAGAACAATGGTCGGAATAATTTTCTCTTTTGCAATGGGTTGCATGCGTTTACACAAGACACAAGACACAAGACTTGGGTTCAAACATCAGTGCAAAGTACACTGGACTAAAACAATGTATTCAATAATCATTTTAAACTTAATATTTAAATTCCCTGCATTATGCTCGGCGAAATTAGTAGCTTTTTAAAAATTACCGTAATGATAGAAACAGCTATTTCATTTGATTGTGTTAATTCTTTCTCAAAGTGTTCATAAACAACTTGAATTGAATTGTTAACCAAATTTCCTGTTGATAGTAATGTTTCTTCCCCTTTTTTTTTTGCATTTTGCTTTGTTATTGTCACTTTGTACCCGTTCCGAAAAAAACTCCCGAAACCCCAAACAATAACATTCACAGCATTAAGTAATGCTTTGCTCGCTGCGTCACCAGACGACGATGTCATGACCAATACCTCGGGAGATACGCCCATCAGCAGCTCGCCAACGTTACTACCAAGCCCAAGCTCAAACCATTCCAAAGACAAGAACGACGACGATAACAAGAAGAGAACAAGATCTACGGATAGCGAGGTGAGTCTGGCACAGATAATTTTCCCAACTTCTGAACCGACTCCGGGGATTGGATGTTTTCATCCCATTTTTTTTTCTTTTTGATAAAACCTTGCTGTTTTGAGCTGTTTTGTAGCACTTGGACTTTCATTGGGAAGGGTACCGTAGCTAATTTGCCCCCCTCCACCTCCTGATCTCAGCTGTAGAATGCCCGATCATTACAAAACTTTGCGTGACTGTCGACTATTTTGTTAGGAATCATTCAGGACACTCTGAATTATTGCTATAACCTGCTGGTAATTATTTGTCAAAAAAGAATGTGACAAAATAACAAGGGTTGCTGATTTAGTTGAATGAATCTGCTTGATTTTCATTCTTTGTAGTCGTCTTCATCGCCAAGGAAAGGGGGTAAAAGTGCAACAACAACATTGTCGTCGTCGTCCAATCGGCCCACAATAGTTCGGGCGGCGTCAACACCCAACACGACGCTGGTCAACTCGCTACCCTCATCGGGTGTGGCGTCGATAAACCAGTCGGTCACGAACAAGAGCAGTCTCAGTAAAGCCAACAGGTAACAGACCCCGTCCTATGACCCCCCTCCTATGACCCCCCTCCTCTGACCCCCCTCCTCTGACCCCCCTCCTCTGACCCCCACCTCCCTTCTATGACCCTCCTCCTATTCACCTCCTACAACTCCCCCCCCCCCCCTCCCTCCCTCCTATGACCCAGAACTTAATTGAGGTCCACTGCACCGTGTGAATTTTTGAGTTGAACACAGCAGTTTCTCACTGACAGTGCAGTAACGTTGTATGCAAACAGTTTTTGTGCAAGTGACATTGTATCTCATGCTGTGCTCCTCTGGGAAGTTAGGAGATATGTTGTCACTACACTGATACATAAGGCCCCCCAAAAAAAATTGGGTCGGGATTTTTTTTTTTTTTTTTTTTTTCTTTCCCCAGAGTCCTTAAGTATAAAAACTCACCATTTTTGACAGAAAATGTAAGATTTAGCAGTAAAAAAGCGTGTCTCCTCAAAACGACCCAAGACCGTTGATTTATAAGCCCTGGGGCCGATTTCATAAAACTAACGACGCGTCACAGAGTTAAGACGCATCCTTTATCTATGGACTCACTGCATAGATGCCACGCGTCGCAGCTATGACGGGTCGCAAATCGAGTTGCGACGCTTCGCAGAGCTTTATGAAATTGGCCCCAGGTGACCATACATCCTGTATTTATTCTTAAATGTTTGAAAGTCGGCCCCCAAAAAAAAAAATTGACAGACCGACCAAACATTTAAATTTTTCCACTTAAGGGCAACACAACAAATTTTTTTTATCGGCCTAATACTGGTTTCGTGCAAAAAAAACACCTCATGATCTCAGGATCTGACGTTTTTGGAATGACACACTGGTTAACTGTTGTAAAATGTATTTCACTTTACGGCAGTGCTTGGCAGATCATATTGCTGCATTCTTTATGCACTGGTTTCAGTCACAGCCATTTGTGCATGCAATCACAGGTTTCATATTTTTTATTTGTTTTTTCTGTGGTTTGTTTCCAGTGTACCAGTGCCCTCAACACAACATGCAATAGCACAACCGCCATCAGGGCCTGCATATGCAGTAGCGGCAGGAGCGCAACATAATTCCAACAGCTCACAAGGTAAACTAAATATACACCAGATATACACCAGATATACACCAGATATACACCAGATATACACCAGATATACACCAGATATACACCGAATATACACCAGATATACACCAGATATACACCAGATATACACCGAATATACACCAGATATACACCAGATATACACCAGATATACACCGAATATACACCAGATATACACCAAATATACAACAGATATACACCGAATATACAACAGATATACACCAGATATACACCAGATATACACCGAATATACACCAGATATACACCAGATGTACACCAGATATACACCGAATATACACCAGATATACACCAGATATACACCAGATGTACACCAGATATACACCGAATATACACTAGATGTACACTGGATGTAAACTGAATACATACCAGATGTAAACTAAATCTGCGCTTAATATACACAGAATATACACTAGATTTACACCAGTTGTAAACCAAATGTACACTGAAAACAAAATGTATGTACAACGT